>CM029134.1:220000-400000 GCA_016859345.1 Istiophorus platypterus | reverse complement strand
CAGTCCGGTCCAGCAATGGAACCAGAACAGGGTCCAACATGTTAAACTCCTCAGGTATTACAGTGGCTCAGGCAACCTCTCAGCCAATCCCAGTGCCCCCCCCCCCCGGCAGTTCACTGGGCACTAACAGAGTCTGCTTGTAAATGTCTCCATCAGATGTTCCTTAGGACCAGAAAACTAAAACTGAATCCTCGTTTTTATGCTTTAGAGTCTGATCCAGATCCAGATGGATCCTGGTCCCTCACATTTGTAGAATTATTAACTCATCTGTCCAGTTAATTAATTAGTTCCTCATTTACTCATTTACACCCTCCAACTACATCCTTTCCTCCACAGTCCACAATCTGGGTCCAGTCTGATCTGGATCCTGGACTGAGACTTTGGATCTTCTTAAGGTTTGTTGTCTTTTATCCTTTAAGTTCATTAAACTGCTTCACTGTAAAAACTGTGATGATGCTGTGCTGCCCCCTAAAGTAAGACAGAGGTAACTACAGACAGACTGACCATAAGAAAAATGGGTTCAAGTTTTCAGGCTGGAATAAATGGACAGTTTAATTGTGATTCCTTATTTTTTTTTGTCTTGTGTTTTTGAGAGCAAAGATTCCAGCTGCTTCAAGAAAAACAATCTGGACTATTTAGTTTCTAGAAAATGATTCAGAGAGCATGGGTCTCTGGGTCTCTGGGTCCACAGGACTGGATTGTCCTGGGTCACCATGGATACGGTTTCATGCTGGGACCGGATTCTTTCACACTGGTCCTGTGTTTATCTCCATCTGTGTTCTCTTTGTCATGTCAGCCATTTTCCTGATGAAGACGGGATGATTTGTCCAAATGTTCAGTCAAATAAAACTTTGTTGGAGGGAGGGGTCACTCACATCAGGTTATCTACTATCTGTGCTAATAATATTTCTCCTGGAATCTACAGAGCAGATTCATCTACAACATTAATCAATCATCAAATCCCCTTCAGCCGGAGTTGGAGGCTGAGATATGGATGCAGTCTGTGGTAACGTGGTGAAGGTGGGACGCTCAGAACCCTTCTGTCTCTTCTGTAGAGATGAGTCTGCCCCCCCCCAAATCGGGAATGGACTGACTCTGACCTCAGACACTTTAGTGAGCTGGTCCCGTCTAAAACCTACAGAAAAACCTACTAAAATCTCAATATTTCGCCCCCCCCCGACTCCATCAGACTCTGACATATTTTGCTATGATGGGAAATAAACCTCCTCAGTCTTGTTCCTCAGACATCATACGCTCTCTCCTCCTCCTCCTGCTGCTCCTCCTCCTCAGTCTTCTTGGTGAAGGCTGACGACAGCTCCTGCAGCAGCAGTTCCTGTGACGGCGTACACACTCCCTGCAGCTGCTGCCTCTTCCTCACTGCAGGCTGCTGGGGGGCGTTCAAGTTCGGAGAACTGTGTTCTGCCTCTCCATCGCCTCCTCCACCGCTGCTGCTGCTCTGCTCCAGGGTCTCCACGGAGCCACTGACCGCCCGGACCTGGTCAGGGATGATCATTGGATCCGCATGTCCAGCTTCCAGGGGAACCAGTCTAAGTGGTGGGTGGTCTGGGACCTCCTGGGTCTCCGCGGTGCTGCTGGACAGGAAGCTGGTCTCCAGAGACTTTAGGACCTGGAGGCCGAAGTCTCCCACCTCCTCGTAGAGCGGCTCAGGGAGGTCGGGGGAGTCTGAACGCTCTTCGAACGAGTCCGGCTGCACCTTCATGGGCTGCGGACAGAGAGACAGTGAACACATCAGTCCTGCAAAAACCCGACTTCAATTCGTGTTTCCTCCGTGAATACGACCCACAAAAGTACAAAATACTCACAGAGTACAAAGCAAAAGTATAAATACTCACAAAGTACATGGAGAGAGTCCTTCTGTCGTGTAACTTTCTCTTCAGGGAGGAGAAAACATAAAAAATCTTATCAGTTATCGAAAACCATTTTTATTTCAGACTGCATCTGAAAAACGACAGAGCAGGAATCTACGGAGTTTTGTTAATTCCAGCTAAATTTCTTGTTTTTAATATGTGTGAAAACACATTTTTTATTTTTAAGAAGCAGGCACCAAACACACTTAGCCTAACATCTGAAACACTTTCACTTATTTCAAAGGTTTTCTAGAAACACAACAAACATCTGCATCATGGAAACAGGAAATGTGAAGCAAGTGACTTAAGAACACGTTGAATGGAAACGGGTCAAATTTTTTTACTTTTTAAAAACCTGTTGAAGTTATGGAAGCTGTTTTTTTTATTCTGGGAATAATAGAACATAAAAATAGTGATGGAAAATCAAAACTAACAGATGACAGAAACTTGCTGAGTCAGAGTTTTCAGTATTTGATTTTTAACATTCTGTTCCTTGTTCCCGTCTCACCAGCGTCTGATTGGCTGACAGCATGTTGTTGTTGCTCTCATCCCCTCTGATGGGGACAAGCGGCATTGTGCCAAACTTCTGTTTGGAGATGTCTGACGAGGAGTGACGCCTCAGCACCGGGGGGCCGGGGTCATCATTCTGGACGAGAACCGGGACAGACAAGGTCAGCAGGGAAGTGGGGCTGAGGATGCTGCAAGTTCATGTTTCACACTGAGGTTTTTAAAAAGCCTGACACAATTCAGTTATTTCAAGATACAATTTCGCCTTTAACCAGATAAACAATAAGAAACATCTCTGTCTGATCAGAGAAGGATCAGAATCAGAGGAAGACAACTGCTGTGTCCTCCCTCTGTCTGACTCAGCTGTACTGTAGCTGATCCAGGATCACTTCCTCAGTCTGCAGGTAAAGACCCACCTGGGCTTTGAGGAAGCAGGTGATCCAGTCCCACAGTTCGGCCTCAGAGCTGCAGCACAGGAACCTGAGGAGAGACACCAGGAGACAAATTGCTCTGTCACGGCTGCAGATTAAACCTGATATTTACATCCTGGAGCACAAAAGACTAATGGAAATGGAGCTAAGAGAATATGAAGCAACATAAATGTCATGTGATGACTATCACAGTGTTATGTGGGTAGTAGTTGGACGGGATGGGACGGGACTGGAAGGGACTGGGCGCGATTGGAGGGAAGGGACGGGACGGGACGGGATTGGACAGACAGATGAGGTGAAAACACCGATACTTACAGCTGGTGTTTATCTGACATCACTGTGAAACCCCATCTGCAAGTGGAAACAGATCAATAGTCAATATTCAGATGCTACTGAGCGTTTCCATTCAGTTGGCTGACAATAGTTCATCTGTTGAAAGTCACCATCACATTCCTGCATATCACACCTTTTATTTGTAGAAAACCCGAGTTACAGAAAGCTTCACACAAGGCAACACATAAAAACTCAAAAAAATATAAAAACACATATAAACTCTAATTTAAAACCACTGAGTGTATCAGATGTTGTAATGTCAGAGAACATGATCTGCTGTTCTGTATAGAGACCAGTGTTCCACATGTGAGTGAAACGTGTGCGTTACAGACTCAGGTATGAGGTTCTCCTCACCTGGTCGGAGCTTTCAGTTTCCTGCGGATGCCGATGTAGATCTTCATGGACTTCAGAGACCACTCCTTCTCTGGTTTGATGCTCTGGACAATGACAGTCAGAGATACAGCGTAAGGACCCTGACCCGGACTGGACCGGTTCAGGCTGAGACCCCGTTCTCTTACCTTCTTGTCTTTGAGCAACAACAGCTTGTGGTCTTTGATCTGGAACGTTCTCTCCTGGAACTTGTTCCCCTGGAGAAGCTTCGGCGGTTCCTCACGGCACCTCAGCAGACCAATCTTCATAATCTCGCTCTTATAGGCTGGACAGACAGACGGGGGGACGGACAGGGAGATGGACAGGGAGATGGACAGGGAGACGGACAGGGAGACGGACAGGGAGACGGACAGGGAGACGGACAGGGAGACGGACAGGGAGACGGACAGGGAGACGGACAGGGAGACGGACAGGGAGACAGACAGACAGTAACCATCACCACAGGTATTAAATGGTTAATTCTGGTCAAACTGTGTGTGGTGCCATGACCCACAGGTGAGGATGGTGATGCCTTCTCCTTTAGGAACTCTCTTCACCACCAGGTAGGCTGAGCTGGGGTCGGCCATCTTGCACCACTGCAGTGCCTGCTCCAGGACTTTCTCCTTGGGGTGTAAGGGACGCTCTGGGGCGGCGGCAGAGAGAGAGAGAGAGAGAGAGAGACGGGTATGTCGGTGGGACAGAGACAGAAAGAGAGGGATGTGTCAGGGTGAGACAGAGAGAGAGAGATAGTTGTGTTGGCGGGACAGAGAGGGAGAGACAGGTGTGTCAGTGGGACAGAGAGAGAGAGAGACGGGTGTGTCAGTGGGACAGAGAGAGAGAGACAGGTGTGTCAGTGGGACAGAGAGAGAGAGAGACAGGTGTGTCGGTGGGACAGAGAGAGAGAGAGAGAGAGAGAGACAGCTGTTTCGAGGAGACAGAGATAGAGAGAGAGACGGGTTCGTCAGTGAGACAGAGAGGGAGAGAGAGAGAGACAGTGTGTCGTTGGGAAAGAGAGAGAGAGAGACGGGTGTGTTGTGAGACAGAGGGAGAGAGACAGGTGTGTTGGTGAGACAGAGAGACAGATGTTTTGGTGGGACAGAGAGAGAGAGAGACGGGTGTGTCGGTGGGACAGAGAGAGAGAGATGGGTGTGTCCCTGAGACAGAGAGAGAGAGAGACGGGTGTGTCCGTGAGACAGAGAGAGAGAGAGACGGGTGTGTCGGTGGGACAGAGAGAGAGAGACGGGTGTGTCGGTGGGACAGAGAGAGAGAGAGAGACCAGGTGTGTTGGTGAGATAGAGGGACAGGTGTCCAGGTGCTGACTCACCCAGCTGCCCATCCTCAATTGCCTCAAATGTCATCCAGACGTCTTTGTCTCCAGCTGGGACGTTCCTCATGTACAGGACCTGATTGGTCAGCTCCTCAGCACACATTGTGGGAGACACCTGCAGGGCGATGGACAGGGAGACAGACGGGAGACGGGAGACAGGTCACACAATGTCACACCTGAACATTTACTTCCTGCTTATCTCAGCATGCACTGGGAGACAAGTGGGGTACAAGCTGTCACATAATGTGACGCAAGTTCACAGGTTCTGTCACGTGATTGGCTGTGTGCTCCAGGTCACCTGTGACCTGGTCAGTGTCAGACCAGCGGAGAGTCATGGTGCAGGTGAGTAGTATATACTCACCTGAGCAGGGGGACAGGTGATAGCCACACTCACCTTGAGAGTGATGCAGCAATCCGGTATCTTCATCTCCAGATAAACTTCAATGATCAGATCACCGGCCTGAGAGAGCTGCACATAACAAATTGACATGTCAACAAGTAAAAACGTCAACGAGTAAACAAGTCAACACGTAAATGAGTAAAGACGTCAACACGTCAACAAGTCAACACTTCAACAAATAATCAAGTCAATAGGTCAGAAGTAAACCATTCAAAAAGTCAACATGTCATTACATCAACAAGTAAGTCAACAGGTGAACAAGTCAACAAGTAAACAAGTCAACCAGCAACACGTCAACAAGCCGACACCTCATCAAGTCAACACGTCGACAATCAAACAAGTCAACACGTCAACACATCAACAAGTAAACAAGTAAACACATTAATGCATCAACAAGCCATGATGAAGGTGTTGGTGAAATTTGTATTGATGATGTAGGTGTTTGTGAAGTTTATATTTGTAATGTTTGTAATTATTATATCTGTAATGTTTGTAATGTTTACATCAATTGTGTGTAATCATGAGGTGCCCCCCGCCCCACCCCAGAGAACCTGCGTGTCCTTCCAGCTGGTGATGAGACTGATTTCCAGCTCAATCTGAGTCTGATGCTCCTCGTCGATCTGGAACACAAAGAAACAAACTGAGGCCGTTTTCAACAGAACAAACAAACCCTGAGCAGTGCCGCCTGGCAGCCATACTCACATCAAAGACGTACAGGTAGTTGTCTATCAGGTCCTCCACGATCTTCACCTCGTGTTCCCCCTTCCCGTCGGTCTGGAACAGGCTTGGAGCGAACAGCAGCGACAGGTTCTTAGTGCACATCTGGTTCAGATCAGCACACTTCTGGACCCTGAGACGGAGAAACAATGGCCGTTACCACGTCAGCCACTACTGCTGCCGCCATCCCATGCTCTCAGGCCCGTCAGTGTGAGCTCACCTGTACAGGTGACTGATGAGAGCGGCCAGGGTCGTCCTGTTGACTCGAGGAAGACTTCGGATGATTTCTTTGTAACGGTCCAACCTCTGACTCTTCTGAGGGATTTCTGCAGATGAATTAGCTTCTGATAAATCATCTCATTATTTAACTAAAATTAATGAAGACAAATACATAATAAATGACTGAAACATTATGTGTTTAAAGGTTCTATGTCCAACACAGTTCTTTTTATGTTGATGTAAATCTGCTCAAATTAAGGCTGAGACCTGGCTAAATAGTACTTTTGGTCTGGACTGTGTATTTGTGCTGCTGATCTGTACAGGTATGTTGGTGTAAAAGCTGCAAAAATCAGAACCACAACTCTACAACTTGTCGTCTGTTGTCGTGCAACTCAGTCAGATCCAGGTCAACAGCAAATGACCCTGGGTAATCAGGTTCCGTAAACGCAGTCTGATGGAGCGGAGGGGACAGGACCTGAATACGCCTGCAGGAGATCGTCCACCTCCAGATCCAGAACAGGCTCCAACAGAGACCAACCCAAACCTAGACCCGGACCCAAATTCGACCTGAGCCCCGACAGAAGAGACCCTGGTCTGAAATAAACAGGACTCACTGGCAGCCTCTTGCCACAGCGGGTGGAGGTCGGCCATAAAGATGGGGTCCTCGATCTCTCTGAAGAACCTCTTCAGAACGTCTGTCACGTCCTCGATGAAGTGGTCTCCGATCCTCAGTTTGACATTCCGAGCGTCTTTACGGAACTCCTCCATCAGCAGTTTGATCCTAGATTTGGCGCCGTTCTTCCTGTAGATCCCCTCGTGGCCCAGACCTGCAAAAAACCCAGACCTCCAGCTTTAGGAAGGAGCTCGTCAGTCTTCGGCATTAACACAGTCACCGGACAATAACAGAAAAATGTTGACGCGTCTTTTCTTTCCTCTGCTCAAGCAGATTGTTCCCGTGGTAACGGAAATTCCGAGCTATCCCCCCTCCCTCTGTTAAATCCTGCTGTCCCTATGGACCAGAATCTGTCTGGACCAGCATGTGAACTGTTTGAGTCTTACTGTTTTAGTCTTGATGGCCGAGGGATGAATATTCAGACTCTTAATTCCTGTCTCATGATTATAAACTAACCTTTGCGTTCTGATGAGGACTCTTGTAAACTTCGAGGAGGCTGAACACAGTAGAAGAGCAGCAGAAACTACCAGCAGGTTAGAGAAGCTTCTAGAAGCCACAAGAAACGTTTCGAGGCTCAAGGTTAACAAATGTTCTCCAACCAGATATTATACAATTTTTATCTATTTTTTTTCTTTTGCTCAGTAACTTTGAACATTTTACTAAAATATTCAGATTATACATGATTGGTTAATTTTGAATTTATTTCTAAAGATCCACTCAATTATGTGACCAGGACTGTATGTGTCCACTGTTTCCAGGTATATTTACTTGAATAAACTGGTTCACTTACCTGGATTTCTGTGACCACAGATTTAACAGCCTTCTCCTCTCTGAGATAAACTAAGCCCTCACCTGATCCTCCTCCTTCTGCTCTTCCAGATCCTCCCACTTCTCCTCATTGTCCTGCTACTCCTCCATGTCCTGCTTCTCCACCTCCTCCCCCTCCTCCTCCTCTTCCTCCTCCTCCTCCTCCGCCCCCCCACCAACCTCCTCCCGCTCCTCCTCATCTTCCCCCTCTTTCTTGTCCCTCCCCTCCTTCTCCTCCTTCCCCCTCCCCCCTTCCTCCTCTCCTCCTTCTCCCCTCCCTCTCATCTTCCCTCTCCTCCTTCTCCCCCCTCCTCCCTCTCCTCGTCCCTTCCTCCTCCCCTCCCCCCTTCCTCCTCCTCCTCCCTTCCTCCTCCTGCTGCTCTTCCTCCATCTCATCTTCCTCCTCCGCCCCCCCCATTCCTCCTCCTCCTCCTCCCCTCCTCCTTCCTCCCCCCCATCCTTCCCCTCCTCCTGCTCCTCCTCCCCCTCCTGCTCCTCCGTCTCCTCCCCTCCATCTCCCTCCTCCTCCTCCTCCTCCTCCTCCTCCTCCTCCTCCTCCTCCTCCTCCTCCTCCTCCTCCTCCTCCTCCTCCTCCTCCTCCTCCTCCTCCTCCTCCTCCTCCTCCTCCTCCTCCTCCTCCTCCTCCTCCTCCTCCTCCTCCTCCTCCTCCTCCTCCTCCTCCTCCTCCTCCTCCTCCTCCTCCTCCTCCTCCTCCTCCTCCTCCTCCTCCTCCTCCTCCTCCTCCTCCTCCTCCTCCTCCTCCTCCTCCTCCTCCTCCTCCTCCTCCTCCTCCTCCTCCTCCTCCTCCTCCTCCTCCTCCTCCTCCTCCTCCTCCTCCTCCTCCTCCTCCTCCTCCTCCTCCTCCTCCTCCTCCTCCTCCTCCTCCTCCTCCTCCTCCTCCTCCTCCTCCTCCTCCTCCTCCTCCTCCTCCTCCTCCTCCTCCTCCTCCTCCTCCTCCTCCTCCTCCTCCTCCTCCTCCTCCTCCTCCTCCTCCTCCTCCTCCTCCTCCTCCTCCTCCTCCTCCTCCTCCTCCTCCTCCTCCTCCTCCTCCTCCTCCTCCTCCTCCTCCTCCTCCTCCTCCTCCTCCTCCTCCTCCTCCTCCTCCTCCTCCTCCTCCTCCTCCTCCTCCTCCTCCTCCTCCTCCTCCTCCTCCTCCTCCTCCTCCTCCTCCTCCTCCTCCTCCTCCTCCTCCTCCTCCTCCTCCTCCTCCTCCTCCTCCTCCTCCTCCTCCTCCTCCTCCTCCTCCTCCTCCTCCTCCTCCTCCTCCTCCTCCTCCTCCTCCTCCTCCTCCTCCTCCTCCTCCTCCTCCTCCTCCTCCTCCTCCTCCTCCTCCTCCTCCTCCTCCTCCTCCTCCTCCTCCTCCTCCTCCTCCTCCTCCTCCTCCTCCTCCTCCTCCTCCTCCTCCTCCTCCTCCTCCTCCTCCTCCTCCTCCTCCTCCTCCTCCTCCTCCTCCTCCTCCTCCTCCTCCTCCTCCTCCTCCTCCTCCTCCTCCTCCTCCTCCTCCTCCTCCTCCTCCTCCTCCTCCTCCTCCTCCTCCTCCTCCTCCTCCTCCTCCTCCTCCTCCTCCTCCTCCTCCTCCTCCTCCTCCTCCTCCTCCTCCTCCTCCTCCTCCTCCTCCTCCTCCTCCTCCTCCTCCTCCTCCTCCTCCTCCTCCTCCTCCTCCTCCTCCTCCTCCTCCTCCTCCTCCTCCTCCTCCTCCTCCTCCTCCTCCTCCTCCTCCTCCTCCTCCTCCTCCTCCTCCTCCTCCTCCTCCTCCTCCTCCTCCTCCTCCTCCTCCTCCTCCTCCTCCTCCTCCTCCTCCTCCTCCTCCTCCTCCTCCTCCTCCTCCTCCTCCTCCTCCTCCTCCTCCTCCTCCTCCTCCTCCTCCTCCTCCTCCTCCTCCTCCTCCTCCTCCTCCTCCTCCTCCTCCTCCTCCTCCTCCTCCTCCTCCTCCTCCTCCTCCTCCTCCTCCTCCTCCTCCTCCTCCTCCTCCTCCTCCTCCTCCTCCTCCTCCTCCTCCTCCTCCTCCTCCTCCTCCTCCTCCTCCTCCTCCTCCTCCTCCTCCTCCTCCTCCTCCTCCTCCTCCTCCTCCTCCTCCTCCTCCTCCTCCTCCTCCTCCTCCTCCTCCTCCTCCTCCTCCTCCTCCTCCTCCTCCTCCTCCTCCTCCTCCTCCTCCTCCTCCTCCTCCTCCTCCTCCTCCTCCTCCTCCTCCTCCTCCTCCTCCTCCTCCTCCTCCTCCTCCTCCTCCTCCTCCTCCTCCTCCTCCTCCTCCTCCTCCTCCTCCTCCTCCTCCTCCTCCTCCTCCTCCTCCTCCTCCTCCTCCTCCTCCTCCTCCTCCTCCTCCTCCTCCTCCTCCTCCTCCTCCTCCTCCTCCTCCTCCTCCTCCTCCTCCTCCTCCTCCTCCTCCTCCTCCTCCTCCTCCTCCTCCTCCTCCTCCTCCTCCTCCTCCTCCTCCTCCTCCTCCTCCTCCTCCTCCTCCTCCTCCAAGCTCATCTGTACCTGTCGATGAATCCGTTGTTGCTGTTGCAGGTGTCGGGGCGGCTGACTCCAAGACACACTATGTCTTTGACACTGATCTGCATGCTGGGCTCGGCGGACCGGTCCGACTCGTAGAAGACCAGGGACTGATCCACCAAACACCAGAACTTCTGGAAGTCTGTAGACAGCAGGAGAGGAGCGACACCTTCAGGCTGTGTCTGGTTGTGTTACGTGTGTCTGGCTTTGTTATCTGTGTGACATGTTCACTAAATTCTCCTTTTTGTGTTCTTTTCTATTTCAGAGACACACAGAGGACAGAACCCTGCTTTAAACCAGAGCCAGCCAACCCCCTCCCCCACCACCCCACCACCCCACCACACACACACACCTTCTCGAGTTTTCCTGGAAAGCGTTCCTCTGTTGACAGAGCCGGACTTGTAGAGGTAACCAGAGTAGAGAACAGGCTGCATGATCTCATCATACACACTGGGGTCTGCGCGCGCACACACACACACACACACACACACACACACACACACACACACACACACAGTGAAGTGTGAACATTTTTAACAAATTAAGAGAAAAAGAATCTGAGGTAAAAATTTAAATACTCAGCCACAGATTTTTTTTCATTATTATTAGTTATTTTTATTTTTCCAGATAAATCGAAATAATCTGATTCTTTTTTACAGAATAAAAATATCAGGCTGATGTTGACATGTTGCCATGATTCTGAATCTATGCTTAGAAAATAAGAGCGTCTGCCAACTGAGGTGAACTGTAACAGGATAAAAGCCTCCCTGCAGGAACAGAGCTGAAACCAGCCCCTCAACTGACCTGGGGTCTGCTTCACCTCAGCGGACCTGGGGTCTGCCCCCTCTGACACAGCTGAACCTCAGCATCCACACTGCTCAGGCTCAAAAACCTCAGTGTTTATATTCTACATCTAAATGTCCAAAAATGTTACTTTACTTTGAAATAAAAGAAGAAATGAGCCAGCGAGTGACTCCTGTTTCCTGGACAGCACAGTTCACTACAGTACAGAACGGTAGACTTCAGTAGAGTCCAGAGTACACATGAGACCAGACCAGAGACCGGATGCTGTGTAGATTACAGTAGATCACAGGTAACTGTAAATATACGGTAGAGAGAGTCCGGTAGAGTCCAGACCTGAGGGGGTGCAGTGGTCTGGCAGGTGAGAGTGTCGCCGGCAGCCATTGGATTCGTCAGTGGGACGAGCTGACTCCGCCTCCGAAAATATCTGAGTGACGGTTTTCAGAAGAGTCTGTTCAGAGACCGCCGAGCACAAGACCTGTTTGTGAGAGACATTCATAGAGAGAGAGAGAGAGAGGCATTAACATAAAACACAGGGAGAGGCACACATATTCATACTGGTCAAGTTTCCCTATAAATAATTTTAGTTTAAACTTAAACTGAATCTCCAGAATCTCGTTTCCTCCACTGCTGCCAATCAACAGCAGATGGAGCCGATTCTCCAGCCGCCGCCATTAAACCACCGCAGAGGAAGAATAGGACACGGCGAGACGAGGTCGTCAAAAGAGCTGCAGTGGAAGCTCCGACAATGGAGAAGCTTCCGGCCTCCTCATCATCATCACACAGACTGGATGGTTTCAGTCTGTTTTTTCCGCAGCTGCTGTTTCACCTCAAACACTTCTTACTGTGACTTTCCTTTCAGTCTCCTGTGTTTTAGCTCGGTTTCTAGAAACTGGTCATAAAAGCAGGCGAAGGAAACTCAGACGTTCTGCTGTGTTTCAGCTCCGGGGTAAAACTCTCTGTCGCTAAGTGGCTCCGTCTTTCAGCCTCCAGCGGCTTTTATCTTTTTCTCTCTGATGTTTCTGTTTCAAAAGATATTAGGGTCACTTCAACCGACCAGAGCCCAGCAGACTCTGGGAAAGTTTCCCTCCGAGTCTTGTTTCAAACAAAGAGTAAAAGGGTGGTTGTAAAGCTCAGGTCAGAGATGAGCCGACACACATCACTGATCGGGTCGACGAGGTCAGCTGATTGTCTGTCAATCGAATATCGATCCGATTCATCATCTAAGGAGCTGAACAGGTGAGTTTCTTGCCTAGAGCATGAAGCACGAGCCCTCTGATTCTGAGCGACCGTGTTCGGACTCGGCTGCTTCCCGAGACCAAGGCCGCACTAAAACGTCTCTGGTCATCGCTGACCCCAGGTCAGCTTTTACGTTCTGATGAGTCCCTCATCAAAACCCCGGGCTACTGCAGCTGAGACGCACTCTGAAAGCTTCCATTCTCCCCTCAGAGCTGCCGTGACTGAGAGAAACCTTCATCTGCTACGTATTTCCATCTGAACTCACCTGAGTCTCTGTCTGGCTAAAGAAATAGGACCAGGTAGACACCTGTACTGGAGTTTAACTCGCAGATTAAAACTGTCACTGTGAGCACAACTCATTATTTTCTAATTTTAGTAGTAACAGCAGAAAATGAGAACAGCAAGTAAAACCGGCCTGAATTTATCTCACCTCAGGTCAGATGTTATTTGAGTATTTACCAGGATAAATAATTACAGGATCTGTGCTGAGCTGTGATCAGTTATTTTGTTAATGGAGTTGATGACTTCCAGTTTCACAGAATTCGTCATTTTACATTTTCAATTAAGCTTTAAATTCAAAATGTGAAACGTATTTTTCTCACGTGGAGACATGTTTCATCATGTGATGATTTCAGACATGGTCCCATGTGCTTGTGGACATTTTCATCTGCGGACTATCAGTTATTTGAGGCAATAACGGGGACTCTGACCTTGAGAAGCTCCTCCTGGCTGCTGAACGCAGGGTGGGGGAGGCGGTACCGCCCCTCCCTGTATTTGCAGGTGATGAACTCTCTCCTCTGCTCAGGTGAGGTATCGCAGTCCAGCTCCTCCGACGGAGACAGACGAGCCGCCCAGAAGTCGTTGGCCCGGTCGTTCCCCAGCATGATGAACAGCTGACATGCAAACAGACCGACACAGAGACAGGACATCACAGGTCTGGTCTGGGCCTTGTGATCACAGACACAGAAATCACCAGGAACCAAGACAGTCGAGGTGAACTCGCCTCCTTCACCTGAACACGGATAAAAGCCGGACGCTCTTCACCGACTACGGCTCTAAGTATTCTGGCTGGGTCAGGCCTGGATACCGGACTGGGCTGAGCAGATGGGCCCATCCGGCCTGTTTTCACCAATATTATTATTTATTTTTCCATTAAAAAAAGCTACAGGTACTCTAACGGATATGATTTGTATACAAAGACATTCACATATACACAAACACGTTCACCTACATGTACTTATCAACTTAGAGTAAACAAGAGCCTGTGCAGCAGAGGAGAGAACTGAAAGCTTGTCCAAAGACTGCTACAGTTGCACGGACCGGTTCTGGTCTCACCTGGACAATCTCATTGCTCCACACGCTAGTGTCCAGCTTCAGACTCTGAACTTTGGAGACCATGGTCCCCAGACCTCTGTGCTGCCCTGTGGACACACACACACAAACACATTATGGATCCTGTAGGTTTTACTTTTCAAACTGATGTTTAAAGTCAGTCTGAGATGAAGTGTGTGTGTTTAGTGTTTCATTTAAAAAAAAGTGAAACACAACAACCCCACAGTAACAACCCTGTTATCTCACAGTGTTAATAAACTGATTGATAAATCGGTTATTAGGATCAATAATCTCATCAGGGTCAATCACCAAAGGATGACATCACCACCACTGTCCAATCACCAAGTGACATTTCACTGCATGTGACCTCGTGTGTTTGGGGCAGCAGTATCCCCCCCAACCTGGAATCATAACACACACACATACACACACACACACACACACACACTCATATACAGACACCCACGCAAACACACACACACACACATAAACACACATTCCCCAAAATGCAGTAGAACCAGCACAGTGACAGTTTCCCCTGCAGTGATTAATATCTCCACAGGTAGACACACAGCACTCAAGAGTGTATGAACAGCATCAACACACACTGTGTTTACCTGCGCAGGTGTGTTTATATTGTGAACAGGATGCAATCTGAACAGTTCTGATGCTGAATGTCCCCGACTGTCCTTCAGTTCTGGGTCTGTTCTGGGTCTGTTCTGGGTCTGTTCTGGGTCTGTTCTGGGTCTGTTCTGGGTCTGTTCTGGGTCTGTTCTGGGTCTGTTCGGTCTAGTTCGGCCTCCTGGTTCCGGCGGTTAAATCTAACATTAACACTCGGTGACACTTCAGACAGTGTTGGTCCAACAGCCGGTGTCTCAGTTTGTCTCTGTCCTGTTTCAACATGACAGTATTCCCCTGTGCGAATCCGGCTCCCTGGATCTGGAAGAACCTGACTGATCTGGACTGAGTCCTGACTTGCCCACGGTGTCAAAATCACACATCAAACTATGACATACAGCTGTAATGTTGAGCTGTCCGTTTACTTTTGGTCATGGCATGTTCTGTAACTTATTTAGTTTGATCATAAAAACTCAATGAAAACTGGTTTATGCATAAATGTATTGTGGAGCGTTTTTTTTTTCTCTTCATCTTAATAAACTATATGACAAAAAAATAAACGTATCAGTACTGGCAGGTCTACATACTTTCAGCCACATATTGTATATTAACGGCACTACAGAACAAAATGAATAAGCCTGTTGGTTGTTTTCTATCTGGCCTCAGGTTTCAGTTCAGTTCAGCGACTGGATTTTAACGTTCTGGTGTTTTGGGTCGTTTCAGCCCTGGGAGCTCTGGTGGTTAGCTGGGGGGGGGGGTGTCAGGTGGTTGGTGATAAGTGTTACCCGACAACACAGTGATCAAATAAAATCAACATTAATTCAACAAAGTTAATTTTATAAAGAAAACAGATCAGAAACCTTATTTGATTCTTCAAGTTCTCTGTTCCAAGCAGATGTAAACCCACACACGGTCCTACCTGCACAGTTTTTGCAGATGACCACACACAGGTTGATGGAGGCCCAGTCGGGGTTCAGGGCCTTGCAGTCAGCACAAGTCCTGTTGGACCGGTTGGACCAGATCTTCTCAGCCACTTCGTAGTCCGACAGAGTCTCAGCGATGGCCTCCTGCAGGGCCTCCATCCAGTCCCTCTTGTCCCGGTCAGACTCGGCCGTGAAGCTGAGGAGGTGGAGCAGAAGTCCGCTGTAAGGCCCGGTGGACAGCACAGCAACAGCATTTCAAAGACCCAAATCCTCTGACTAAAGTCTGCCCATTTCACCGTTAACTATTTCTATTTACACAGAGGAGAAAAAATGAATCCTTGCCGCCTTCAGTGCCGGACAGCGACAGTTTGAGCTCAGCGGCATAGCCTCGTCAACATTGCAGAACTGCAGAGCCTGGCAGGGGCTGGCATAGAGGATGAACACCAAGCTCCCAGTTTCGTGTACAGAGCTGGAAATTAAAGATCTGGACAGGAAGCGTCTCTGTTTCAAGACGAACACGGGTCATCGCTGTCAGGTTTCAAACCTTTGAAGGTTTTCAGATTTTAAAGGAGTTCTGATGTAGGAAAGATGTTTTTTTTCTCTTCTGAGAAAAAATTCTGCACAAAGCTTAGCAGGGCTGGAGGTTTTAGTAATGGCTAGAAGGACAAACCACTATAAACATCATTATCTTCATCACACACAGCCCATATAAATGATGAAGGCCCTTTAATTAACACTGACTGACTGCACATCGCTCAGTGTCTCATCAGGCATGGGTGGAATGAGCCGTTTCGACATGATTGTTGTTAAAGTATCAGGTTTTTGGGGGTTTTTTTACTGCCAAACAGACACATTTCATTTTCTTAAGTTCCTCCTTCATCAATTCAACAAATAGCACTTTTCAACCATCCCATAATAACTTATTTAACATAAAAAAGAACATGATTCGGGTCCAGAGTCAGAAGTTCTGAGGAATGCGGCTTAGAAACCGCTGTTAATAAAGTTCAGATCCAGACAGAGGAGACGCTGCTGGATTTATGATACCTGAAGGTTTTGTGCAGCGTGATGAGGTCGAAGCTCTTGTGTTTTCCATCTCTGATCGTTGCTCCTCGAGCTTCAATCACCGTGATGCCGATACCATTGCGAAAACACTGCAGACACAGAAGTCAGAGGTGTGAGGACGGTTATTAAATAATGAGCTGCTGCTTTTTCTGTAGAGTTAATGAAAACTGGTGGAGACACTAGAATCAGATCATTTAAATCTGAAAAAAACTAATCAGACCTCACCACAAATTATAGAAAACTTCTGAAACAACTGAGTCTCGTTAGAATCAGATTCATCTAACTAGATTTTCTCAGGTCCAATAACAGAAAACCATTATAGGATAGGATAGGATGAAAAAATTATCCTGTATTAAAAACAAAGTTACTGCCTTAATAAGATCAGTTTTGCTGTGAAACACTGAAGCTGAATGAAGTTCTGTGTAGAAGGTTTTGAGTTTTCTCAGCTGCAGGGTCTAGGTCTTTGTCCCACCTGTTCGCTCTTGTAGAGCCAGATCTGATCCGTGTTGATGGCGGCATACACTTTGGACTTGGTTCCTTTCAGTTCCAGGACTCCGTGTTTCTGACAGTGAGATCCAGGACCGAAGCGGCGCCGACCAAACACCAGCTGGTCCCGGACGTGTTCCTGCAGCGTGGACACCCACCGCCGCTTCAGCACTGAGACACAAGACGCAGCAGTACGATACATTATCTTCATCATCAGCAGCAGCAACATCATCATCATCAACATCATCATCATCATCATCATCGTCATCAACATCATCGTCATCAACATCATCGTCATCGTCGTCATCATCATTGACTTCATCAACATCATCATCATTATCATCATCATCATCACCCCTTCATGATCACCATCATCATCTTCATCATAACTAAAATCCTGGTTGTTTACAGCTTCTCCTTTGTGCCTGTGAAACTGACACCAGATCAGCTGTGACAGCGTTTCTGGTTGATTCAGAGTGTGTTGTCTGGTTGGAGTTGGTGTTTGTGTTGTCTGTAGCAACACAAAGGTTGTTTGTGAGTGAAGGGTGATCACTCTGTGACATCACTGTAGGACCATTCGTTTGTCCCTGGACCATATCTGAAGATTTTATCAATCATTTAAACTCAGATTTAGACTGAGCCCTGCCCCCCCCTCCTGAGAGACAGGACTCTCCTCCATTATCTGCGGACACAACAGATCTGTAAAGACCCGGTTCAGAGCAGTCTGAATGCCGCGGGTTAGTGGGTCAGTCTTTTGTCTGCCCCAGCGGGAGCTGAGTCACATGACCTGCCGAGTCTCTGGTGGTTTTGGAGCAAACATGAAAGAGTTTAGTCACAGTCGAAGCAGAAAAACTGTTCTAATTTTATCCATCGTATCGAGAAAGTCCCAACTGTATGACTCAGTAAGACGAGATGTGTCAGTACTTATTTCATATGAGAGTTGGAGTGTTATCACAAACCTGAACATTATAGGAAATTAATTTAAGAGCACAATAAACTAAATTTAAGGATAAAGATTCGGCCATCAGAGCAAATTCTGTGTGCGTGCATGTCTGTGTTTTTACCTTCGTTATCAGTCCTGAAAACAAAGATCCTCTGACTTGTCACTATTTCAAATTTATTGTCTTTGGCTGGACGGGCCATCTGGATGGCAGCCAATGGGATCACTCCTTTAGCATAGACGTCCTGAAACACAGAGTGAGATAAAACAGTTCAGTCCAGCTGTGCGTCACATCTGTCAGGGCAGGAAAGTTGTTCATGAAATAGCAGGTATTTATATTTTTATCGATAACGAAGGGGGGGGGGGCATTTCTGACTTTCTTTTCCTGAATCTATTCTGTCAGGGAGGATTCATTCATGGTCAGGTGCCAGCTAACAGGTGTGTGTCAGTTTCATGCTATTGGTCGGTTCGATCAGGGTCATTATTGGGATGAAGGCTCACATGCAGGACCTAAGGGAGTAAAACCTGACAGCCTGAAATCAGGGCAGCAAGAGTTTTCTTGAAAGAGTTACTTTTTAAGCTTCAATTGTTGGTGATGGAGCAGAAAATACAGGTTAATGTTTGAGGTTCGCACTAGATAAATAATATCTTAGTTCACGTCGTCTCTTTGCTTTGGATAAATGACAGAAACTCAGACGTTTCAGGACCCATGAAGGTTCTTCGTACCTTCTCACTGCCGAAGTACATCAAGTTTTTTCCGTCAAACTTCACGAAGCGTTTCTGGAAAACATAGTTCCTGAAAAATAAAAACACACACACACACACTTCAGGTCCAAAGACAGTCACACACACAGTCACTTTATAACAGCTGAGACACAAACACACTTAGGACGTTCGGTCATTTACTGGGTAAGGTCAACCACCACGGTAGTTTGCATGTGTAACTGAATCTGGGGGGTGGGGGGGTGTTAGTCCAGTTTAGAGATGTGGAAAATTGACACTGCAGAACAGATTCTGTGCATCACCAACCACAGAAGAACCTTTTAGTTTTAAAGATCAGCCAGAGACTGAGGACGAAAGGAAGAAGGAAAAGACAAACACACACCGAGTGGAGGATGAAGAGTCAGAAGACGAAGAAGAAGAGGAAGAAGAGGAAGAGGGGTAGGAGAGGAAGAAGGTGACCAGGCAGAGGCAGCTCGTAACGAGGGAGGAGACACAGGGAGGAGCAGAGAGGAGGAGGTGCAGCAGGACAGCCAGCGCTGACATCTGGTCCCTGATGGATACAACAAACACACACACACACACACACACACACACACACACACACACACACTGTATATGACAAGGTCCAGCAGGCTCAGACATTCAGACAGATTAGAACAGTCTATGGTTCACTTCCTGAAACAGATGAATCGGCCACTGTGATTGGCCAGGTGAGAATGTGGGTGGACCTCCACCATCTTTTCAGATCTTTCTTTTTCTCCTCCGTGTGAACAACATAAACTTTACTCTTTTTAAAGTTTTCCAGCTTTTAGACGACTGGAAGGACTACTGGAAACCTCTTAAGGCTCCTACAACTTCCTCAAAAACCTCTGGAACCTACTCAGTGAGAACTCCTCCTAACCCCCCCCCCCCCCCCCCAAAACATCCTAAGCAGCTCTGAAACCTGCCCAAGGCCCTGCTTAACCACAATCAGCTTTTTCAGTCAAACACACCCCTGAGGAGACAACTTGTCCAGCCAGCCACTGATGATGGGTGGAGCTCTCTCGGTCAGGGAGGTGTAGCTGGCGTAGGGGGAGATGGTCAGGTCCTCGTCTGCCTCTGAGGGGAAGGTATGGGGGGGCAGGGAGAGGTAGCGGAGGGGGGGTGGAGGTTCTCCAACGGTGCTATAACCCTGAGAGTCTCCAGAGTGAAGAGCCTGAGAAAAACGCTTCGTCCAGGAGAACTTCTGACACCTGAAGGTACAAAAAAAAACTTGATTAATTTAAGAGATGATCATGTCTAAATAAATATGACTTAACATCATGAGAACCTGTGAGATCCAGGTTACAGAGTCAGAGCATTTTATCCTATAAACTCTTTTATTGTGAAACCTCTGGACACCGTGGATGCTTTATTTGATGTAGTAAAAATTGTTCCTCATCTATTTTCACTGTGATGCAGTTCTGACATTTCAAGAGGAGTCAACTATCTAAATCTTTAGTTAAATTAAGGAAAGTTATTCTCTAACATTAAATCACATAACAAGAATAATTTTATTCATCAAAGTATAATATATACTTTTACTACCAAAATTTAGATTGTATTGTCATTAGTATCGCAAAGTTTCACGATGCACATTTCAACTCATGTTCAGCTCATGAAAGCTGTTTGGTGCATTCACTTAAGTTCCATAGATTTAAATTCTCAAATTACAATTACGTTGCAGCCTTTTCTTTCAGAAACACGTCTGTAGGCTTCCTCTGAGTTTTTTAATATATTATCCGCTTAAGAACCTTTTGGTGTGATGATTTTTGTCAACAGCATTTACTGATTTTTTTCTGAATTCAATAATCATGAGTTTAAAGAGCTGGGACAACAACAAGATATTAAAGAATGACTAGTTTATAAAGTGAAAGAGAGAAGATCCACAGATACAGTATATTAAACATAGAACTGTATCATCAGTGCATGGTCATCATGAGCATTGTGAAGGGCGTCAGGGTTCTCTACTCGGCCCACTTTTATAATTTTCCTTACATAAACAACTTTACTGTTAATGTGAATGCAACTAAGCCGGATAATGGAGTTTTATATACTGTGGCAATGGATACTCTGAAAATGGATCTTTCAGAATTATTTATTTATATTTTACAGATTATTTGGTTACTTACCCATGATCCTCTGCATGTTTCTCCTCATCCTTCCTCGTCTCTCTCCCTTCCATTCTGCTTCTTTCATTCTGAATATGCAAGATGATTAAATGACGTCACTTCTATATTAACAACCTGGAGATAATACAAGGTTAATCCTCTGTGATTTATTTCCCTTCAGTTTAACAGGAAATGTCCATGTAATGTTATCTGTGTATAGTATAGAAAATGAAGGAAACGGCCTTTGTGCTGTTTTCTCACCTCAGAGATTTGTGGATTTCTTCTGGTTTGGAAAACAGTTTCACAATATGGGCTGATCTCGTCCTCAGGGTCGTCTATGGAAGCTGTTGGCAGTTTAACGAAAGACACTGAAACTCAACTGGTTACTGCAGCGTGGACAGTAACGAGACCCTAAACCCTGGCAGTGCTGCCATGGTCTGACTGTTACACAAAGCACAGCTCTAATTTTCAGCCTTCAAACATATGGTATTGAAAGGCTGAGGAGCTGGAACAAAAAAGGCCAGGCCAGGTAATGTCTGTACTCACCTCTGGCTGATCCTGAAGAGTTGTTACTTAAAGTGCTGCCACTGAAAACACACACACATGCACACACAATTCTTTTAGAACATACTGACCCCATTATCCCAACGGGACCATAACCTGGGCCTGGATAAGTTCCTGAAAATGGATGGATGGGTCTATTTTGACTGCCATCACTGAATGTAGCTGCTGTTACTACTATTAGACTGTTATCAGTAACAGTAACAGCAGACAAGATGATTAATCACATGGTTGCAATGGCGCTTGTCAGGCCAAAAAATCAACCATGTGATTGGGATCAGAGACATAATCTGCCCCACCCACTAAGATCGTCTTCAATGTTCATGGATGGATGTGTGACTAGATAAAACTGATAGAGAGACACATGGCTCGTGGGCAGGTAAGTACATCTGGTCTGAGCGTAAGATGGATTATTCTGAAATGTATTCTGAAAAAAACTTTTGTCTTTTACAGCTAAAATACAAAGTAAATAAAGATCCTTGCATGGACCCTGGTCTGGACACAAGTCCATCACAATGACATACCTGTTTCTCTCGGGAGTTTGTCTGGGTGGGGTCGGAGGAGCCGACTGCTGGCTGCAGTAACCTCTCCCTCCACCGGGGGCACTAGATCCAGGTAAAGTGCCCCAGTAGATCTCATTAGAGACCATCTCCATCCCACCTCCTCTAGGTGAACTGGAAGATGAGGATCCAGAGAGCCTGCCGGTGTCGAAGCTACCGGGACAGGAAGTCAGGGAGGACAGAGTCTGGTGGTGTTCTGTTCGCAAAGGTGAAGAGGAAGAAGAAGAAGATGGCGGGGACCCCTGGAATATTGAGGGGGGGACCCCGCGGTTCAGCCTTGGGGGAACTGGAGGTAATGACCCTCCAGCATCTGATAAAGACAGGCTACGACTGGGCCTTGTCCTCTCTCCCTGGCTCAGTCTTCTGCTAGGCATGGTCGACTTGTTTTTGAGATCCGATGTCAACCTGTCCTCAGGTGGTGGCGCGTCACCTGGCGTCAAACCCTCTAAAACGGTAAAACATATGGACTCCTGAGAGAGCCTCCTGGGTGGGGGCGGTACAGGGTCTGGTGTTCGACAGAACTGGATGGGTGCAGTCCTACGGCGGTTGAAGACAGTTCTGGGTTTGGGAACCGGCTTCACCACAGCTCTGCTGTCGCTGGATTCCGAGTTCGTCAACATGGCGGCGAGGTTCGGAGCTGAACTGTTCCAGAATGCCTCGAAGTTAACAGGTCCTGCGGACTGACAGAACGATGCGGCACCGCGACCTCTCTCTGATAAAGAAATGCCCGTCACAGACTGACAGCGGTCCCGTGGGTGATCAGTCACTTCTTTCTGATTGGCTCTTTGAGCCTGTGTCCTCTGAATGTGATTGACCAATCGTAGGATTCTCTTCCTGTGTCCTGTGGCGGTTATACCCAGACTGACGAGGGCGTCATGATCCAGGTGTGTGAAATCTCTAGCCAACAGGAGACCAGCTCGACTGAAGGTGTCCAGGTACCTGCAGTGAAAATAAACAACTAAATTTCAACAGTTCACCAGGTTGGATGTTTTTACTATGATGACATTACTGACCTGGGTGCAGACCAGGACTGTAAACATGTTATAATCATGGATGTTGTTGACTGACCACTTTAACCTTGTGTGTTGACTGGAAGCCTGAAGAAAACCTCACTGATTCCTCACCTCCCAAACCACCGGATTTATCAGAACATTTTGAAAAAGCATTTCTGTAAAAACTTCACTGCTACAAGCAAAATTTTACTTTGGGACAGGCCCAAGAAAGATGATGAAACTCAAGGGGATTGTCAGAAAATGAACCGTCCAGCTCTTTTTAGAACTCTTTTCCGTGTTTGTATGAGCGCTCTGATTTTCAGTATATTTGATTTACTGGTCAGATTTAAAAAAGCTTCCAGAAAAATACCAAATCCCCTTCCACAGCTGTTGTAGTTCGCAGCTGGATGTTAATGTGAATGTACTTAAACATGGCATAACCAGGGCTTTATCAGATACACCGGGACCCCTGCTGAGTTAAGACAGGACCCAGGCTGCAGGGTACCAGTTTGAGGGAGGTCAGATGGAGCATTGGATGTGTGGTGGATCGTGGCACTAGGATGTAGAGGAAGCGTCTGAGGGCAGAGGCAGGTCATCGGCTTGTGTCGTCCCTCAGTAACACAGGAAGCAATTTGATGCAGGCAGAGCTTTTATTCTGACACAGCCCTGCAAGCTTTTCTTCTTCACCGGAGCCCCGCAAGCTTCTTTGACATTTTCCCGCCATTGTTTGGGTTTGTTTGTTTTTGTTTCCTCTCAACTTTGTTCAGAACTGGCTCTTTACCGTGGCCAGTTTGTGGGTCAGAGCTACAGTCACACTGTGGGAATTTGGTCCGAAATTTATGACGCCGTCTAAAATTTGCTGTGGCATGGCATTGGATTGGCAACCAAACCCAAAATCACACACTGCAAAGGCACCGTATCACACACTACACAACAGTGCACACTCTCAGCTCTGTGCTAAAGGCACTTTTGTGTGAAAGGTTAAACATTTACTGTGTTTCCTCAAATAAAAACCAGGAGTCAGTTAAAACCTGAGTCCCTGATAATGAGGCTTAGTCAAAATGAACAAATACATTCCAGGGAACAAATAAATTGGATAAACTGTTGATGTCTTTGGATAATGTCCATACCAACTAAGCATCATGCATATTTCTACTGATGAAATCTACTGTAGTCTACTGTTTTAGACTTTGTTTTAAAAGAATATTTCCAGTCAATGTACCCAGTGTGTTCTAAAGGGGGGAAACCGGCACAATGGTGCATTTGATTCATTCATTTTTTGCTCTGTCGTCCTTCAATCCCTCCAGTTGTTATTGCATACGGTACGCCTGCAACCGTTTCATAATAAAAGCCCTGTTAAGAAATAAGGGGTTCTATCAACTGAAAGAGGGCTTTTAATTTGAAATGTTTACAGGAAGTCTTGAGTTTGTATGAGAGTGTGATGCAGTTACTTTAACAGGACAAATGGGAGCCGAATCCAGATGAGGCTTCCAACTCAAATCTGACCAATGATTCTGATCTGATGTAATCAGAAACAAAGGCCCAGGTCTGTACTGGAGGAGAATCTGAAGCCGTAGCATTGATCAGTGACAACCTAAAATCCCGGATCTTCATCCTATGGTCGGAAATGATTCTGTGTGGTCTCGGTCCCCCCGCTATGTCCCAGCCATCCCAGCCCCTGCCCTGACCTCTCCAGATGGATCGCGGCCAGAAGCGTCTCAACCGGCGTGCTTCCATCCGGCGAGGCCATGACGACCAACACGGAGTCCGGGTCTGACGTCGTCTCCTCCGCATCCGGAACACACCAGGGCCATCACTGACCTACAGCCGGGACAGGCAGCCGCTGTCCATCTAGGGGAGACAGAGACAAGTCAGAACCGTTAAACTACAGATGGCAGCAATGGAACCTGTCCGCCGGCCGCTTGGAACCTCTAACAGACTTCAACAGCAGGAAAACCACAGGTGGAACTTAGAACCCCACTGATGGTTAGCAGCAGGTTCTGTTGGCCTGGGGCTTAACTGACGCACTGACTCAAACAGTAGCGGACAACTCTGAGTCTGGGTCCTGGGAGACGAACAGACGCACCAACACCATCAAAGATTAAAGGTGAAAACCTCTCATGCAGATCAGCTGTTTTTACTGCACTGAGATGACATCACTGCGACCTCTGGCTCCTCAAGGTCACACCCCCCCTTCCAGCCAACTAAAACCACAGAGGAAGAACAAAACATGATGTCAGCGGATGGACACAGCCACAGGACTGTTTCTCAGTATCTGCAGCAGGATGACCCTTGACCTCTCTATAGACATCACGGGGGGGGCGGGCATGAACACCACCAGCGACACAGACAGAGAGTATCGGTTTGGAAACACCATGGGCTATTTAATGAAGGGACACACACATACACACACATGCTGCTCATGTGACAAGGGTCGAGTGTTTCCAACACAAGAGACGAGTGTCAAGTCAGGTTTTTTTTAGAAAACTTCTAACAAACAGGGTCACAAAAGAAAAATCATGACCAAGTGACAAGAGTATCTGCTGAACTCACACACACTCACACACACACACACACACACACACACACACACACACACCATCATTTAATGAAGATAATAAATTATTTATTGTTTTTTAAAGTCCAGTTTCTCTGAAGCTTCGCACGTCAGAGGCAGAAAAACTCAAAATCCCTCTGAATGTTGTTAAACCATATGATGAAGATGGTGAATATTAAGGAAGGTCCAACCCTCTGCTCTGCTCCCATTAGCTTACATCCCTCCTCTTTACTGCATTTATACACATTTTCTGTCAATCTAGATCATAACTGTACATTTTCACTGTGCATTATGTGGCTGACTGCTGAGTTTTATTTTAAAGTAATTACATGGTGTAACTGTGTTTGATTTATATTTACTTATTATTTTATTTTTAGCAAAGTCATTATTATTGTTATTCCTTTTTTATTATCAGATTGTTAATCAGATACTGATATTTATTATTTGGAAAGTATAGTTTCTATTTTTAATACTTTACATGTTTTGAATAAATGTTCCTCTCCTCTTAATGACATGACTCCCCCTTCCCTTTAATTCTAACCTAAACCTGGTTCTAACCTGGACCCTAAAACCAGGTCTAGACCCTAGAACAGCCCTTTAAAATGTGTGAGGTCCAGTATATTGGTCCCAGAAAAGCAGTTGGACCTTACAAATGGGCTCCCAGTTTTCAGATCCAACACAAAAAAAAACACACACACACACACACGCACGCGAGCACACACACACACACACACACACACACACACACACACACACACACACACACACACACACACACAAACAGGATACAGGGAGTGCCTGCAGCTGAGGCGAAGCATGTTGCCCCAAGCTGATGGGTGGAGGGGTTTCAAAGAAATAACTGTGTGTGTGAGTGACCTTGTGTAGCAGTTTGTGTGTGAGTGTGTTAGAGTGTGTGTGTGTGAGTGTGTATCTCCAGATTTCCTGTGTTTTATGGATACCTCTGATTTGTGTGTGACTTCCTGTCCATAGACTGAACTGTGCCTCACCAAATGGAGACAAATGAAGTAGAAGCTGCAGCTGTTCCAGTTAATTCACTGCACCACTGAAATTCACAATGTCATTAATGAAGTTTAGAGAAGCCATTTCAGATTCTTACTCCTCACACACACACACAGACACTGTATCAGAGATGTTGTGTGTGGAATTGTTAGTTAAAACCTTTATGTGTGTTTGTGTTCCTTTAGATGTTATTGGTTTTTATCATTTGTCTTCTTTATTTTATTAACATTACTGTTATTCCTGTATTTATGTTGTTTAAATTTTTTACCAACTTTCATGTTTCCTCTTGAAAACGTGATGATGCATCTCTGATTAAATTTAAGATAAATCAATGAATAAATTTCAGATATTGATCTCTAATCCAGATTGAACACACTGTGTTGTTTCACTGCTGAGGTTGTGGATCAGAGGTCTGTCTGAATGATTTTATTATCATCAATTCAGTACATATGAGACAATAACTAGAAACAATTGTCTGATCTGTTAAAGCAACAAAAGCAGGAGAAGAGGAAGAAGCAATGCAAAGAAGAGTAGAAGAACAAAAAATAAACAAGAAGAAAAAAAGATAATGACTGACACCAAACTGACACTGAGTGTAAACCGCAGAGTAAAAATAACTCTCTCTCTCTCACACACACACACACACACACACACACACAGAGGTCAACAGCGTCCAGCATGAAGACAAAGGCTGAGGAGGAAGTGAGTCACAGCAGCTTCCTCCTGTCGACATTTTTCCTCCCCCAGATTTCAGCTGCTTCACATTAAACCAGTAAAGCCAGCTACTGTTCTGATCTGAGATCTGCCAACGTACTGGCATCAGCCTGGCACAGGATTTTTATAACTGCACAGTGACAGACCAAGTGCCGGAAACACTCCAACACCTGCACCCAGTCACTATTAGAGACGGGTTCCTGCTGGTTGGTCGGTTGGTCCGAGGTTTAATGTCCCAGTGTTTCCTCAGACAGCTGCACTTTACAGACGGGAAAACACTGAATCTGTCCGTCCAAGACCAGAAAAAGCACACCAACACACACCCCGAGAACCAGCCCCGTCACTGAGACTCCGACACGACCCTCCCTGAACCCGACCAACAGACTGTACCTGAGAATTTTCAGCGGATATAAAGGCAGGAAACGTGGGGGGGGGGGGTACATGCAGCACCACTCTGTCCAATCGGACAGGGGACGCTGAGGTCCCAAGGTCGGGGTCTCAGGGCCCCAGGCTCCCAGGACGCTGCTGAATAAACACGGCCATCGTTCTGGAAAACCACATTTTCCATCAAGATCAGTCGATTGACACGTCAAAACAGCTGCAGGATCCGGCTTCACTTCGTCTCCACAACATCTGGTTTAAAACGAGCTGAAAAAATTCAACTCAAACTGCTTCATTCATCCCTCGGGGACAATCTGAGTCCATACAGGCAATTAATTCACAGTACAGTACAAACATCACAAAGGCCCAAAATACACAGGGATTTATAACAGTGGACAGTCCAACAGCACAAAGCCAAAGACATGAGTTGATGTGATTCAGTTCGGCTTCATGATGATGCCGAAGAAGGAGACTAAATAAAAATTATTTAAATTTCATCTGTCAGTAAAGACTCTTGAGTCTCTTCATAAATTCATCCAGATTGACCAAAGATTTCTGAAAAGTGTCCTTCAGACAGGTTGGACAGATAAAAGGACAGTTTCAGACAATGGACACCGGCCGTGGACCAAGCTGAGACAATTTTACCAAGTGGTCCAGTCACAAGAATGAAAATCATATCTCTCCTGCACAAACAACTGTTTATACTTTTCATTCTTCCTCTAATCTTTGATTTTTCCAGTGAATTACTGGTTAATTCGACCTGTTCAGGCCTGTGGTGTTAAAATAAAGAAAAAATGAATCTCTGGTTGAACTGGTCCTTTTCAAGGGTCAAAAGCCACAAAGGTTGTTAAAAGACACAGAGGAAGTCTGCTGTGAAAATGAAAACCAGCATTGGTCACAAATCTTAGTCAGAGCTGTCGATGATAATGAGTCAACAAATCACTTCACATCACTTGTCTGAGCAGGAAAGGAAAACACCATGATCACAGCCTCTGAGCCGCCGAGGCCTCGTACGGGGACCATCGGACGCTGTTCGCCAAAGAGTGACAAGACGGGCCGAGATCAGAGGGAAAGTCGAGCAGAGGCAACAGAAAAGCTACAAATCGAGTGCTGACGGCCAAGAAAAGTCTGACCTGGGAGGAAAAAGGGCAAAAGGCCGCAGAGGAAGAAAGGTTAGAGAAAGAGGCGCAGGCCTGAAGGCAGGAAGCCGGTAAAGGCTGCAGATAAAGATGGAGCCGAGGAAAAGCCAGAGGATACGGACACTCCCATCCACTTCCACTGCCACGGCACCGAGGCCAGAGAGGGCTGGGAGCGGGCCGGGAGTGGGCCAGGAGCGGGCCTAGACCGGTCCCAGAGAAGGCCAAGACTGGGCCGGGAGCAGGCCCAGACCAGGCTGGGCAGGGGCCCAGAGCAGGCCCAGACCTTGGCCAGACCGGGGCCAGACTGAGCGAGGACCGGGCCCCAGAGCAGGCCCCAGAGCAGGCCCAAACCAGGCCCCATTAACTTTTTTGACACTGAACCAAAACCTGAACCTAAACCAAAGCCTCTCAGACTCTAAACTTAGTCCAGGTGGGACTCAGGACCAGAACCAGAACCCGGACCTCTGACGTCTGAGACTCCTCCAAAATGCAGAGAAGGGTCCTAAGGACCTTAGTAGAATAAAGACATGAGATATTAAAGAGGAGACTGATTGTTTTCCTCTCTCTACAGTCTTGTCCTCCCCCAAACACAGCCCCCCCCACACACACACACACACACACACACGAACACACACACCCTTATCTCATTTCTGTCGTCGTAATCAGCTCTAGATCTGAAGCAGAACAAAACACAGGATACAGCTGTCCATCAAACTTCTGCAGAGGAAACACACATACATACACATACACTCACACACACACATACAGCCTCACCCCTTATCAGGACGTCCATCGGTTCATCAAGAGTTAAAAAATCTTTGTCACCTTTTCACAGGTTCAGGATCAGGATTGATCCAGGTTTTAACCCACCAGAATCAGCTGGGAGACGTTTAATTCACCTCAGACTCTTTATCTGTTTTTATTTTACTGGACGATGGAATTATATTTTATCTTAATATAATATTTATCTGCACAAGTTCAACTTAGCAATAACAATTAAAGGTAAGGAGCAGGGAGAAATACAAATAGCCCAAAACCAGATTTATCAACAAAACACAGGTTTAGGAAAAACTCATGTAAAGATAATGATGTTAAATAAGGATTAAGTGACGGAAACATATTCTGAAGGACTTGGCTAAAGGTTTCTGTGAACAGAATTAGAGCCCAATGCGTTAAGAGTCTTGGGTGAGGACAGAGACATAGAATGATGGAGATTTCCCTCCTTGTGTAGAAATGAGCTTCGTTCCAGACCAACAAGAGATTTCACAAAGAGATGAAAAACCTTTTGGTTCAACAAGAGCTGAACCGTCTTCACTCAGAACGCACCCAGTTTTCCCTCTGCCCATCCCACCTCTCCCAAAACACCAGACACACCCTTTCCTCCGCTCTTCCCTCCATCCATCCCTCCACCTCGTCTTCCTGTCACCCCCCCCCCCAACACCACCACCACCACCAGCATTATCGCTGCATACTTTCCATCTTTGTGACTCTACCTCCCCTCTCCTCCTCTGTCAATACATCCCGGCTTCTGACTGATTAAATACAGTTTTCTGATGTTTTACCCGTCTGAGTCGTTCTGGTTCTCAGGGTTTTTGACCACAGACTCAGTTGCTCGATGGGAACTGAAGCTTGAGAGTCTCCAAACTTCCGCTTCACTGACAGCGTCCAGTTCATCTCTGAGCGGAAATACAGATGTGAAAACTCCGATTTTACTTTCGCAACAGCTTCACAGAAACGATCTGACCCTGATTCGGTTTTTGTCTGGGAAGGAACGAGGGACTCCAGTGATTGAGCCCTTCGTTTAAAATAAAAGTCTCTAGGGGAACAATTCAGAAAGGTTTGTTCAGCAGTGGAAAAAAGAATCCCTCAGATGAAGAAGAAGAGAGGATCAAAGGTCGGCTCAGTCTGGATGCATAGAAATCTGTCCTGACTCAGGTATCACACTTTGCAGCTACAGCAACGAGTGTAAGGTGGCCTAAAAAACAGGGCTTTTTCTAAAAGGATGAAGATCAGTCCATTAACTGATGAGTCAATCGATCAATCAATTAAACCACAATATAAAATATTCTTTGCTTTCATCACATATGACAATAAATGAAATATATTTTAGCTGGACCAACTTAGTCAGCAATTTAAAGACATCACTTTGGGTTCAGCAAAGCGATGGTGGATGTTTTTACAATTCACAGATCAAAAGTTTCATCCATTGATCGAGAAATTTGTCTCAGATTGAGCTGAGACCAAAAAACAAGCTGCAGGTGGCGAACCAGCGAGCGGCGTAGTCCAGGTGGACCCACCAGTCACCTGACTGCGTTTGCGTTCACCTCCTAGAGACCGATTGGCTGAGCTAAACTAAGCTAAGTTAAGCTAACATACCCACTTCCAGACTGAACAGATAGGTTTTAATGTCAAAGGAAAAATCTGACTCTCTGAGGGGAAGAGTTAAAAGAATAGGACTGTTTCCTGAACTGTTCCTTTAATATGAATGAAGGCAGTGCTGGGGCACTGACCCCCCCCCACTTCTACACCACCTGATCACAGAGACTCAGCATCAGACCCCCCCCACCTCCTTTCATCAGGTTTCATCAGAAATGGTGGCTCAGCGTCCACGGCGGCAGAAACAGGAGGCCGGAGAGCCTGGGCCCTGGCCAGTGATAGGCTGAGAGGCCTGTCAATCACAGCAACAACTCCCCTCAAACAAAGCCCTCTGTCAGTGAGTGTGACCATGAGAGACTCCTGAGAGAGAGAGAGAGAGAGAGAGAGAGAGAGAGAGAGAGAGAGAGAGAGAGGGGGTGGAGAGAGGAAGAAAGAGAGGAAAAGACTGACCTTCATTCTTCACCTCCACTGAGAAGGAATAGAGGGAAGGAGGGCAGAGAGAGATCGAGAGGGTAGGACAGGGAGAGAGAGAGGACAAAGAGAGAGAAAGAGAGAATGGGGGGGTAGTCCAGAGAGAGAGAGAGAGAGAGAGAGAGAGAGAATGAGGAGGGTAGGACAGAGAGGGAGAGAGAGAGAGGAAAAAGAGAGAGGGGGCAGGACACAGAGAGAGAGAGAGAGGGAGAGAGAGAGAGAGGACAGACAGAAAGAGAGAGAGGGAGAGGGAGAGAGGACAAAGAGAGAGAGAGAGAAAGACAGAGAGGACAGAGAGAGAGAAAGGAGGGTAGGACAGAGAAAGAGAGGACAAAGAGAGAAAGAGAGAAAGGGGGTAGGACAGAGAGAGAGAGGACAGAGAGAGAGAGAGAGACAGAGGGAGGGAGAGAGAGAGACAGAGAGAGAGAGACAGAGGGAGGGCAGAAAAGGACAGAAAGAAGAGGGGGAGTAAAGGAAAGACAGATAAGGGGGTCGAGGCAGTATAATAACAGTGAGCCTCTATTGTGACAAACAGAAGGCTGCTTGTTCCAGAGCTGTGACTGGAACCACACACTGAGCCTCACTGGGAACGCTGGGTAACAGTGAGCACACACTGGAAACCGGTGGATGTGAAGGTGTGAGACAGGGGGATGTCAGATCCAGTGTGTGATACGACGTCTGTCCCCGGTCTCTGTGGTGCATTCACGTGCTGTGGGAACCTCAGAATTCCAAAACTTTTCATTCAGCCACTGAACTGCAGCTTTGTTTAGAAGCAGCAGCTCAGTCACATGACGGCTGTTGTTTGGCCTCTGTTCAAGTTTAGGACGTCCAGAGCGTCAAGGCAGCACATGAACGCACCACACAGGGTTCAAATTACGTGGGCACGGGGGGGTCTGACCCCCTATAAGACTTGGACCCCCCAGAAGAGAAAAAAACTGATGTTTGGGGGGGATGGAACATTTATATATCCTTCTCCATGTCAATGTAAAATGCCTGAAGGAATCTTGTACATGATTACAACCCCCCTGAAGTGGTCCGTACCATTTCGTTAGTCGAAGGTCTGCCTGTCTCATCATGGAACTGACTCACGTCTTATTAAAGTCTTTGGTCCCGTATGTTGCTGAAAGCCGACAGCGTCTCTGTCAGCTAATGGACGTATCGAGCTACTGTATCCAGCTCGCTCAATAAACTTCACTCGCTCACCTTCACTTTCTGAAGGATTCAAGTGTCTACGGACACTAACATTAGCTAGTTTTAACTTTTCTTCTGAGCTATAGTTTAACTAACTAACGAACGATGGCTAGCTAAAGCTAATGTTGCCTTACCTAGCTTGAGTAGCTAACTGGTGCTGATAGCTTTCATTTCCATTTTGGCCCTGTATTGCATTACCTGTATAAAATGTCATGTTATCTAATGTGAGCTAACACTGGTGCTCAGTGATGAGCAGTGGGACAGTGGAGGACTATTTGTTATAAGTTTTGACATCAGTTTAGAGTTTATTGTTTCATTTAGGAGACTTTTGTGGTGGTTTAGTCGTCTGCCTCTTTGATATGATCTTTTATAATAATCCGCCCCTTTGATTTCACTCAGGAAGTTACCTGGTTAAGTAACTGAACAATATTAAAATCAATGTGTGCTTAGGGCTGAGTAACTGTACTAGTTAAAGTCAACAGGAGCCAGAGGAGAGACCCCCTTGTTTTTTGGTTCTGGTACAGAATAGTGTGGGTCTGTGTTTGGCAGAAATGATGATCTGCTGTTGTTTAGTGTGTGTGTGTGTGTGTGTTGCTGCCAGTCTTTCTCTAGAAGACCTTGTTGGTCACCCCCCCCCAACTACAGAAGCTGTTGTGTGTTTCATGCCCCCACAAGCTGGTGTAATGATATGATTCTTCATCATCCACAGGCAGCAGATGTTTAACATCAAAGATACTTGGAGGACTGGGAGACCTCAGTTTACCAAAACAGGACCTGAACTGTTCTGAGTTCCCTTCACAACCTTGAGAAAGAGTCGACCCCTCCCCCACATGTAATTGTATAATTCATACTCCAACACAACACACACACACTGACATTTTCACCGTGTGTTTGCAGGGTGTAATTAAGGGGGAGAGTGAAAATGAACAAATCGTGGTTGTTGTTGGGACCGAAGTAAACAAACCAACTGAAACGGATGTAAACATCATCACATCAGCTGCTGCTCAGGTCCCAGGATATCGGACGGCATTCACCTGGTGGCAGTCTCCCCGTCTGGATGCCAGAAATCAGCTGCTGCCCGTTTTAGATGGCTTAGTCTTAGTCCCTGTTACAGTTTTGATGAGAGCTTCATCCAAACAAATTCACACTCGACACCGGACCTCAGGTCCTCAACATCATACCTCCATCACACCTCCATCACACCTGCCCTGACACAGTTGTGTCCCGTCACAACGCTACAGTAAACGTAAACAGACACTTTCTCTGTTTTCTATCTCACTTGATGATTCTATATAAGAATCTGAGCAGGACGTCACTTCGGACTCTAGGAAACTTTAACAACATTTTACAGACAAAGTGATTAATCAGCTAGTCAAGATAATAAACTGCAGACGAATCGATAACGAAAGACGAGAGAGGATCTTTGGAAATGTCACAGTTACTGACATGTTTTTGCTCCAGATTCCTGTGATCTCTGTGAAAACTACGCATGAAAATAACTGAGCTGCATGCTGTTTGTTTGTGTGTGTGTGTATGTGTGTCTGTTTTGCCTGGTCAACCAGAGTGATGATGATTTTTTTAGGTGAAATGTTCCTTTACAGGTGATCCAGTGCGGTAACCATCAGCCAGTCGGGGAAGCGTGATGTCAGGGTGTTTCCCGCCGTCTAACAAGCGTCGGTTTCAACCTCGTTAAAACCTCTGAGCGGAGACAGAGACGAGTTCTTACACTGAGACCAGGACGTGAACCTCAACACATTGGCTGCAGGTGCATGGGGTAAACTCTGCGGTATGGTCCTTTATGTAATCACACAGCTGGTCCCAGGTCAGTGTGAATGACTCCCTGTCACAGTAACATAGAGCGGACACTGATTACATCACAGCCGTTCGTCTCAGGGAGTTTCTGAAGAGGAAGATGTGTTGGTCCAACTTCCTGTTACTGTTCAGGAGAACAACCGACCCCACACACGCAAACAAACACACACACACACACACACACACACACACACACACACACACACACACACACACACACACACACGTATTTCTTCCTCTGTGAGGACACTTGTTGACATAATGCTTTCCCCAGCCCCTCGCCCTCAGCTTGACCCTATCATAGACCTGGTTCTAACCTGGACTCTGAAACCAGGTCTGAGCCCTCAAACAGACCTTTGAAGGGGTGAGGACCAGACAACATGTCCTATCTCCTTAAGCTGGTCTTCACAAAGATATGGACTTCATTTTTACAGTTCTTTTCTATTCCTTTACACTACAGGCCCAACACACACACACACACACACACACACTGACATGAGGGCCATGACTTCTACTCGGACGAACCGGGGATCGAACTGACGACACAACAAAGTCGCATGGAAACGATTCTGATTCAACTCGGCTGAATCTGCCAAAAACGAAACCATGAGCTCTTCAGCTGGGACCAAGTCACTGCCCTCAGTGCCTCTGAACAGAGCGCTGAACCTCAGACCTGCTCACAGACCATTACCTGCACAGGTAACAGCAGGAGCCCCGGGGTTAAACCCTCAGACTGGAACCTGATGAGCGGTTTGAGTCACATTTCCAAACAGATGACGGCTCCAGTTACCTGCATGTGAATATGCTGCAAACAAACAATAACTTTTATTATTGATGAATCAGATATCGATTTTCTCTGGCTTATTCTTACACTCCCCACAGCCAAAGATATGTTTAGATTTAGATATTAACTTGTTTAGTTCAACCGACATTTGAAACAGAAGAAAACTTTGTGTCATTTTTGTTTGAAAAATCAAAATAACTGCGGAGTAGTTGCCTGTTTTTTAATCATCTAATCATTACAGCTCTGAAGGAAATTGATAAAAATCTGAACAGTGCAACACAAAACAACACAACATGTGACCTGCGTCTCTCCGTTTGTTTCTTCCTACTCCGACACTCTCAGCTCCGGTTCTGACTAAAGTCTGGGTTCAACAGCATCTTAACAAATCCAGATCCAGAGTCAAGTCCACTTCTTGGATCTGAATTCTCCTGAGTCCCTCATCGAATCTCAAAACTTTTAACGTCCATCATTTTTCAGAAACCAAAGTTGTAATTAAAGATTTGGTTCAAATGATCGAACAGATCCTGGCAGCTTCTAAACAAATCAACACTAATGAGAAAAAGTTTGTGTGGAGCTGAAGGACATTTAAACTCCGCCTACTTTCTCACCTGCCAACAGCTGACCAATCACAGCCCGACGTGGCCATGTTGTCAGGTTGTCTGTGTCAGAACAGGTTGTACGTCATCGAGGACTAACATGTCCGCCCCCTGGGCTTCAGAGGACCCGGACTCTGGGGTAGAGGTTGGTCCGAGACCCCGCATGGTACCACGCCGTTAACCTCAGGGATTTGACCTTGTCTTAAGCTCTGTGGAGTTTGTGACCGACCGGTCCTCCTCTGTGACGTCACAGAGACGTCACACCGGGCGTTAATCAGGTGTCTTCAGCGGAGACTAAGAGTTCTGAGGTCTGGCTGTTTCTGAAGCTTCAGCTGAAACAGGAAGCTGAGTTTCCTCTTTACAGGATGTTTGTGTTGGATGTGAACGCCCAGTTTCCCACCCTCCTGAATGTCTCACGCAGACTGTCTCACTGCGCCGTCTCACTGTCCCAGTCTGTTATTGTTGTCCCTGATCTTGTAACAATTTCTGTTTAAATAAAATTGTTCAGCCTGTGACAAAAGACAGTTTTAGGACCTTTGTCACTGAGGAACGTTCTGGTCACATGACACATGTTGCCACTGAAGTTTTGTTTGTTTTGATGAACACACATTGATCAACATAAATAAAGCATCACTCCAGTTTCCAGGCAACAACATATATACACACTAAATGGGGGGGGGGGTCTAACAGGTTGACCAGAACTGATTTATGATTAGTTTTTTTACAGGTGTTTCCATCAACATGGTGAAGAACCAGACATTTCCTGTCAAATCACTTCCTTCTCAGCAGTTTCTCCCCTGATTTTCCTCCAGATTATTTCAGATCCTTCAGTCTGTGAACTGTGGAGAATGTCAGAGAATCAGAGGCGACGCCTTAAAAACCCAGAGATTCAGTGACCGAGACAGAAAATGGAGCAAAACCTGAAGTTCACCTCTTATAAAATCAGCTGATCCATCATCAGAGTGGAGGCAGATTTATTCTGTTACACACGACAATTTCAGCTCTGACTGAATTTGCTACTGTAAATAAAACAGTGAAACAGAGAAACTTTGCTTGGTTCCATCAGTACGATGCTGACGACAGTTTGATGGCGTCAGAGTCTAAAGGAGAAAAACAAACGTTGAAAATGACACCTAGGAAACATCCTAAACTTCTTTTAATTCATCAAGTTTGTGTCCAGTTTTTCCTCATGACAGAGTCTCAGAGTCAAAGCAGGATCAAAGACCAGAGTCAAAACTACGTCAGGTACCAGACCAGGTCATGTACAAAACAGTAGAGCAGAGGGAAAATAAGGGTCTTGGGAGCTTCTATCTCAGTGCAATGCATGCTGGGAAGTGCATCCAAAGACTCTGGGACCGTTTCCCAACTCAACACCACGGTCCCCCTGATCTCAAGTCCTCAGGATGCCACCAGCACAGAGTCTGGATTCACCATTGGACCTGCAGAGATCCTCCAGCTCCGCCCTGCTGGGAGCTCACCACCACAACCAGTCTCAGAGGCACTACGGCAGAGATGCCCCCCATCCCCCGTCTGAGGTATCAAATCCAAAACCTGCAGCTGAAACCCCCTGAGCCATGAGACCCGGACAACCACAAACCCAGATCAGATCGGACCTGGACCCTGTCTACAGGACGCGTCCCTCCCCGGGTCCGGGCTCTGATTTATTCATACTTCATCCACTTTGACTCATCAGAGATGCGTCTGCGTCTCCACTTTGCGCCAAAACTTCTTCTCTGCGTCATTCTTTCAGTTCACACGGAAAACCAGAGACTGGAACCAGAGACTGGAACCGGAGACTGGAACTTCGGAGAACCAGAACTCTGGGGACTCGGGAGGACAAACAGCGGGACGAGCTGCTTCCTGCAGGACTCACAGAGACAGAACGGACACCCCCCCAGCCCCCATCAGATCAGCTCCCAGTCCCAGTAAAGTACAGATTGAGAGCGTCTCACCTCAGATCCGGTCTGGTTTCTGGTCCCTGTCCTGGTCTCGGAGATCTGTGCACGTTTCTGTCCCAGAAGGTGAACCAGTGTGGTCCGGAGCTGCTCTCGGTCGGACTGGGAGCACTGGGAGGAGAAACTCCGCTCTGAACTGGAAGCCAACGTCAAGTTACACCGAGCGACCACTGCTGCGGCTTCTGGTCAATCCTTTCATAATAAATGTGTTGAGCCAGTTTCAGTTTAATAAATCTATAAATAAATCTAAGAAATCAGCCGTAACCAATTCCGTATTACGAAGAATTATACTAATACAAATAATTATTATCACGAGAGGCAATAATGATTTATTTATTGATAAACGATTACAATAAATAAATAAACGCATCTTCAAATAGGAATAAAATTTAAAGAAAGATAACGCAAATAAAATCAAATTAACTATCAGTGAAAACAATACAATACAACATATGTGGTATTTATAATAAAAAAAACATATTCAAAGTGAAAACTATACGATATATTTAAAACTGTGAAAAGATGCTTCAGCTATTTATAAGGGTAAAAATAATCATTATAATTCTCTTGTTATTGGAAGTTGATGAAAATAATAAAAAAAAAAAAATTAGAATGAAAAGGTGAAATATATATTTTGATATATAATGATAAATAAAACAAAAAACAAACAAATCATTGACTGTTATCAGAGTATCTCCCTACCCTGATGTACTACTGTTATGTAACGGTTTGCTGTGGACTCTTACTTTGAAATATCTGCGTTGTAGGTGCAGTTTCCCATAAAGACCCCTCCCTGACGTCCTGTGTCCTCATTGGATAATTGGCACAGGTTCAGACATCAGCGGAGTTTGGAAGCTGGTTTTTCCTGATTCTCCCGGAGCAGCTGTTTTCCTCTGTAATCCCTGTAATCCGCATCAGACCCGTGGCCTGGCTGCAGCAAGTGTCCCTCTAATCCCTGGTAACATGTCACGTAAAGCATCAGAGTCTCTGGAACCGGGTCAGAACTGGGTCCATCAAAACCAGTCAGAGACGTTCAGAGGCTCAGAGCTGATTCTTCATTCAGCTCAAAACTAGAATCAGATCTGAACCTGTCTGACTCTGTTACAGTCGTTATTATTGTCATTAATATTTATCTATTCATTTTTTCAACAGCAGCTACAAAGGAACAAACAACAAACAAAGGAAAACTATACAAAAAAATAACACAATATTCAGTGTAACTACAGCAACTGCAGACTGTGTTCATTCATGTGTTTTAATGAGAACAGGTCATTAGGTTATTGTTAGGTCAGGGTTAAGTTAGGGTTAGGTTTGGGTTTGGGTTTGGTTGTTTAATGAAGGAGGATGAGTGGATCATTCATCGAGTTAACAATGAAGTAAAAGCTGCGGGATTCAACTGTTTGTGTGTTAGAAGAACATCAGATCCCATAGGGTTCTCCAGGGTTTTCTGATACTTCACACTCTCAGGTTTTGAGATGTTTGACCAGAGCAGACAACTTGATCTTTACTTGTGTGAAAAAGTTAGTTTTTACTAATGAAAACCTTTCACACACAAAATGGAAAATCTTCTTCTGGGACTTTGGTTCTGTGTTGTGTGGTTTCCTGTTGCCATGAGGTTCCGACTCAGACTGCATCCACCGAACCTCTGATTTAATGTCGGAGTGGGTGAAGGCTCGGCCCAACCCAGACTCAGCTGGACCTGGACCCATGTTTACGCTGTTGAACTGGCGACATGAGAGCGAGTTCTTGGGTGCAGTAGGGAGGAAGTCCTCGGCGTACACCGTGTCCTGTCCTTTGAGAGCAGTAAGAGGCTGGACAGCGGTGGAGTTTCCTCCTCACTGCCCAAACAACAATCAGAGCCATGCAGACAGGAAACAGGAAGTGCCTGAGACAATACAGAGCGGAGAGGATCCGGAGCCCAGCTGCATTTTTCATCCACTAAAGAAGGATGCGGTCGCACATAAAGTTTTCCTTATCACTGCAGGAAAAACAAGCTGAGCTCTCGCTGCAACACTCGCCTGTCCAGACTGTTCAGAGGGAGGATCCAAAGCAACCCCTAGCAGCGGCAGACGTCTTCGCTGTCTGTCCAAGGAGATCCCTGGATCCCATGGTCCCAGGGTCCCCAGGATCCCTGGATCCCTGGGTCTGAGGATCCCTAGATTCCTGGATCCCATGGTCCCTGGGTCCCTGAGTCCCTTGGTCCTGTGGTCGCTGGGTCCCAAGATCCCCATATCCCTGCATTTAGTTTCATACATATATATGTTTATAATTTCCTACCTGCTCACGTTTTTATCCTGTAGCTTGAGATGAGCAGTGTCTGTTAGACGAGCTGCACCACAGAGAAAAATGGAAACGTCCACCTGGTCAAATCTCACCTGTTGTCCACTGGTCACGTCTCTGATGTATTCAGACATTACCATGTGGGTTTACATGTGAATATCTGCTGAAGAGTCGAATCAATCTTCAGGCTGCAGGTGCATGAAATATCAGGTCTGGTTTATAATGTCTTGCAGTAAAAGTCCCAGAAACCAGTTCAGATCCTCAGCATGACTCAGCTTTATAACTTTAAAGGGTCACACAGCTGAATCTGTTGATTGATGGTTCTATCCATGACACATTTAAGCCTCAGTGTAGATTATTGTGAAGCTTCTAAAGGGACGTTTGTCTGGTCCTGATCTGGTTTGACAGTTTCTTTTCTTCCTAAAGATGATGGAAGGTTTTAAATCACTGAGGTCACAAGTGAAATCAGGTTACACTTCTGCAAATTTGATCTGCACTGTGTGAAGGGAGCATAAAACGTTTCCCACCACAATGTCACATAATTCTGATGGGTCAGCCTCTTAATTGTGTGTTTGTAGAAGTTTCACACCGACACAATGCTGGTTTGTCCTCTGGTGCTCAGACTTTAAAAATACTAGAATCAACTTGTGAAAAAGCCACCGTGTGTTTTTTTTTTAAACTGCTGAACAGAAACTCAACACAATTTATTCCTTGCATCTGAGAGGCACAGTTTATATGAATAAAAAAGCAGCTCAGATCTGCATCTTCAAAAAGAATCAGCTGCTACTAAAAGCCACAGAGTTCAGAGAACAAACACAGTCTCAATGACAGAAAAATATGGACTTCAAAACCACAAACCTAACAAAACCACAGACCTCAGATCCACTTCAGTAGATTCTGAGCTGCAGGAGGCATCTCTGGTCAAAGGTAATGGACCAAAATTTCAACCTCTGAGGAGCCTGTGGAGAAGATCGTTAACCTGACTGTGGATTTTTGATCATAAACTCAAATCTTAAGTGAAGTTGAAGAGGTTTTGTTCTGCTCCTCTTCATGCTCTTTCCTCTCGATAATGTTAAGGCTGTAATGATGTCACTTGTCCAGCAGGAGGCGCTGCAGACTTACACAGACCTGCTCACATAATTGTTTTCACTGCATTTAAATATTCATATTCAATATATCATATAATAAACAGACTTTAAGGTTAAAACACGACCAGACTTAACATAAAACCTCAAACCTGCAGGATCCTTCAAAACATTTCACACTTTTCCTTCTTCACCAAACAAATTTCATGTGAGTCTCACGTCAACAGGAAGAAATATTGTTCTCTTCTCCTCATAGTTTCTTTTACTCCAACAAAGAGCCAGGTAATGTCACTGCTACTCTGAGAACATCTTAAGGTTTAGGAGTCGGGTAGCATGAGCCTGTTTTTACCAAACGGTACAACTGAGAGCAGCCAACCCCCGTCGGGGGCTGAGTCCACAGCTCTGGGGCCCGTCGCTCAGACCAACTCCAAACAAACTTGAACCTCATTGTGTGTGTGTGTCATAAAACTCTGTCACACACAGTCACAGATACTAAAGAAAGAAGAGAAGAATCACAGCCTCTGAACAACAGAGTCTCAGTCTCAGAGAACTGCTCGACTGCTTGTTGATGCTTCGCCTTTGTTTCATCGTAGTCTGTGAAATTAAGCTCTTTCCACAGTTATGGTCACATGACACAGGTTGTTTATTGGCGCCTGATCTCCCCTGATCCTCTGTTCAGTCCTGATCCAGTAAAACTGACCAACAGAGCCGAGTTCATCCAGAACACACGGTTGTTAGCACCTGAAGGACAGGAGGCTCAGACCAGACCAGAACTAGACCCTCACTGTAAACCAACTGACATTAAAAGCCGTTTTATTGCTCATGTTGAACTCATTTCCAGTTCAAATGTCCAGAAAAACAGGAAGAAACAAATATCATATTAAATATATCTTTAGAAATATATCAGATTGATGTTCATTATTCCTGGAGATTGACAGATTTCAGAGGAATAATTGGAACTTTTTAAAAATGATAATTCTATGTCACAGAAAAAAAACATTTGAATAAACTAGGATTTTAAAAAAGACTTTACAATGTGACAGAGACAGTTAATCTATATCTCTGATTGGTTATTTCCTCTTTGATCAATCAGGTGATCAGGTGAGCGTTGGCTGTAATAGGAAGACGTCATAGATAATCGTGTCTTATTGTCTTATTAAACCCTGCCTTGTTCAATTCTGACGCTGGATCTTGACACTCCTCTGTTGAGTCGCTACTGATCTGGTCAGTGCTGGTCCTGGTACCTGGAGGATGAACCTCACAGGCCCTGTTCAGACCCGGTATTTACACGGTTCTAGGGTGATCAGATCATAAGCGGACGGCTCTAGGTACAGGTGTGAATACGGCCAAGACGCACTGAGATCGGATCACGAGGGGTTGCTCAGGAGTGATCTGACGTACATAGAGATGTCCACCTGCGGACGTTGTGGAGAAAATCGCCCAATCAGAGGCGAATTTGTGGTCGATAACTGAACTGTTGAAAGACACGATCCAAGAGATTCACGATGAATCACAGACACCCAAACAGGAACCCACAGGCTCGATATCTGGGGGGGGGGCCAAATCAGGTGGTGTGACGAGTGTGTGACCCGGTTTCTTCACCGCGAAACAGCACAAACGACCTGGATCAGTCGTTTCTTACAGACGTGGTATCGCATCATCTCCTGTGTTTTAATGACAAAATGTAGTCTGGAGACCAGACGAAGCCCCGACCCCTCCCCAGGAGGAAGTGGGTCTTTTGTGACCCAGCTCTGATCAGACCTGTACTGTGTAAACCACAATGACTTTCCCTGATTCCAGGACAAGTTTTGTAGTGTGTACATGGCACCGTATGTGTGTTCATCTCAGGTGTGAACAAGGCCACTCACATACAACAACCACCTCAAAGCCTCCTGAGCTCCAGTGTCACAGGTGTTCTCACCTATGTCACTTGATGAGACCTTGTCCTCTGGACTCCATGGACAGACTATGTTGGGCTGAGAACAACCAAGACCTTTATCTTCCTAAAGTCAACAAGCACACAGGATGGACAACAACACGCCATGTTTGTCGGCGTTTTTTTTTTTTTTTTTGATAACGGATCAATGATATTTACTTGTGTTATTAGATAACTTGTTTATTCTTATTTAAATAGTGTTCACACATGTTGGGAACATTCCACTTAAGAGCTGCAACAATTAGTCAACTGACAGAAAATGAATCAGCAGTTAGTTTAACAACAGTTAATCGTCTCAGTTCGAGCTTCGTAATCGTGATCAGCAGACGAGGGAAAATCTTTAGGACAAAACCAGAGACCTGAAGAATCACTATGGACTCTGAGACACTGTGAATGTCTTTTTTTCCACCATAGTTGAACATTTAATAGATAAAACCATTATTAGTAAATCAAGAAAAAAATCATCAGATGAACTGATACTGAAAATAGTCGTTAGTTGCAGTTCTATTTCACTGTATGATCTTGTTATTATTGCAGCAAAAATACATTTTTTAAAAATGTTTTAAAAAATATTCTTATGAGTCCATGCAGTTTGGTGACCCCCACCCCCATCAGAATCATCAGAGACGTCGAGGCAGATGTTAGAGACAGAACAAAGGAGCTGCAGATAGAAACAGAATCATCTCAGTCACTTTCAGGTGTAGTTGGGTCCAGGTCTGATCAGTCTGTCAATAAAGTTTATCATGTCAAACAAACCAACAAACAGTAAACCAGAGAGAAAACACTCTTCGGCGCCTAGGTCTCCTCATCATCGCTGTGGTGCGTCTTCTCCTCGCTCAGGCCGCTCTCGTCGATGTTCTCCAGAGAGTCGGCTCGCTGCACTGCCAGCTCCGACACGCTGATGCTTGGCAGCGTGTTCTGCTCCGGATACATCCACGGCTTCAGGTTCGGGCTGTGCTTCCTCTTCCACTCCGGATACTTCAGGGATGCCTTGTAGATCTTCCTCATCGCCTGCGAGGGGGACAGACAACATTCAGATGGAGAGACAGAGACAGAGAGAAAAAGATGCAGAGAGACAGATAAATAGACAGACAGACTAAGATACAGTGAGAAGAAGATAAAAGGAGACAAGGAGACAGAGAGACAGAGGGACTGGTCCTTTCTACAGATCTGAGAGGACGCGAACCTTTTTCATATTTATTTCATAGAACATGATGATTTTACCTTTGGAGCCACAAACTGAGAGACTCTGTTCACCACCCACTTTGGTAAAGAACCTGAGGACAGAGAGGACGAGACCGGATGTTACTGGGAGACTGTGGACATATCTCTGTCTGTGTGGGGACCGATGTGAGTTACAGACCCTGTGAGGACATTGTGTACCTCACACCTTCAGAGACTGTTTGGGGGTCCAGACCTGGTTTGAGGTTATCAGGTTTGAACCAGGTTTAGATTAGGGTCAGGGCCTTTAGGATGTGTTATATCAGAGAATGTCCTCACAGCTCATGTAAGACCAGTGTTTGTGTGTGTGTGTGTGTGTGTGTGTGTGTGTGTGTGTGAGTGTGTGAGTATGTATGTGTGTTCCTGAATTCTTGATCTGTGTGAATATAAAATGTGAGTTCATTCATATTAATTGAGTACTAGCTGATACACAGCTACACAGTAGAAAGGTCATCACACACTCTCACTCTCTCTCTCATACAACCACACACACACACACACACACACACACACACACACACACACACACACACACACACACACACACACACACACACACACACACACACACACTCCCATCACCTCCTTAGCATATAACTTGTGTTTGGGCAACAGAAAGCTGACTTCAGCAAATTGGTAAGTTAGAAAGTTGCCTCTGAAAGCATTTTTACTGGCTGGAGGCATCATACACACACACACACACACACACACACACACACGCACACACACACACACACACACACACAAACACATACACATACACAGGGTTTTACTGGTTACAGCTCATGTCAGTTTCAAACCCAACATGTCTGCAATGTTTGACTGTTGAAGACAAAGGTGTTCCTGCTGCATTCAAAGACCATTGCTGAGGTCCCTGTTGTTCCCTTTGGTTACCCTCACCTCTGGGGTCAACCTGGGTCAGGTAGTAGAGGGTGGAGCAGTTGGCGCCGTTGGACTCGATCAGGTATCCGGTCAGCAGAGACACGGCTCGGACGTAGTCCTTCTTTGGGGGATGTTGCTGGACAGGACAGATACAGGTCACGGTTCACTTTAAAGGGTCAGTTCACTGTTTTCATCCCAAACTCTGGAACTTTTAACACTAGGATGAACCTGCTAACATGAACCTTACAGTACAGACTTGCAGATGGATCTTCAGGTCAGAGGTTCTCCACCTTTTTTGGCTTGGGACCCAGTTTTAGGCCCCAAGTTTTAAAGAGAACCATAAGTTCTAAAGTTCTCCCCTCTCACCTCAAAACCAAGTTCTCAAATACAGTGAGTCCCTGAAGTGTTGTTGCTGATTCTTTATAAAAGCTGTTCGTTTGTCTCAGGTTGTCTGCAGCTGATGGAGTGGGACAGGTGGTGCCCCCCACCCCCCCTTTGAGAAGCCAAGAACCTTTAGGTCTGGGTCCACTTCCCATTCTGGATCAAGTTCAGTTGACTCTGTTACGGGCCGTGATGCATGAGCTCAGTTTTCGGTGATAAATCTTTACGTCGCCGCTCTGACAGAGGCTGTTATTTACAGCTGTGAGCCGGAGGAAAGGCGCTGTGACATTACCATGACAACCCGTAACCATGGCGCATGCTGTAGTGGACATAACTCCATGTTTAACAGCATCTTTTAATGCAGTGGTCTTTGGTGCTTATTTTTTTGCCATTGATATATTTAGTAAACCCGACTAAAACACAGTTAATAATACTTAATATAATAATATATTAATAAATACTAGAATAGACCACCCCAAGGTCCCAGTGTGACCAATTTTAAACCACTCGACCACCTCAGATGGGCACACACTTGATTTATCAGCATTTATTGACTTAACTGTGTTAACCAGAGGCTAGAACAGGTAGAGATCTGCTTTACTGATCAACAGACATTATTCGTCATATCAGCAGGACAGAAGAGACGTCAAGGAAATTTAGAAAGGTAAGTTTTGTTAAAGGATTATTTTTAACAAAGACTGTATTTGTGAGTGTTTTTATAAAAAACATGATGATAACAGCGAAGGTGAACGTAAATTCAACTGAGGTATTTATGTAAATATAAATACTCACCGGATGTTTGACAGAGTAGTTGATGATCAGGTAGTCGTTGCCGAGAGGGAGCCAAGATCTCATTGTCACAAAGTCTCTGTTCTTCAGAGGGCTCGGACATTTCCCTTCAAACACACACACACACAGAAACACTTAAGGGAAGCAATGAAACACATCACCACTGTAAAAATCAATATTTGCAGAGTGAAACTATAAATCTATCATTGATTCAATCCAAGGTCATAACGCTAATTGAACTCTTTTCTGAGCTGCTCATGTCCCACAGTAAAATATTATCATTGACACCAGAGCTGAACTGACAGGAGTAATATCCAACATCCGCGTTGACCGTCAGTCTGCCGATGTCGTAGGTGTCGATCATGTTGGTGTCCCACTTCCTGCGGTAGCTGGTGTCATGGAGGACATCGTAAAGCGTCTCCGCCGTCACATCTTTACACAATATCCTCATCTGAGACGCAAACAGAGAGGACGGTCAGTTGCTACGCAGACATTTCAACCAGGACCAAGAAGACCGCTTTATGCAGAGAGCATCAACACAGAGAGTCGACAAGTTGTCTTTCTGTGGTTCATATTTAAATCCATCTAATACTCACAGTACTGATGAGGCTGATACATGAGCGTGAGTGTAAAGTATTTTGTCAGAGTCTGTCAATGGGACACGTTCAGAGCTACCGGATTTTCCACGGTTTGTATCTGAGGAGCTAAGAACAGCAGCAGCTGAAACTCTCATACCGTCAAACCTTTGAGGACACAATCAAAACTTAAGGTGCAACGAGGGTGGGTACCATCCCAGGTACCATCCCAGGAACTGACTGAGAAAATCTTATGACATTGAGACAGAGATTCCTCCAGTTATAGTTAGATATCAAGCACCATACACAAATATCAAATTTAGAACAGTCATCAGCTTCATCTGCATTTTCAGCTACTTCAAATCCCGAAGTCACATTTTCTCTCACAGCCTCTAGAATTTGGAATTAAATCCTAACTAATAATAGTATTTTCTTTTTATTTACTAATCCTAGGAGCTTTTTATAAAATGTGTTAATAAGTTCCTCAATACCAACAGCAAGTGCATTTTAATATTGAAAACACACCCATAAAAAATCTCCTGAACAGTTGCTGTTACAGTAAAAATCTTTATTTGTGCTTTAACCTGCTCAGATTTTAAATGTTTTACTTTTCTGCTTGTAGTGTGTATTGTATATTTGCTAGCAAAAAAACCCAGGCAACAAAAGTAGCCTAGTCACTCTTACACTCCTACTGATGAGATTGTTGCTGAATGCCCAACAGTTCGCTGTAGTAGACATTAAATCACTGTATTTGATCTTCCACTTCCATTTGAAGCAGGATAACCTTGGCAGAGTGTCAATAAATGAAAAACCTGTAGCCAGAAATCTGGCAGTATTTTTTCACTCTGACGCTCAAGTCAAGAACGGCCCTGCTCTCTCTATTTAAAACATATGATCCTATATGAGGTATTTTAGAAATATTCATGCTTTCCTCGTCTTCTTGAATTCACAGCGGAGCCATCAGAACCTCTCTTTATACCAGTTACTTTCATAATTGATTTACAATATTTGCTGCTTACGTGCAAGGTTAAACTACATCTGGCCCAAAACTACATCTGTGTTATCTGCTCCTCTTATGATCTGCTTCACAGCCTCTTCTTTATACAGATGCCCCTACTGCATGTTTTTGGTATTTTGACACATTTTATCTCCTTTTCTGCTTTATTTTGACAAACCTTTTCTTCCATTTCCATCATATGGTTTTATCATTTTGATTTTACCTGGAAAATATTTTGCACAAATTTTTTGGAAAACATTTTCTTTAATAGGTTGTTATTTCATATTATTTTATACGAGCAAGGCAGATACAAAACAAATAATGAGGTAACCGTGGCATAAAGAGAAGCTAAGACAGCAGAAATAGCAGAAGTCTGATGTATTCTGTGGACACATTTTGTATTTAAACTTCACTGTCCCATCCGTAATATTCTCCATGTCCTAACGACATGGGAGGCCTGTCTCCCACATTTCAACCAGATCAGCTTGTTTTTTGAGAGATTTCTAACAGACCTACGGGCAGGTTGAAAACAGACCTTCCCTCTTCGCCGTCAGACTTTGGTGGATGTAATGTGAGATGGCTGCCTACTGTAGGACATCACTTTTTTCCACTGCCTTGATCTTACGAGGGCACCAAGCTCGGCCGAGCTGCCGTCATTAGATATTGTGAGGATGCAGAATGCTTCATGTAACTCAATCAGCAGGGCTCTGCTGCAGCCTTAATCATTCATAAAGTCCTGAGCTTCGTGTCTTTATCCATCACTCACCAGCACTCTGTCTCATCATGAAGAAGTGTCCCTCTGTAGTTTGCATTTTTAAAGCCTGACCCCAAAGAGGTAAGGGCCGAGGTACAAAGAAGTTGTTTAAATTGTGGTTATTGGGATCCAGGTTATTTACTTTGGAGAGAGACAACACTCAATGAAAAACACCTCCTGTTGTCATGTTACCAAACCATCACACAACTGTGGAGGAAAAGTCCACAGCTGTCTGATGGGACATTGTCTACCTGAGGATGTTTTTTTTTACCTGGACTGAAGGTCCAGAGAGGAACCAGAGCAAATGGAGGCTTTAGAAAACGTCTTTCATCTCTGGAGGTAGATTTCAGACACCTCATCATCACGTTGCGTTGTCACAGACAGTTGTAGAGTCAGATTGATTTACACATCAACAACATGCGACACTTTCCTCTGTAGGTTTGTCGCAGAAAGTAGTGTCGGACTCTACTGGCAGTAGAACCAACAATTCCAACGCTCAACCAAAATATGGAAAACAAGTCCACAGCGTCTCTGATGTCTTCACTGCAGAAAAGAACCAGGGAGAAAATCTGTTAGACAGCCGAGATTCACATCTGTCACAGATGTTGGGCTGAGAAAGACCAAAAGACAACGACTGTGAGAGGAAAGGATTCAGACCTTCGACAGTCTGACAACAGAGAGTTAAGAGTCTGTGACTGAGAAAAGACATAATGTGGGTTCAGGTGCTTCAGGTTTCACTTCTACCAGAGAAAAGCTTCAGGGACGAGGACTCATCTCTAATCGGGACAAGTGTCGAAGTGTCTCTGATCCCCAAAAAGTCTTTTTCTAAAACACATGTCGGAGAAGGGGGTCGTCTTATATTTGGACCAATACAGTAAATAGAGTCATTTCAGCCAATGGGTGCAGCACAGACACAGGTTCAGGGTGTGTTTAGCCTAGCTTAGCACAAAGACTGGAAACAAAGGGGAAACTGTTAGCCCGGAGTTTGCTGTAAAGTGGTTCCTGGTGGTGACTACTAACATCAACACCTGAAAAATCCTTTAGTGTTCAAGGATATTTCAATTCAAACTTTAATATTTTAAGCACAGACATAGCCAATGTCAACCAGCTACAAGCTGAATGCCCCTTTGAGCGTCAGTGTATTAAAGTTAAAACCGATTCTCTCTCAGGCATTTCAGATGGAGATCAGTTTGATCTCTGTACATCTGACAGATCAAGGATCTGGAGCACTTTGAACTGTGTTCAACATCCTGCAGGCAGCAGAACCCAAACCATGAACACAGAACCCAAACACCAGTTCCAGGATATATCCCGAGTCGAGTGGAGCCACCGGGGTCCACTGCTCCACACCAGTCCAGCTGTTGGCAGCAGTGCAGCTATAAGCTGCTCTTAGGACCAACAATAAGCTGCAGACATTAATGGGCTGAACTTTGTGACATGTGGCACCGTAGGAAGGCTTTAATATTTGATATGGATTTCTTAGGTGGTGTATGTGGCTTTAAACATTTCTCGGTTACTGGTGTCAGAGTTATGAAGTACCTGAGTCCAGTTCCACTACATGTATGTGGCAGCTGGAGTTACTGGTGACTGTGGAGGTTCATGTTTCATGTTCAACCGAAGATAAACGCAGCTTTTAAAAACCTTGTGGGTAACTTCAGACTTTATCTGTCTACCTGAAGAGGAGCCAATAAATAAAACAGGCTGAAAAGCCTGAAACACTGTGTGGGCTTTCACACTGAGCACAGTGTGAACATCATTATTCATGTCAAAACATATACAGATTATGTGACAAATGGCCCCTGGGCACAGAAATTTTAAACCCCTCCTACATAAGAGCAAGACCCCCAGACTCTAAGAGACAGTGATCAATTTCCATCTGTTCATGTCGTCTTTTATCTTTATATTAATTTCATTCACTTTCTAAAAATAAATGTTGAAATGCCTGTTAGCTCAAGCAGAAGCCCATAGGGCCAGAGGCCCAGGGTCTCCTGGTCCCCTGGGCTACCGAGTAATCAACCCATGGGTCCAAAAACTGCAGGTTCTAGCAGAACCTCCACAGACGGTTATCAGAGAGAACAATATCTCATATCTGACGGATCCATGTAAACACTGAATATTGAATCCTTTAATCAAAGTGGATGAAGGTAATGATCTTATCAGACAGAGACTAAAGAGTTTTATGTCTCTTAGTCCTTCGTGCCCTTCATGTCTTTATGATCATGGTCCTCCTCTCAGTTCCTGAATGCGTTTTATTTACATTGTCTGACCGTAACTGTCAATCACATTTGATCCAACCCCTTTGTCCCAGCCAGTCACTTGACCCGGGCTGTGGCTTGCACATGGACTGTCAGGATGTCCCGATAAACCGCTTGTGTCTCAACGAGCTCTGAAAACTGGCTGGGTGCCTGCTGCTTTATGCAGAGCAAGGCTAAACCCATCCTGGACCGATCCATACCGTGCTTGCCGAGGTAGAACAGATTCATCATCTGACTCTGGATCTGCTCACAGTGCATCACAGGCCATCAGACACTATAAGGCTCTGCAACTCTCAATCTGCCAACTTGTTTAACCTCCACTTGTCCAGAGGTAGAACTGATAAACGTTTCCTCCGTTCATATTCCCGTTTCCCTCCTGGGTTCAGCCTGAGATGTCGTCAGCTCCCCTGGAGGCTTTAATTATTCATGTGTGAGAAGAAGCACCTCGCTGCTCCAGAAAGACTTTCTGAATTATTAAAACCGGAGCCATCGTCATTGTCATCATCATCATCCTTGTCTTCAGCAGCAGTTCTGCTTCTGTGTGTGTGTGTGTGTGTGTGTGTGTGTGTGTGTGTGTGTGTGTGTGTGTGTGTGTGTGTGTGTGTGTGTGTGTGTGTGTGTGTGTGTGTGTGTGTGTGTGTGTGTGTGTACAGTACCATACACACTCCCTCCACAGTGGCTTCCTTTGGCCAGCCACAGATCAGACTCATCATCCATCAAAGATTCATAGAGCAGGTTCCTGTACCACTGACACTGATACTGTGGTTTCACAGCAGAGGCCTGGTCTAATACCTGGTTTTACTAAGAGTCCTCCCTGTTCTTTCCTTCCTCCAGGTTCATTCGTCATTTTGGTAGATTCAGTCTAATGTTTCTGTCTGTTTCATCAGTACAGCAATGTGAGTCATGTGAAAAACACTTATTCTGTTTTTATTCACTGAGAACGCCAGTCACCATCAACAAAACTTAACACTTCCTGCTGATATTTCACAATAAAAGGCTTCCAGTCCCTGTCCTGGAAGGTGTTTACAGGCAAAATAAAATACATGTTCATTCAACAAATCTACTCAAACCCGATGGTGGAAAGTAACTAAGTGAATTTACTCAAGCATTATATTTGAGTTCAATTTCAGAGTACTTTACTTCTGTTTTTGCTTCCTTATATTTTTACTTCATGACATTTGAGAGGGAAGTTCTGAACTTCTGCCTCTACACTGACATGACAGCTGTAGACAAATGACCGGTAAATGATAAGCTCATAAAATATGATGTAGTTTCCTAACAGTCATTCTCAGTCTGATCAGGATCAGGATTCTATCCTGGTGGAAACACAGCCTCGTCTAGTCTTTCCCTCTGTTAGCCTTAGATAGCCTCCACTGACTGTTAGCTCAGATGCTCAGTGGGTAAAGTCAGTTCCCCTCATGTCCACTAGATGCTGCTGTAATAAAACTGACCATTTTGAACAGGAAAATCTCACCTTCTTCCACTGTCAGCAAAGTGTTGTCATCAACAGCAGTTCATGGAAATAAAATCCCAACACACTAAAGCTGGATTAATACAATTTTGTCCGTCACTAAACTCAAACTCTGACAAACAATCTTCTCATAATTGCAGTTGTGTCCGACTTGTGATCAAACAACTGCTTATCTCCACATCCAGCTGTTACAGAGCAACATGATCCTTCACCTGGATCTGGTTTCTGAGTCAACCTGATGAGTCCAGGACTCCCCCTTCTTTTAGCTCTGGTTTTGGTCTCCACCAGCTCCTGAGGGAAACCTCTGGCTCTTTAGCTGCCAAATGCTCCGCTATGTTCACCAGATGGTCTCTGACTGGGTCCCTCAGGTAGTGGACAGTGTGTCTGTTTACAGCTTTTATTCTGAAAACACTGAGACTGAATCAGACAGGAAATTTACTTCAGAACCAAAACCAGGAGCTAAAATAGTCCAGGGTCCACAGAGCTGCAAAGTTCACCAAACAGGTTTGGTTTGATATGATGTTAATAAAAAATACTGACAGAGCAGATTTGAGGCTTTTAAAATGTGTTTGTGGATGTTTGCCTTGATTTACACCTGTAAATCAAGGCAAACATCCACAAACAGCTCCTATCAGGAGCTGTATCCCTGTGGTTGGCCCACCTCTGTTCCCACAAAGTTCAGGTGTAAGCCCTTCTCCCAGGTACATAAACGGCCCCAATTACAGCTCAGACAAAGGCAGGTGAATGCCCACAAAGTGTTTTATATGATGCTTTTCAGCCTGTTTTATTTATTGGCTCCTCTTCAGGTAGACAGATAAAGTCTGAAGTTACCCACAAGGTTTTTAAAAGGTGTGTTTATCTTCTTTTGAATGTGAAACATGAACCTCCACAGTCACCAGTAACTCCAGCTGCCACATACATGTAGTGGAACTGGACTCAGGTACTTCACAACTCTGACACCAGTAACCGAGAAATGTTTAAAGCCACATACACCACCTAAGAAATCCATATCAAATATTAAAGCCTTCCTACAGCCCAGGGGGTGGGTTTGCTTTCAGCGGTGGGGGGCGGGTACCATTACAGATGTCTAACGGACAATGTTATAATTGCACGTTTACTACAAAGAGGACCAGGCTTCACTGTCATTTTTAATCAATTCGATTCAAGTTACCTTTAGGAAAACACATAGATAGGTAGTTGTTATTAACTTTACTAAGCCTGAGCAGTGTCTGAAGGTTTTCTGTTCAGGCTGCATACAACCCCAACAATCTGCCTGTATGTTGCCTGGGAGGTGAAATCCAGGGCAGAAAAAGTCAGAGGAGCCCTCACCACTGCTCACTGCTGAGCACAAGGTGATAACTGAAGGCAACAGGTAAGCGGATATGGATCAGCTGATCATCTAATCTCTGGACTGTAAGTGGACAGTCAAAGGAAAAGGTTCAGAACAAAAATCAAAGTGAGGTGGACATGTGCCCCCCCAGTTGAAATCATATCCTGTATTTAGGGAAAATATTTCCCACTGGGTTCCCATCTCTTTCCTCTCTCAGCATCTCCCAGCCCTGCTGTTGGTCCAAAGCCTTTTTGGGTTTTCAGCCAGTTTCCCTCTCCGCTCTGAATTTTCAGAACAGAGATGCCGAGCGATGTTTTGCTTACCCTCTGCGGGAAGCAGCCGAGCTATTGACAACCTCTGAGCAGTTGTTCACAGAAACAGTCTGTCAGCCACACCGACAGCCTGCTGCCAAGGTGCCACTCAGCAAGGCATCGGCACACCTGCCTCCCCTCTCTGCCACAGTATTTGCTTCATTGTGTCCTTGTTTTCTGTTTTTCTGTGGGGATCTGTGTGGGACAGCTTTCACGGTGTTAAAGTGGCTGTCGTCATGGTGACAGGCAGTACAGTCGAAACAACAGTAAATAAAAAAAATCAGCTTCATTTATGTAGCAGAAGAACTTCACAGCTGCAACTGATGATTTTTTTTCACTTAATATACTGATTATTCTCTTAATTGATATATTAAATCATTTAACCATATGTAACAGTAACGGGTTGATATTCAAAGAGAATCGTTTTATGTGATGTATGAAAACCAGCAACTCCTCACATGTGAGAAGCTGAATGTTTCTAAGTTTTGCTTGAAAAAATATTTAAACAGGTGATAAATTATACAAATAATTTTCCAGTTTATTTTCTGTCCATTTACCAGTTGAACATTAACTGATTAATCCATGCATGAACTGTAGAGTGAATTACCAAACTATGTTGATTACAATTATGTGAAACGCTTAATGATCTTAGTGTGAACTCAGTGTAGATTTCCACATCAGTAACTTATAGCAGGTAAAACTAGTTTTTACACTGACGTCATTGTTACTAAATATTTATACTGGAGGGGGAACTGAAAAAACAGTTGAGACTGAAAAGGACCATTGGTTATATAACATGAAGTTGACTCATAAGACATTTCTTCAAAATGCAAAAATCACATCACATGATTCAGTTTTCTAGCTTCTGAGCTCCTATTTTCTGATATTTAACATTTATTTAATAAACTCCAGAGATGATTTGTGAAAATGTCAGATCAGCAGTTTCAGAAACAGTCAAACCAGCACATCTGTCACCAACAGTCAAGCCAGGGTCAAAGTAACTGAGACCACTGAGGTGTTCCTAATAGAGTGATCACTGAGTGTAAAACTGTCATCCATGTGTATCAACACTAACTGGAAACATCACGTTCACACATTAATAAGAACACACAGAAAAAGAGGAGGACCCAGAGTTGAACCCTGTGGAACTCCACGCGATGTTGAGGGTAATATTAATAATGATGAGATTTAAAATTCATATTACTAAAATTTTCTTACACGCCTCTTTGTGTGATTTATCCTGAAGTTTTACTCGACATCATAACGTCCCTGTCGTGTATGTTACTGTAATATTTCTAGGACATGATGTGTTGAGATTGTGTTGAACTCATGTTATTTGATAGTACGAGTATGTTATGACTGTACATATGAAGGCTGCTGTATTTACTCTCTGTATTATTTTCTTTCAATGTGTCTGTGGTTAGATATCCCATCAATACTGAAAAAATGACTACAATTTACTCACTCACTGTTAAGTTTCTTTGTTACTACTGTCTTTGAGTGTAAAAAGTTCGTCCTGACCTAAAAACTAGTGTAATGAAAAAATATTTTTTTTTGTGAATCTATTGTTAGGCTAATATTTGTGTGAAGACCTGGTGTGTTATTTGTTGCAGTAATAAGTGAGGTTGGTTTGTTCTACACAGGTTGTTAGTATGGTAACAGATACCCTGAAACCAATCGGTTCAGTGGAGCTGAAATGACTAATTTTTGAATTGATTAGTTGATTGACATAAATTGGCAACTATTTTTTATAATAATTCAATACTCCCAGTCATTTTTAAAGCAAAAATACCAAACATTACTAGTAGACTTAACTCAATATTTTGGAATTTTTGACCCCAAAAATGGAAATTTAAATGATTGTGGGCTTTTTCTATTTTCTGAAATTTCATCCACTGAACGATGACTTGATTATTAAGGAAAATAATTGTCAGATGTATTGCTAGTGAAAATAATTGTTGCTTTCAGCCTCACAGTTACTAATTACTTGATAAAATCCAACTATATCAAATAACATTTACACTAATTATGACTAATTACAACTATAAAGACTAAAACAGTTCAGGTGTTGAAAACAGATTCTGCCTCAGAGTCCCTCTGCGGGGCCAGTACCAGGACCAGGACCAGAGAATGGAGGACACAGTTGATGCTCTACCCCAGTGGGAAGAATTTCTACCTAATTCGTGTCGGTCTCTACTAAATGTTTCTAATGTTCGGATGTTCTAATGTTCTGACTTTCAGAGGTGTGAAGAACCGGGTCCAGCTACTCCAGCTCAGACTGGACTGGAGTTTCTGTGGAGCTTCAGGTTTTCCAGTCACCGGCAGATACAGGCTCGTTTCAGCGGTCGGTTCATCTCAGCCTCGGTCCAGACTATTACCTGGGAAGCTGCCGACTGATCATGTGCGGTCGCTCACCTTGAGTTTCTGGACGGTCCTGCTCTCCTCCTCCCGGCACCACACCGTCACCCCTCCCCTGCTGTAGCGGCTGACCCAGCCGTCCGAGCTCAGGCAATGGTCTTTGAAGGAGGAGAAGTCCGAGTCGTCCGGGATCTGCACCGGCATCTCGGCTCCGGGAAACAAAAGTCTCGGAACCGAAAAGTCAAAGAAAACTGGAAGAGCTGCAGCTGAGCTTCACATCGATGTGCCCCCCACCGCCGCCCCCGGCCCCTCTGATGTCCTCAGACTGGATCACACGGCTGGCGGTGAGACTACTTCGCTCTGAGGACACTGCGGGAAAAGTCTGTGAATGTCCCTGAGACTATCAGTGTCGATGATGAAGGAAAGAAAGGAGAGAGGAGCAGTGGAGGAGAGAGAATCCTGCTTATTGGCTCCGGTGGCTCCTCTGTCCGTCAGACGCAGATCTCTGATTCCACCCACTGACTCCCAGCACTGCAGAGATGGGACAGAAAAGGAAGAGCTCCCACTCTGCACCTGCCCCAGGAGCCACAGATGACTGGTAAACGTTACCTAGACCGACAAAGTCCTTGGAGTGTTTTCACTTAAACCTCTGGACTCGGTCCCGGATCCGAGCTGCAGGTTTATGTTCTACCACCTCTGATCACTCTCTCTGTCTCTGAAAGCCTCAGTCCGGCAGGATGAAGCTGGAACCGGCTCCGGTCAGCGGTGATGAACACAAGGCGAATGCGACAATAGAAAAACATCAGAACTGAACTAACACGCGGTCCCACAGGTTCACTGTCCTCGGATCACACTCACTGATCTTAACCGAGTCTAGTTGGAAAATCACTCTCTCGGTGTTTTCACCGTATTACGCGTGTTGTTCTCAGACGGTAACGTCTCTATTGGCTGAGATCCTCCAGGTTTGTGTGATCACCTCCCTGTTGCTACTTTAACAACCTGTTAGTGGGCGAAGCAGATGCCTCACTCGGGCAACGTTTACGTGCTAATGCTAGCTGCTATCTCAAACACTGGGGAAAGTAGAGGGTCGGTAACAGTACGCTAAAAGGTGACAGAGTGACCCATTTCTCTTAATAGACCATCTTTGTCTCATTGAATTTGAGGGATGCTCCCTTCAGGTGCGGCTGTAAATGTGACCATCCCAGGCTGCTGCGATCTTTTTTGAGTCACAGACTGGAGATGATTAGGTTTTAAACTTCAAAGTGACAATTTATTTTGAAGGTCCGTTATTTCCTCACAATTTCCAGGAAAGAACCGTGTGGTTCGGGTCTAAAACCAGGAACAACAAAGACAGAGTTCTCAGAGTGTTATTTCAGTCCAGTTAAATGTGTCGAGTTTATTGTTGACTTACATAAAACTGTGAAGACTTTTATTTCTGGTGAACAACAGTGACATGTCGAGTTCAGTTTTCCTTCTCCTTTAACAGTTTCTGTCCAAAGCTCCAGATTGTTCCGATGTGCTGGCTGTAGAAACACAGGGACACAAGGAGCTGAGTGTTTGGGTTTCAGACGGCGCCTGAATGCATCGGTAATACTAACCGATACCTGTCGTTCAGGTGGGGCGGCGGCTGGAGTGGGTGGAGTTGGTGGAGTGCGTGGAGTCAGACTGATGGTCAACAGATCAGGTATCAGCAGCTTTTTGTTTCCATCACTCAAACTGTGTCTGTGACTCAGAGACACAAAGAAGAAGAGGAGAAGCTTCTAGAGACTGTCAGAGGCCTGGAGCTGAATTTCAGTTCCTCTAGATAAGAGACATCTATTATAAAGCACGCTCAACTCAACGTCCACTTACTCACTTTTCCTGAGGCTTTGTTTTTACATGCACCTCTGGTTTTCAGCGGGAACATCAGTGAACACAACACTGATCCGTGGCTTCATCTCCATCAGACAAACCTGAGTATTAAACGCAGTTTTTACAGGGTCACTTCACACTGTGGTGTCAGAAGAATACAGATTGCACCTTTAAACAACAGGGAGCAGTGTGTGTAATGTTTCGCACTTTTTCAGAGTAAAAGTTCTCTTGTCAGTTCTCAGTAATGGAGCTGCTGCTGAGACTAAACTTCAGAACAGGTCCATTTCTCCAGCGTTTTAGAAAAAAAATAGATTCTGTAGTTGCCATCAGAGTCAGTTATACAGTTTAACTTCATCGACTAATTCTCCATTAAACATAAGAATAATTCACATGTCAGTAAAAGAATATTTTTGTTAATTGACTGGACATAAGAACATATGTCTACAGGGACCTGTCCCATCTTTCCTCAGTGGAACCAGTATTCCGAGGTTGCGGGGTGTGCGGTCATTATTCTCAGTTCCACCTGTCAGGTTCTACGTAGGAGGTGTGCAAGGCGACCTGTCTGCGTCTCTCTCATCCTCATAGAGTTTGGACATGCTGGTGGGGTAGCCAACAGCTAATGGGCTAGCTGAATTTACATGTCAGCATCGTGATGGCATAGTGCTGTTCAGTGAAGGTAATGATCTGTAAATAAATGGATGAAGTTCTATTTTTTGTGTTTTTATTCCCTGAGATCCTGTTTTGTACCAGACTCCTTTTACGATTTGCATATTTTATTTCATCGGGTTCTCGTGCTCCAAAGGAACACTACGTGTCGCTGATTAAACTGGAGAAGCTACAGAGTTTAAATATCAAAGAATTGGAAGAGAGAACAGTGAACTTTGTATCTCCTTATTTCACCACTATGATGGATAAACTAGAGGATTTACTCTGTAGAGACTTTTCTCCAAAGCCTGTGACTAAAGTCTGTGATTCACTTCACTACAGAGATTTACTCTCAGTTTATTAGGAACAGCAGCTCGAACTGGGTCCGTCCAATCAACCGTCCTGTGATAACCCTCCCTCACCGAGCTTCTGATGTTCGGGTCGGTTTGAACCGAAACTGTGTTGAAGAGGAGCTGATTCATTCGGGTGATGGTTTTGGAGACTAGTTTCAGCTGCTGTCATACTAAAACAGTTCAGGTCTCAGATTTTGATTCAGAGACCAGGACCTCAGGATGGAGGACGGAGGCCCTTGTATTATTAATATTCTGCTTCAGTGGTGCAAATTCCTGATTGATAAGTGATTAATCAAATTATCTATTGGTTGGTATAGTTGTGTAAAACACATTTGTAATAATATAAAATTATAGACGCAGTGCGGCTATCACTATATTGAAAAAAAAAAACATTCATGCAAACTTGTTTGAAAATGAAGTGTTTTCTTTGTCCTCCACCAGCAGAGGGAGCTATGCACACAGCAACCGGTGTGTGTGTGTGTGTGTGTGTGTGTGTGTGTGTGTGTGTGTGTGTGTGTGTACTTGTATGGCTACAGATTGTGAGAACCACTTTGAGTTTTCGAAAGTGAGGACATTGACTGTGTGTCAACCTGCAGTATCACCAAAGGATGTGTGTTAGAATTAGGTTGTGTTGTGTGTGTGTGTGTGTGTGTGTGTGTGTGTGTGTGTGTGTGTTTGTGTGTTTGTGTGTTTGTGTGTACTCATTACACACTGTGTTTTAGGTTAGAATTAGGTTGTGTGTGTGTGTGTGTATTTGTGTGTGTGTGTGTGTGTGTGTGTGTGTGTGTGTGTGTGTGTGTGTGTGTGTGTCTGTACTCTTTACACACAGTCTTGACATCAGTGAGTGAAAGCTGCTCTTTTCTCCCCACTCATGACCTTTGACCTCTGAGCACATCTGCTTGGAACCAGAACTGATTCTGAACACAAAGCACCTCTGTGTGTTACAGACCATCTGCTACACACACACACACACACACACACACACACACACACACACACACACACACACACACACACACATATACATAGTCCATCTCCTGCCGCTTAGAGGTTCTGGTTCTTCACTGGGGTTTTTCCAGTTTGCAGTCTGGTGACAGGGGAGATGCATGAAAATTGATTGTGTCTTTAAACACTACAAACTTTTACTGTGAAATTCAATTTTTGTTTCAGCTCTTTGTTCATTCTATTGTATAGCTTCTGATTCTTGGATGTGGTTTTTCACTGTATGAAATTAAATAGCAGGTTCTTAAATAACGGATGAGGAATCATGTCAGTTACTGAAGGTGAATCATCGCTGTAGGTGGGAGAAGTTTAAGGGCAAGTCAATTCTCAAAGGTCTGAAAATAATGAATGACTTGTCACTGGGATGGATTAAAATTTTGAGCTTGGTTTGTTATATTATACAGAGATGAAAAAGAACTAATGGCTGCTGAGAAGTGGAGGTTTTTTAAAACACGACAGTGGGTTTACCTTTGATGTAAACTAATGTGATTGTACTTAATGTCAAACCACAGGGAATGGTCCTTTAACCATCTGTAACCTAGTATGTAACCTAGTAGACTACTTCAGCTGGAGACATGAATGTACAGTCACTGACTCGAGGGTAAACATTAAATATTTTCCTCCTTTTAAATGTTTTACAAGTGGAAAAGGTCTGGGGTGGGGGGGGTGGGGGGGCAGGTCAGACACTCTCAGGTCACACTGAGCTGTTAGCTGTTAGCTGTTAGCTCACATACCTTCAGGCACCATCAGAGGGTTTCCATCATTTAACTGAATTGAATTGAATTGAATTTATATATTTTTAACTCTCAGCGTTCTGATATTTCAGTTTCCTAGATTGAGAACCAGCCTGTGACGTTCCTACAGAACCAGATGCTGATCTTCTGACAGAACCAGCCTCTGAGGCTGCAGCTGATCCTTTGGGGATACTGCAGGTTGAGATGAAGGGTGTGTGTTCAGATCAAAGACTGAATACAAAGTCTGAACCCCAGTTATTCAGATATCGATATTGATAATTGAGAGTATTCAAACCAGATATTAGTACATGGTCCAATATTAATTAAGTCAGCTTACAACATAAATTAACATTTTGGTTCAGATTCACTTAAATTAGTTTGTTTTGTGACTAAGAAATGTTCTGAAGTTCTGCTCAATTCGACACATTGGACACAGTGTATCTGCAGTGAGCTGCTATCAGACAATACATCTGATGGCTCCGATGAAGACCAGGATGCGGACACTGTGAACAGACAGCTCTGGGTCTGGTCTGTTAGTTTTGGGTGTATCAGCACCAGACTGTGAAAAACCCTGAGAGATTCCTCACTTCACATCTCAGACAGACACAGAGGGGGTGTTTCCATCAACGTGTTCAAGACACGTTTTTTTTTTGTGCCTTGAACAGAGATGAAAACGTAAAATATATACATTTATAAACTGCAAAACAGGTGTATACAGAAAAAGAAGTCACGACTAAAGTCGAAACAGAGCCTTTCATCAGTCTTTATCTTCAGCCACATCCTCCTGCTCTAGACAAATATGAGCCCTGGTCACTATTACAGACGTCCACTGCACCAGAGCCAGGACAAATCACGGCGTCTGGCCAAGTAACAAAACCACAGAGTCTCTGGTCCGGGTCCAGGCGGCAGCGCTTTTTTAATGTCACTCCTGATCTTTAAACGAATGCGGAGGGTTGACAGAGTAAAATGAATGTCCTGTGGTGACGCATTAGTCAGGATGAGGAAGTTCTGTGTTGATGTCCATCTGCACACAGGGACAGCTCCTGTAAAGTATAAACAGAATGAAGTTCACTGACATCAATGTTTAAAGTGAAATATTTAATTCTGAACGTAGCTCCGGGGACTCAGCTGAGTGTCTGGCAGCTGACAAACTGTTTAAGCATTTCTAGTCTCCTAAATGCTAGAACTGCAACGAACAGCGCTGAGCTGTGTAGCGATGCGTCATACAAACATAGCAACGTTGGGTGAGGCAGTTCCCACTAAAACAATCTTTATAGAGTGGGATCCACTTCAGGGTTCTCACATGTGAAAAAATCATTTTCACATATGAAAACAGGAAACAACGTAACAAATATGCTGACCTCACATGAGGTGTATGGTTTGTTTTAGGTGCTGGATGTGTTGTCTGGGGAGGAAATGTGAAAAAACACTGTTGCTTTTCTGGAGAGTTAATGTGTTGACAACTGGGACAAATAGCTGGGAGCAAATGTTTGTCAGCAGTCACTGATTGAATAAGCAACAACGACGTTCCCCAACAATTAATGTGAGTTTATGCCAACCAGCAGTTAGTTTTTTTATACCTGTGTCTTTGTGTTGTTTGGTTTGTGTACCTGTGTTGTCCCATCTGAAACTTTTGTCCTGCCATGCAGGTGGAGGCAAAATGTTTGAAGAGGAGTCAAACCAGCGGGAAAGAGCATTGGGCCTAACTTCTTGGAGCCGGGGCCATGAGGGAGGGTAAAATGAAACCTATCGAAGAAAAGGGCCTTGCTTCCCTGGAGTTGAGTCCACAAATTGGAGGAGGGGTCAGGAAGAGTGAGGATGGGAGCTCTTCTAGAGCCTCTTGAAGGCCTGGAAGGCCTGGGGAGCCACTGAAACTTGACATTAGTAGAGGCAGATGCATGCCACAGTACTGAAGTTCCTAATGAGCCAGCTATAGTAGTTAGAAATCCTAAGAATCGTTGTAACTTTTCCCCAGGGGAGGGATTAGGCCAATCGGCCACAACACCAACCTTAAGTTCAAAAACAGAAGCAAGGAAAGGGAGGGGGTATGTGTTTTTTGATGGTGTCATGGGTGGAAAGACTTATCTTTCTTATCCATGAGGAGAGAGAAGAAAGGACTGATGATTCAAGCTTCCAGGGAGGACAAGATGCATTTTTCCATCCCTCTCATTCAGGAGCAGAGAGCAAGTACAGCCGCCCTCTAGGAGGGGAAGAGCCAGGTAACGGGCCAATTGCACAGTTTTTCCCAGGATGGGGAGGTAAAGAGGTGGCACTGGAGTCACTGAAAACCTCCCTTAGGTCATGGCAGCAGGTTGAGACCTTGGAGAGATGTGGATATTCTTGATCTGGAACACCAGGGGGCAACTGGGGCACTGGAAGTTCAAGGTTCACAGGATGTGGCAGAACCAAGGCAGATGGCCGCTCCTGGGAGCAGTCAGAGGACCTACAAGTCAATGAACGTCCATCTCCCCAGCCTGTTACCTCTCCAGGGTCCCAGTTGATCTGCAGGTTCTGTAGAGATGAAATTTGTATGGCTCACCAGCCCTCACCTCTTCACTGCCAAGTCTGGTCTTTTACTGGACACGAAGCAATGAAGTGTCCATGTTGAGTGCAGTAAATGCACCGACCCTCCTAGAGACGGTGTTGTAGCTCTTCCGGTGTTAACCTGGCATGTTCCAGTCACATGGGCTATCCCAGTCCAGCAGAAGGGTGCCCCCTCTGGGCCGGCAGAGAGGAATTCTGTGGAGACCCTTCCTTTTGTTGTTCTCTTAGACGGTTGTCAATCCTTACAGCAAGGGCTATGAATGATTCAAGGTCAGAAGGGTTTTCCACAGGCACAATCTGGTCTTGGCGGAGTCTGAGAGTTCAGCAGAGAGGGGATGTTCTAGCCACTTTCAGCCGCCAGGAAGTAGAACATGCTCTAGTCTGTCACCAGTTATCTGCCTTGGTGTGGAGCCATGATAGCCACACTGCATCTAGACCAGGGGTCTGCGGTTGTTTTAAACCATCAGACTCTCAAACATCTGTCTGGGTTAGGGTTAGGGTTAGGGATTTCCCTTTTTACAGTCAATTTTTCTGTCAAAATCTTTCACAGATGTCTGAATCTAAACAACAGCTGATCCACAGACACCCAGTTCGGCTGAGTCAGCTCTGAAACCATAAACACTGACTGTGAGTTCACCTCTATTGACAGCTTCTTCTACAATATTTCAGCTTCCATGGCCACGCTTCCTGAAGGCTATGCCTTAGTTTGGACTCGTGTTTCATTAAATTCAGTCCATCTTTTTGTGAATGAAACCAGTATCTCCAAAGTCCAAGAGCCAGGAGGTGTTGAACGAGTGTTGATTTAAAGATTTGCAGATTTCAGTATCAAGGTCAGAAGAGACAGGGCCAGATCGTCGTCTATGGCGTGGAAGTGTTAACTCTAACACAAAACAAACCTTACAGTATAAAACATCTTTACATAAACAACAAACAAACACAGCATCCACAGCACAACAGACTAAAAACTGGATAGGATATGACAGAAGAGGAGACTAACAGTCTGTAGCTAAGCTAACATAGCATTGTGCGTCAATCTAAATAATCGTACTGTGAGAGCAAACGTCTGTGTTTAGACTGTTGTGGCTATGAAACCCTTCACACATTGTACAGAAAAATAACATGATGCAGAACAAACAACAAGACAGTGAGATATGTAGCTGATGTTCGCTAGGATGTAGGTCAGAGAAATGTAGCTACAGTTGCTGCTGCTAAGCTAACATGTAAAGAAAATCCACTCAGTCATTGAATTTGACTGTGCTCTTTGTGATAATGGATATTACTCCATTGTTTCCACTGTACAGATGTGGAGGTCAAACTTCTCTGATTGGTTGGGATCTTCAGTGAGTTCATATGTGGTTGTTTCTCTTCTTTTTAACTTTTCTTTCTATAGATTTTGGTTAAGAAAAATGGGAGGAAATGGTGATTAAAATCTTATGGGACTTTAAAAAGTAATGGAAAGGTTTGGAAATTTGAAAAGATGTTGGCAGCCTGTGTGTATATTTCAATATTGTAAGATAGAATTAGTTCCTGTGTAATGTAACTCGAAGACTGTCCTATTTACATTACTTATATTTATATTCTCTCTCTGACTGTATGTTTCAGACTCTCAGCAGCTGCATCTAATCTCCTGCTGAGATTTATCTTCAGATTCTTTTCTCTCTGTGTCTGATCCTCAGGGAGATGACTTCATCTCCCCAGGAGCCATTACTTTCATCAGCACTTTGACCTCATACAGTCAGCCCACATCCTCTCTCTGAGCTGAGGCAAGGATGAATATTTTCCATCTATGTTCATTTTTTATGTAGATGACACCCACGCTTATCTGACAGTGAAGGCTACTCTGTGCTTTGAGTTTGGCTAAATGTTGTCTGCAAAGAGAAGCCTGCTCATGGTGTGTGTGTGTGTGTGTGTGTGGGGGGGGGTTCTGCATCAACCAGCTGGGTTGACAGAGAAAGGGGAGCATAGGGGGAGAGAGGGAGAGAGAAAGAGGCAGGAAAGAGAGAGAGAGCGATAAGGGGGGGCAGGAGGGAGAAGAAAAGAACATAACACAATGCAAATTCCACGTAGATATGTATAATGATAATTATAATAATAAAAAGAATAACTGGAGAAGTGAGTGTTGATCAGGCTCATGGGGCAGTAGGTGGTTCTGCAGTCCTGGATCCAGACTCTGATCCAGACTCTTGAGCATCAGAGGCGGAAAAACCTGCAGAAAGCGACAGGATGAAGAAGAGAGAGACGAGGAAGAGGAGAGAGACAAGGAAGCACAAAATTACATGAGAGAGAAGTAAAGCCAGTAATGAGCATTAATGGGATATTAATATGCACATGGAGAGAGGAGGGGGGGTGCATCATGGGAAGTCCCCCGGTAGTCTAGGCCTATATTAGCATAGTGAGGGGATGGCCCGAGCTGATCCTGAGCCAGTTCTAACCTAAGCTATATCAAAGAGGAAGGATTTAAGCCTCCTCTGCCTCCTGGACCCAAACTGGAAGATGGTTCCACAGCAGAGGAGCCTGAGAACTGAAAGCTCTGCCCCCCATTCTGCTTGTGGAGACTCTAGGAACCACAAGCAGACCTGCATCCCTGGGAACGAAGTGTTCTACTGGGAAAATAAGGTACTATGAGCTCTTTAAGACAGGATGGTGTCTGGCCATTAAGAGCTTTGTAGGTGAGGAGGAGGATTTTAAACAGGGAGCCAGTGATGAGAAACTAAGACAGGAGAGATGTGATCTCTCTTCTAGTTCCTGTCAATACTGGAGCTGCAGATTCTGGATCAGAGGGAAAGTCTTTAAATTTTGTTAAGACACCAGGCTAATAATGAGTTGATCAAGCCTAGAAATGAGAAAAATATGAACTAGTTTTACTGTCATTTTTAGACAGAATGAGCCTGATTTACTGAAAAACTGCCTTTTTAGAGAAACTATGAACTTTTTCTACAAGATTAGTGTGAGCACAGACACAGATCATAGCAACACAACTTAAAAAACCTTCCAGAGCTCCAAACCTTTCCTCTCGTTTGTCTGCGATTTTCTACTCTAATTTCTACATGTGCTCATTTAACGTTTCTCTCCTTCTGGATTTTGTAGAAGATCTGTAGTGACAACAGCTGGATGGTGTCTCAGTAGCTACAGTTCAGCAACGAGAACGTTAAAGCTCCTGAAACAGTCTGAAGTCTCTACTTCAGGTGAAGATCCAGGGAACGCAAAGAACCCGGGACAGAAATGAGACACGTTGACAGAACCTCTTCTTCCTCTTCCTTTATCTCACACTTGCTCTTTACTATGGAGTTCATGTTTTACACTCAACCGGAGATAAATGTCTCCATCAAAAGAGTTCTTGAGAATTCTACTCTTCACCTTTTAGAAAAGTAAAGCCCCGATTCAGCTGATCTAGGATCAGGCAGAACCTTTACATATATAACTTAACTAAGCAGTAATCACCCATAGCAAGTTCCACTGCGTAAAACTATTCAGTTACACAGAAATTCCTGAACAAAGAATCTTATCTCAGTAAAAGTATAATAGTATCATCTGCAAAATGGGTTTTATCCATCAAAGTTTAGGCAGAAACTAATCTCAGAGAGTGTTTCACTGTTCTGTACAGTACAGCATTTGACCTTTTTAGTGCATCATATGTTATACACTGTTCATGTGTGTGCTCAGTCTGCTGTCAGGGAAGATTTCCCTCTGAAAAGTAGAGTACACGTACAAACTAGCATAAAATACTCAGCAGCCTGTTAAATAGCCTGTCAGTGTTGAGCTTCTTGAACCCGACGGGTGTGATTTAAGGTGGAAATGACTTCACCGACTCTGGACGGCCCCAAACCTGCAGAGATTCAGGAAGTTTCCATGTTTGTGTTTGTTTATCGTTTCACCTCCAGCTTTGAGTTTTTCCGCTCTTGAATACAGTGCTGTGTCACAGCTGGCTTTAATTTACCAAATGTCAGATTTTATCACTGGCACATGAAAGCAGTGGGAAGAGGAAAGATCTTTCTGCAGAAATCCAACATGAAATCAGCTTCTATTTTCTTCCTCCTGAAATATTTCAGAGATCTAATTAGTCTCTGTGTGGATAGAAGAACAGTTAAACCGGTTCAGATGTGTGTGTGTGTGTGTGTGTGTGGGGGGGGGGGCGCTCATTGTTTCTATCTCACTGATCCCTTTACCTCTACACGTTCCTTATCTCAGAGGTAATACGAACGGTAAATGGTTCCTCTAATCCGGCTGGAGCTTCCCCGTTCCTCCTCTACAGCGGGAGACTGCGCCGACTCTGCTGTCAATGCAGAAACGTCCGTTCAGTGTCAACTTCAGCGGAACAAAGCTGACGCTTCCAACCGGACCCGGACCCATACCTGATGTGAGATCTGGTGCCGGTCAGTATTTCTTTAGTGAGCACGGATCAGCTGAACCTTGTCATTGGGGTCAACGTGTCTCGGTTTCCCAAGAGAAACGTATGAATTCATACAAATACACAGGTTGTGAACTTTTTCTGGATTAAACCTAACCGGGATCTTTCCTGAACCTGAATCAGGTTCTGTGAGGGTCTGGACAGAGCCAGGAACCAGTTTAATGAAGCTGGAGTCACTACAGGTGGAGGTTGAGCTGCAGGATCAGATGGTTGTGTCAGATACATAGAACAGACTCAGTCCAGAAACTGTTGAATGGGTTTTTGTGTCATCTCAGAGCAACTGGACCTGATGTTGAAGTAGATCTCAACAATCTGCCGAGACTTTTCTACCAACCTCATCCAGAACCTGAATGCCATTGTTTTTATTAGCTTCGATACAGATTCAGTCTGTTTGGTGCTTGTCTTGGAGACCAGGAATCAGAGAAAACCTGTTAAAACCATCAAGTCTCAGCTGGAGACATCAGAGGATACACGGTCTGGTTTTTATTGAATGAGACATTGAATTCAGAGATGCTGAGATCCTGGAGGAGCTGGACCTGGTCGGGGGGGGGGGCAATTATCAGTAGAAGTCAGTAAAATAAAGGAAATTGACCAGAAGTTGCAGGTTGGTTCAGAGAAACTTTGCAGATTCAGATTTGACCCAGAAACCTTTTTCCCTCCAGTGACTGAGGCTGCTGCTCCTCTGATGTCCTTCTCTCAGCAGGACGTCTCCTTGAATGCCTCACCATCAGCCTGCTCTAGTTTCCTCATGGTTTCACTTGTTTGTTGTTCCCTGGAAATTTGCATCTTCTCATGATCAGGTTTTCAGGTCAGCAAATTCAAGAAAGTCGTCATGACGACAGAAACACAGAGACACAAACCCTCTGTCTTCTGTTTTCCAACTTGCTGTTTTTTCCTCTTTTCTTAATCCTTTCCTCGATCTGTTTCCCCCCATCTCCTTTGTTCCTCCCCTGTCTCCTTTGTCTCTCCTTTGCCCCCCCTGTCTCCTTGGTTCCTCCTTGTCCCTCCTCTCCTCGGGGGGGGACAGCTTTAACAGTCGTCTTCAGGTCTCAGGTCGTCTCAGGTCCCTTCCTTCACTCTTTCCCTCCTTCCTCCCTCACTTCCTTCCTCCCTATCTAACTTCCCTCCTCCCCTCCTTCCTCCCCTCCTTCCCTCCCTCCTACCTTCCCTCCTTCCTCCCTTCCTTCCCTCCCTCCTACCTTCCCTCCTTCCTTCCTTCCTCCCTCCCTTCCTGCCCTCCCTATCTCCTGCCTCCCTCCTTCTTCTCTTTCCTCCCCTCCCTCCTCCCTCTCTTCCTACCTCCCTCCCCTCCTCCCTTCCTTCCTTCCTTCCTTCCTTCCTTCCTTCCTTCCTTCCCTCCCTCTTCCCTTCCTTCCTCCCCTCCTTCCTCCTTTCCTTCCCTCCCTCCTACCTCTCCTCCTCCCTCCTTCCTCCCTCCCTTCTTTCCCTCCCTCCTACTTTCCCTCTCTCCCTCCCTTCCCCCCTTCCTTCCTCCCTATCTCCCTTCCTACCTCCCTCCCTTCCTTCCTTCCCTCCCTCTCGCCTTCCTCCCCTCTTTCCTCCCTCTCTTCCTCCCTTCCTCCCATCATTCCTCCACTCCTTCCTTCCTCCCTATCTCACTTCCCTCCTTCCTCCCTCTCTTCCTTCCTCCCTCCCTTCGTTCCTTCCTTAACTCCTCCCCTCCTCCCTCCCTTCTTTTCTTCCCTCCTCCCTCCCTTCCTTCCTTCCCTCCTTTCTGATTCACCAGTTGAACTTGTGGTCTGATCCGCTTTGGGTTTGTTTTTTTAAATATATATTTTCCGCTCTTCACCTCGGTGTCTCGTGTCGCCCCTCCCTTCTCCTCCCCCTCCCCTCTATAAATCTGGTCGCTCCCGGATCCTGAGGGGACAGCGGGCTGCGGAAAGGGAGGAAGAGGAAGAAAAGGCACAAGCAGAGAGAAGGGCGACCAAGCAGCGGGATTTTTAGTGCATTTATCAGACAGTGAAGATGAACGTGTTCGTGCTGGTCCTGGGTCTGTCCCTGGTTCTGACCGTCTGTGTGGCCCGGTCCCCATACCAGGCGGTGCTGCAGCACAGCCGGATCAGGGGCCGGCAGCAGGGGTGAGTTCTATCCCGCTCCGAACCGAGTCGTGATTTTTTGAGGAGGTTCGGGTCCGGTGGTGAGTTCAGGACTTGAAGCTCCCGAGCTTTTCTGTGAGCTGTGAGATTTATGAACCAGGAATGAAACACTTTAATTCCCTTCAGTTCCTCTTCAGTAATGACGATTCATTAAAACAGAACTCAGGGATTTCGAGATATGAGATATATTTTATTTTCATGGTATCAAAACAATAATGTCATGGAATCAGTCAACAACAAGAATAATAGTAGTAATGTTGGAGTTAAAGCTGAACCCAGATGTTGGGACTTTAACGGTTGAGTCTGATCATTAACAGATGAACAGATGTTACAATCACGGCTCTAACTCTGATTTATGGTCTGGACTGTTGAGAAGGGAAAATCAGAGATGTTTGTGAGTCTGGGTCAGGGTCTGGGTCCGGGTCTGAAAATCCTCTTTTATTCTTGTGTTTTTAGACTCAGGCTGTTTTTCTAAAATGTTTCAATATTTCACCATAAAGTTGAGCCAGTATCTTTGGTCACATCTGACCGAGGTGTTGAGAATTAACATTTAAATGTAGTAATATAATAATAATAATATATAATATCATGGATAATCTGATATTATAGCACTGGAAAAGAAGCTGAGCATTAAGAGGTTTTTCTCCTCTGGTTTGTTTAGTGTGATTTTTCAGTCAATCGACAGATTGTGGATACAGAAGCCCAGCCAGGCTTGGTTTATTTAATATTCTCATCTTTTAAATTTTCATTTATAATTTTTTCTTACTTTATGCCAGATATAAAATAAAAATAAAGAAAAAACTGAAAATAAAAAAATGAACTGAGTCAGAAAATAAAGCCAGGTGAAAGTCCTGTTTGATCCATTCATCTTCCATCACCTGTTGGATGCGTTATTATCTCTGACGTTCTAAAGCCGTTTTGGCAGAACCTTTACCCATCAAAAGACATTTCTTAGACAATGATGTTACATAACCTTGTTAGAGATCGGGGAGGAATGAAAAATCACCTGGAGGGAAACTTCAAGAGGGTGGGGATGAAGGTCTGCCTCTGTCTAAATTAAGGTGGAAAGTGTTGGATTTAAGAGGTATAATCATAAAATACAGATGTGAACTTGAGGTGATGCAAAGAGCTGTATTTCCTCATTAACAGATTAAACATGAACGGATGTCAGTTGAAATCCAGTCTGATTTATGGCCTGAACAAAGAAACTGTCTGTGTTGGTTGAAAATAATCCTGTATTATTGTAAAGCAAATAACGTGGACCGTAATCCTGTGAACTGTCCACCTTAATGCCCCTTAGACTATACAGGTGGAAAGGAAAGTGATAAATCAGCTGATTTTGACCTTCGACAGACAAAGTGAAGCCCTAAACATTGCAGCTGCCCCTCAGGCTCATCTCACACTCACATCCCAAGGCTTTAATGACCGAATTTAGGTTTGTTTAAGTCGTCTGTCTTCTAATATTGAAAACTGAGGGAAGTTCACGGTCTTAAATTCAGGGCTTTTTGGTTTTGAATTTATGTTACATGTTGTGTTTAGCTTATCGGCTGATGAAGACTTTTTGAAGCTTTTTACGGGAATTTTTCATCTAGTTTCAATCTTCCTGATACTTTCCCTGCACATCTTCTCTCTTTCAGACCAAATGTTTGTGCCATGCAGCAGATTAAAGGCACCACGAAGAAATATTTCACCAACTGCAAGCAATGGTACCATCGCAAGATCTGCGGCAAACCCACGTGAGTCCAACCGGCTGACTGCTAACTACTGTCCGTGTGCATTTCATGGTAACTTTGGAAAATTTGCATTTCCACATGTAGGTGGGGTGGTTTGAGAGTCGATTCCTTTTCTGGGAACACTTGGAAAGCCATGCCTAAAAACAAAATGTTTTTCCACTTTCTTTGACACAGGGTGATGTCAGCCGGTCTCTGGACTGAGTTCTGCCTCTCCCTCTGTTTCTGGACGAGTCTGAACCTGTTTTTATTCCTGTATTTCTACTTAAATTTTGTAGTTTGTGTAGACTTTTAGTCCTGCTGGACAGAGTGAGTTTGTATTGAATGGACGTAGGAATGTCCCTCTCCGGAGGTGTCCTCACCTCTTACATAACCTCTGAAGAAGAAAGACGGCAGTCTGGCAGAACCATCAGTGTCAGTTTACCGCCCGGTCCCCAGATCTGCAGGGTTCATTTAAAGGACACGTACAAATATTTGGTTTAGTTTGAACTTGTTCCGGTTTTGTGTTTTTGTCGGTAGGTTTCGCACACACTGCAAGATTCACACTCATGTTGTGTGTGTCGTTCTCTGCTGGTAATTTCAGGGTCCAATGAGAAAATCTGAATCTTGAATGCAACAGAAATGCAAAGTGACGTCATTGTCCTTCGGATTTCTGTGTTCGCTGCCATCGCCTGGTCTGACTTTCTGTTACAGCTCAGTTCGGCATTGGACTCTGATCTGAACTCATCAGACTTCCACATTGATCAATAGTGTAGGAGAAACCCAAGGCAGCTCCCAAGTAGTGTAAATATTATGAAGAGCCTCAAGCTGCATCAATGAGTCAATCACAAGAAAAATGAATTGGAAACAATGAGATTATCAATGAATCATTTCAGTGCTTTTTAAAACAAAAATTCTGAAAATTCTTGTTTGTTCAAACTTTTTAAATGTGAGGATCCTCTGCTTCTCTTATATATTTATATATTTTTTGGGGGGGTGGGGCTTTTAACTTCATTAACAGCGACAGTGTAGAGCCAGGAGAGGCAGGGGGAGGGAGGGGGGCTTATCCTTGTTATATGTAATAGTAAATGAAATATCTTTGGGTTCTGGACTGATGGTCAGAGTGATTAAGTATTTGAAGACATCACTCTGACATCTGGGAAGTCGTCATGGTGGCTTTTCACAGCTTCTTAACTTTTATTAGACTAAATGACCAGTTGATTGAGAAAATACTTTGCAGATTCATTGATGATGAAAATAATTGTTAGTTGCAGCTCTATACAAGACTTTTTCTAGTTTAGTTCCGTGTGGTGTTTGAAGACTGATGTCAGGAAAGACACGATTTCTCCAGAAATATGTGGGACTGACTTCCAGTTGTGAGCCGGTCGTCGCTTCATCTAGAGGATTGTATCATCTACATACAAACCGATCTACACTGGCTGAATTTTTCTTCTAATATTGTTGATGAAAATGAAAAACGGAATCATTGCTGATGTAAAATGGTGTCAAACCTTAGTCTTAAATGTTTTCTAGGACTGGTTTAGGATCACTGATGTCAGCTACTATTGATCCAGAAAGATCCAGGGCTTCAAAGGAAAAAAAATGGAGGTTGTTCTCTTTCTGACGTGAAGCTGAGATAGAATTCAGCTCTGGTTCAAGCTTAGTTGATTTCAGATCATTTCAGAGATTCAGAGCAGAGCTCGTTTCCTCCAGTCGTTCTTCTGCTTCTTCATTGCTTCCACTGAGTTTCAAAGACTCTACTTTTTGCTTTTCATTATGCTTCTTTCTTCTCTTTCAGGGTTGTAGACATTACTGAGGACACTCAGTGTCAACCTCATATCAGCTGATTCATTAATTGTTTGTTTTGACCTATTTTTGTCATTAAAAGATATTGGTCAATGATAAAGTCTTAAAAAAGAGGTTTCATCGTTTTTTTTCACTTCAGTTTGTACATTTTCCCCTGTTTGTTTGACCTTCAGTGACTTTTTCAGTAACGGTGTAAACCAAACGTCCCCTTGCTGAATCATCCTTTAACCAAACCAGGCCCGAAGCTCTGTCTCTCCATAAAACCCACTGTAGGACTCAGCATTTTTTAAACCCCTCCTGGATCCTTGTCCCCATTTATCCAGCATTATGAAAGACTGCTGTCAGGTAGAAGCCTTTTATCTCCAAACATCAGCTGTTCATGTGCTGAGTGAAAGTTTTTTAACCTTTTAAGAGTCATGCAGAGTTTTTAACGATTTAAGGATGAGTCTCAGCTCACAGGCAGGACCTCAACTTTTACTCAGTACGTGCACGTTTTGATCTTTATGTACATTTTTTGTGTGTTTTCACTACAGTAAGGTGTTTCAGAGTTTGATAATGAAGTGAAGGACCTGATGCTTTCAGACTTCAGCTTGTGAGAGAAACAAAGAAACTCCGGACAGACTAAAGGAAACACACACATTATTAATGAGGCTCTGGCAGCAGTGGACCAGCTGTGTCGCAGATCTCACTCTGCATGAGCCGAACAGGATTAAAGCAGAGTGAGTGTGTTTATGTGTGTGTGTGTGTGTGTGTGTGCGTGTGTGTGTGTGTGTGTGTGTGTGTGTGTGTGTGTGTGTGTGTGTGTGTGTATGTGTGCTCGCACATCTTTTGATGGACAAAATAGACAAAATATTGTTCAAAACATTCAGACCTGGTTTTGGGGTTCAGGTCAGAATCAGGCTTAGGTCTGGGTTAGGGGTTGTAGAAAGTAATATGTTAATAACTGTCCTCACAAAGATAAAAGTACCATTTTGTGGGTGTGTGTGTGTTTCTCTGAATTCTCTTGGTCTCTACCCACTTTTTAGTTCCTGTTTCAACCTCTAAAAGAAAAAAAACTCTGCCATCGAATGTTAAACCTGAACTGCTGAAAAAATGGATTTCTGGTTGACATGTGTGTGTTTGGAATGAGCAGCAGAGGAAACGTGCTGCTAAATCCCCAAATCCTCCCAAACTCTTTATATAAGCACATTCTTGAGTACAACACTGCTCCCTGTGTCCCTGCAGAGCTGTGACCATGACAGAGGAGGGAGGAAGGTAGATGAAATCATGAAGATTTAGGAGACAGGAGGTATTTAGAAATGTAGAGAAGACAGATGCTGCTTGTAGAACTCAGCTGCAGAGATGAAATGTTCTTTTACTGGACACCAAACTCTGTTTCCGTCCTGCCAGTATTTAGGGAACAGAATTTAAGGTCAGGTCAGCTTCCTGCTCAGAGTTCAGTTAATAAAATCATCTCTCCTGATTGGTTGACGGCAGCAGAGTAGGTCGTGGCCAGGTCTGGTCCAGAGGCGGTTCAGTCCAGTCCGCCGACATTCAGCGGTATCAGTGGTTGGCCCAGCTCCACTCACTGGTCGCTGAGGCTTCTCCTCCTGTGCAGATGTGGACACACCTGGAGGAAAGTCTGGGTAACAGCTGGCTTTGTGAAAATAGTCAAACACTACGTGTCTCTATTTAACCAGCAGCTACTATACATGCTGGAAGGAACGGTGTATTTCGACCAACAACACAGTGATAACCAGCTTAAAAAGACACAGGCTTACGACAATTCAGCTACAGACCCAGTTTACAAAAGAGTCTGACATCAGCCCAGACTCCCAGAAATAACATTTCTATAAAACCAAACTGCAACAGAAAATAACTTTATTGGAAATGTGATCTCTGGTGGATCCTGTTCAGAGGCAACGTATTTTCTGAATGAATGAAGCAGCAGAGTCTGCAGGAGCTTGGGGAAGGACTGTCAGACCAGAGACCAAGTCCACATTCAGGGACCAAATCCACATCCAGAGACCAGGTCTAGAACTAGAGTCCAGGCCGTGATTCAGGGAAAGATGGTGGTATTGGTTCCATGTAAATGTCAGGGGTTTGTGTCCTTCACCTGTTGAAAATCTGAGTTTCTGATTGGTTCTCGCATGGGTTTATCATCAGGTGAAGTGGTCTGGAATAATACCCAATTCAGTTAGAACAGACCAGTCATTTTAGTTTCCATGGAAACTGCTGCTTCAGCATTTTAACTGGAACTGTTAGTAACAGTCAAAATGATTCATTCATCACCAACGGAAACGAGTTGTTTCTTCACCGTTTCTGCTTCTCCTCATCTCTTCTTTTTCTCTTCTTCATTTTCCACAATTCCCGTGCTTAATTTTTCTTCTTCTCTCAGTCTCCTCCTCTTTTCTTCTTTCCTCTCATCCTTCTTCTTCTCTTCTTTCATCCCCCTTCCTTCTCTCCTCTGTTGTCCCCTTGTCCCCTTGTCTTCTTGTCCTCTGTCCTCTGTCCTCTGTCCTCTCTCCCTCTTCTTTTCTCCTGCTGTCTCCATGTCTTTCAGGCTGAATGTGCTACAGTTTGCTACCATATTTCTGAAATATTTCAGCATCATCCCACGTGGTTATGTTCGTGTTAAAGTGAACGTGCGGTAGTGAATGCCTCTGTTTGGACAGTTTTTGAATGCAGCTTTTAGAGGATTCGGACTTTTCTCACCAACAGATTCTTTCAGCTCAGATCAGGAAACTGCAAACAGAGGAAGTGAGACTTTCTGTGGAGGTTTGTTGGAAGTGAAGCTGTTGGAGGACCTGAATGCCCCAACACACAAAAATCCGTCAAAACACACACACACACCTTCACACATGCACGCACACACACACAGTTGCACACACGCACGCACACACACACACACACAAACACACACAGTCTGAATCCAGAAACCTGTCCTCCATGAGTTTAAATGTAATTAAACTGTAGTGAAAAAGAGCTCAGTGTTCTCAAAGGGTGTGTGTGTATGTGTGTGTGTATATGCATGTGCACGTGTGTGTGCATGTGTAACTGCACATACATGTATGTGTGCGTATGTGTGTGCACGTGTGTGTATGTGTGTGCACGCCTGTGTGTGTGCACGTGTGCATGTATCTGCATGTGCGTGTGTGTATCTGCGTGTGCGTGTATCTGCGTGTGCGTGTATGTGTGTGTGTGTCTGTGTGTGTGAACAGTCCTGTCTTTGTCTCTCTGGTTGTGTATCATTGGGTTTCTGTAGCGGAGGATCAGCAGGTTGGAGGTCAACAGAAGGAAGACTCATAACCCCCCCAGTCCTGGTCCTGGTCCTCCCTCCTGAGACTTCAGACTCTCCACATTCACCCCTCCAATCCTTAAACTAAACTCTGTCTGCAGTCATAACCTGTGACTACATCTACATTAAACTGTTTCCTTTTCAAATGCTGACACGCACTGAAACACTTCAGCATTTACACTGGAACAGAGAAAATACATGCATTTACCAATTTAAAATCAGGCATAAAGTAGACACAAGACTGATGTTTATATCAGCTGGAGTTATTTATTATAGTTCCCTTCTTTTCCTATGGCAGAACTTCAATAAGTATTTCTGAACATTACCAGTCCCCAGTTTCCTTTAGGAAAAAGCATCATATTAACTCAGTGTGTCAGCTGAAATTAGAAAATTCTTGAAGCTGCATTTTGACATAGCGACCATCAACAGTAAACAAGCCTGTTTCACCACATTCAAATCATGAGATAATTTTTAGACATTTTACTGGTCAAAACAAATTCCATATTCATGAGCACCAAAGAGGTCACAATTTTAACCCGTCGTTATGCTGCTACTAATGATGATGTGAGTAGAAGCAAGTCTCACAAATCGCTGTTATGAAACTGTCACCAGGACCTTTTTCAGTTGATTCTGTGCTTTAGTGATGCATTTTGTCAAAATATTTTTCGATTTAAAAAAAAAAAAAAAACAAGTACAAAAATTTTTCCTGGACCTTATGGCAGCTGCCTGCTTTGCCCCTTTGGTAATGTAGTTTTACAAGATAAATCGACTGAGCCGTGATTTCATGTGGAGTTCCACAAGGTTCAATCCTGGGTTCTCTTCTGTTTCTGTTATTTGTGTTAAATAGACCGTACTTATATAGCATGTTTCTACCTAAGCCTTCAAAGTGCTTTACATCCACCCTTTCACACTTTCAGCTACCACATGAGGGGCCAGCCTGACCAACAGGAGAAACTGGTGTTTAAGGACACTTCAGCATCTAGACCCCATGATCTGGGGATCGGATGTTATGAATGCCTTTTTGTAACTTCTTTCTTCTCTGTTCAGCGTTACACCATATCCCTGGAAATATAATTTAATCTCCCAGAAACCTTTCTCAATGATTTGTGCGGGTTATTGGTTTATTCTGAAGCAGTTTTATATTTGACTCAATCAGGAAAAACTTTTTTGAGTTCTGACAAACAGAGTAAAGGATGACGCTCTGCTGCAGCAGTCAGAAAAAGGTTTTTCTTTACTTTGACTCCTGTCAAACATTAGAGCAGTATTTTTCTTTGCTGGATGTTTCCCTCCAGTGCTTCGGCCCCACCAGTTGAATTACTGCAACCTTGCTCTGTTTGCTTTGTCCGAAATCCATGGCGGCCATCATTGTTTATGTCGAGAACAAACGAGAGTCGAGTTTCCATCTGGTTTGATAATCAGTACAGTGTGTGCCAACACAGACACACACACACACACACACACACACACACACACACACACACACACACAGGCAGTAGCTGTTCTCCATCTGTTTACATTTTACTGCCATTGTGATCAGAGGCTGCAGGAGCTCTTGGAGTTTTTCTTTTTCTTTTTCTACTTTATTAAAAACTGCCACTGCTATCAGAGATGGACAAACCTGAGACCTGGTCTCAAGTTAAAGTCTCTTACCTACAGTAGGAGATACAGATTAAAACCCGAACTCCGAGCAGCAGGGCTGGAGAAATCATGACGTTTAGTCCTAAAACTCCACCAATCCAGTTTGAAATTCAGACTGCATGTCAAGAACTTTGTGAGGAAAGTTTTTTTAGTAAAGCAACTTTCAATCACAAGGCCATTCAAAGGGGTTTACATAAGATAAACGTAAGATAAGATAGTGTCACTATAAATTAAATTTTCACTATATATATATATGTGCATGAAAACCTGGCTGCCCAGGTGAAGAATTAGTTAAAGCTGACGGGCAAATATTTTGTTGATTGATCAATCAATCATCCCACCAGTTTCAGGTCTAGTCCTGGGCCTCATCCTGCGGGTTGCAGTGGCATCCACAGGGTCTACGGTTGCATTTAACTCCCGTTTTATGTCAGCTGTTGGGCTCCGATGGGGGGGGGGTCTCTTCACCTAGTGCCCACCCTCAGAAGTCTTTCTGCAGCAGGTGGTTGTCAGAGCCTTTAGTTGCTTCTTTGAGTTAATGTCAGATGCAGCTGAGCCGTGGCTACAGATTTAACTCAGCAGCAGAGGCTCTAACTGCTGAGTGTGCTGTATTTAAACTTAACAGTGAGCGGCTGTAATGGAAAAGACAACCTTCTGATCCATGTGGACGAATTTTTTATGCATCACACCAATCACAAACCACTCTTTTTGTTAGTTTTGTGTTTCCTTTTCACCGTTGAGTTTGAAAATCCTAAAAACTTTAAATTACTCCATGGAGTTGGTTTATGCTAAGTTAGGTTTGCACTAGTTATAAACCTAACGGAGAAACTTAGTTCCAGTTGAGAAAAAACGTTTCCTCTTCTCTCTGAGTCCTCGAGCTGACATTTTATTTTGTAGTGAACAGGAAGTGTGGAGCTCAGTGGAGGCTCCTGGTGGTTTAGTGTTTTTCCTGGCGGTGGATGTGGGTTCCCCGTCAGGCGTCTGGTCTGGCTGCAGATTCTTTTTCTCTCTGAGGAAATGAGCTTTATGAGCCCAGACGGCTGAGCCACATTTATTATGGAAATCTCTACAGGAAGTCCTGAAGGTTCTGTTTGGCCTCCATGCTTCGTTGGAGCCCACATGTGCTGTTGGCTGGAGTCAGGCTAAGAGGTTTCACATGAAGGTAAAGGGAATCTAGGAATCTAACCCCAGACCCTCATATCTCCACCTGGTCACAGACTGGTCCCCCTGAAACACCTTGGTGTTAAACGTTCATTTCTACAGTGGAGCCCGACTGCCAGAGATGGTTTCGTATCAAATCTGAATTTGTTGTTTCAGTCACTTCTCACATATCAAGGAGTTAAACTTTGACAGTTGTGTTTGTGTCAGATATGAGAGTTTGACCAGTGAAATCTGATGTTACAGCAGCTGCAGCTTGTTCTCGTTTGTTCCAAACCTTGTCCACGTCATCTTCTGTGGAGGATCAGAGCCATCAGCACAGACCGGGGTCACCTTTGCAGGTTTCAACCAGCAGCAGCATCTGCAGTCATGGGCTACTACTCCATGTGATTATCATTATAGTACAGTTTACTTAGGGTATGGGCTCTTTTACATGTCTGTGCACAGGGTCCCACTGTCCCATCATAACAAATTTGACTATAAACTGTAATCTACTAAAATCTGATTTGACACAGAATGAGTCCTGTCACTGACACTGTGACATCCTCTATAGTCTGTGGCCAACTGTACATTTAAGATGACCTCACAGTGTAAATTTAAAGAAAATGTAAGCTGAGCAGGTTGATGGAAGATTCTCAGCAATAATGTACCTCAGCTGCTAACAAGGGTCTTGATTAACCTCTGAGTAAAGGGACAATGCAGGAACCTACAGAGCCAAAGCTCCAGATTCAGGTCCTTTCAGACCGGTATTTGAAAAGGCAGAGTTTTTTACTGGTCTTATAAATTTGTGCCACTGAAGCAGAACATTGACTAATGTGGATCTGTATGAATATCTGATATAATGGTCTTGTCTTGTCTTGGCTTCCTGTTTCAAAATGTAGTTTTATTATTTATACTTACTTTGTTCTCACATGGGGCATATTCTTAAATAAAGTCCTGATAAATCAAATTGCCAAAAAACTAACTGACACAGAAAACCTGGACCAGGTTTAATTCCAGCACAGACGTTTTTGTTGGCTTCTGGTCCATGGACAAACGATGAAGTTTTCATGTGAAGCCACTGCTGAAGGATGCAAACAGGATGTATGAAGGGTAGGAACAGTAATGTTTAGCCCCCCAACAGGTGAACCCGTTACTGTGGCTTCCCAGGTGTATGAACATGTTCGTCACAGCTAAACGCTGGCTGCCATCTTGCAGCGTACAAACAGCTGAACTCAGAGCACTCCAGTAACCCCAGTCTTCCCTCCACTTCCTCTCATCTGTGTGTTAATGAAATTGATTTGAAATTCTCATGATCAGCACAAATTTAACACTAAAGTTGCAAAACCATTTAAGTTGAACAGATGCACTTTCACTTCAGTTTGCACCTAGAGCCAGTTCACATCTGCCTACTTGTGTCTCCACTGTCGCATCTCAAATTGTGTCATATCTTAAATTCTTGAGTCCAGCAGAGTCCCCTTATCTTCATCTGAGCTGGTGGAACATTTTTGTCCTCTGGCTAAAACAACACTTACTGCTGTGCAAACTTGATTACCGAGGGAGGCTCTGTGTTTATAATCTGATGGAAACAGTCACACTGTTACCTGGAGACTCTCAGTTTGTCCAGCAGCAACAGCATGATTGTGCCCTTAACTTTATTAGCATCATTATACAAAGACAAGAGTTTATGTGTCTCCTGAAGCAGAAATATTACAGACAGGTTACAAGGTTTGAGCTGTGAAACTGAGATTTAATGTTGAGTATGTCCACCTGAGGCTGAAATCAGCAGAACGTGTTGGACCAGAGGAGGTTCCGGTGAAGAAGAAGGTGGAACAAGGCTGTTCAGTTAGAACACGTCAGACAGTAAAACACAGTCCCCACAGACAGACATGAGTTAGTTTGGGGAGGGGGCAGGGAGTGTGTGTGTGTGTGAGGGGGGGGGTGTCTAGGAAGGTTTCTGATGTCAGTTTAATGAAAAGAGGAAGGAGAACAGTCTCCTCATTTGTTCTGCTCTGTGTCTTCAGGGTGATCACCTATGAGTGCTGTCCTGGCTATGAGAGGATTCCTGGAGAGAAAGGCTGTCCTGCTGGTATGACCTCTGACCTCTGACTTCTGACACCCCAACACTCAACAGTATTTAGCAGCTAAAGAGCCAGAGGTTTCCCTCAGGAGCTGGTGGAGACCAAAACCAGAGCTAAAAGAGAGGGAGCACTGGACTTAGACTCAACAGCTGGACTCAGAGACCAGATCTAGCTGAAGGATCATGTTGATCTGCAACTGATGGATGTAGAAGTAAACAGTTGTTTGATCACAAGTTAAACACATCAACTCACCAGCTGATGACATGTCAGTGTTGTGTTCAACAGCTGTTTCAGATAAAAAAAAATTGAAAAAAAACATCAGTTAGTGCAGGTTTAAAAGCATCCGGACAGGAATTCAGATAGAAACTAGATTTGGTGTGGATTCATGACAGAAACTGTTGTTTCCAGGGTTTAATAAGAAGGTAATTACAAAATGTTTTGCTAACAAATGACTGAACTAGTGTTTTTGTTGTAATAAAATACAGAACTGATTAAAAAAACAGGAGGATTAAAAACAAATTTAAAAAAGGAAGAAAACGATGAATTTGTGGAAATGAAACCAAAATGCTCAGTGGCTCATAAAGCTAGACTGTAACCAACCCCCCCCCACCTGACCCTGGGGGAGCGATGATGTTCTCAGCCAGCAACGCTCTGGTTTACTTTAATGGCAGCTGATTGGTTGAGAGTTTGCTGAGTGTGTGTCTGTGTCGCTGCAGCGCTGCCTCTGGTGAATATCTACAACACTCTGGGAGTAGTCGGAGCCACCACCACTCAGATGTACTCTGACCGAGCCAAACTGAGGGAGGAGATCGAAGGGCCAGGAAGCTTCACCTTCTTTGCCCCGAGCAATGAGGCCTGGGCCGCCCTGCCCACAGTCAGTACCACAAACGCTTGCTGCAGCCCCGAACATGGATTAATCCGCCGCTGAAAATAGTCCACTACAAAGTTATTGTTTCCTCCTGTTTGTCTGATAAAAAACACAGTGAGCAGCTGGGCTCACTGTGTTTCTTTTAAATGAAACTATAACTGTGGGGTGTTTTGAAAGATTAACAACATCATTAGGATCCAATTGACTTTGAGGTGAGAGCCAATGACACAAGAGGGGAGTTAGTTTGAGTTTACATACATGCTTTGCTGAGTATAAGAAAAAATTAGAATCACACCTTATTTATACTTTAAATACCTGAAAACAGTGATGCCATGTGTGTTTGTATTTCAGGTTCATGTTGTTTAAAGTGCTGGGCATATATACTGTAACTTTCCTACAATATTACACCCTAGCAAACTCCTGGAGACTACAGAGCACCATATGCAAACACTATAGCAACTTTAAGCAACCACCCAGCCACAAAACATCGAGGCTGCTCTAGAAACACCTAGCAACCATTCCAAACAACCTAGTAACATCCTAGCAACCACTTAACAACCAATCAGAAGACCCTAGAAACCACCTAGAAGTATTATCACCATTACCACTCCTTTTTAGCAATGATGCAGAAACTGTTTTGCAACCACCTACACCATGTCGTGTTCATTGTTGTCACGCCACAGGAGATCCTAGACGCTCTGGTGAGCAATGTGAACATTGAGCTGCTAAATGCTCTTCATTACCACATGGTGAACCGCAGGCTGACCTCCGAGGAGCTGAAGCACGGATCCTCCTTCCCCTCCATGTACCAAGACTTCCACGTCCACATCCACCACTACAGCAACGGGGTCAGTTAAACAACAAACACACTGTAAAGCACTGTTACACACTGCAGATTCACCAACGTGGTCAGGGTTGCAACAGAGAAACTCTGGAAAACTGCTGTCATATTAGGATCCACACTCTGTGGTTTGTTCACAACATAAATGTACATACAGTGAAGCTCCAGCGAGGCCTCGGCAGTAACACTGACTCCATGAATGCTGATGACCCAGACTTTTCCTCCCCTTCCTCACCTGCTCAGATTGTGACGGTGAACTGCGCTCGCCTCATTAAGCCCGACCAACACGCCACTAACGGCATTGTGCACGTGGTCGACCGCGTCATCACCGCCATCTCCAACAATGTGCACACACTGATCGAAGTCGACGAGGACCTGGAGACACTGCGCGTGAGTCCGTTGATCGGTCGGTGAGTCTTATCTAGAGTTGGATCCAGCTTTCGACCACTGACTTCCTATGCTGCATTTCAGACGGCCATCGCCGCCGCAGGTCTGACCACCCTGTTGGAGAGCGACGGTCAGTACACTATCTTTGCTCCAACTAACGAGGCCTTCGAGAAGATTCCTCAGGAGACCTTGAACCGGATCCTGAGAGATCCCGTGGCTCTGAGAGGTGACCGGCAGGAGGCGCTCCAACCCTCCCTGTGTTCAGTCACACAGCCATTACTGTCTGTTTTATATGTAGCTCTACTATGAGCCTGATGAGCTTGACCCTGACGTTAGTCCACCTCTGTTCCTGCCCCTCTTAGACCTGCTGAACTACCACATCCTGAAGCAGATGCACTGTGCGGAGTCCATCGTGTCGGGGACCCCGATGGAGACCTTGCAGGGCACCGTGCTGGAGGTTGGCTGTGACGGAGACCAGATGACTCTGAACGGGAAGGCCATCATCACCAAGAAAGACCAACTGGGAACCAACGGAGTCATCCACTACATCAATGAGCTGCTCATCCCTGACTCAGGTACTGATAGTACAGATTCTACTAGTACGCTCCTGTATCCAGTGCAGTAGTACTAGTAGAGAACCATAACAGGCACATCGTAGTAACAGTCAGGCTCCCCAACAAGAAGCTTGTAGTACTAACAGTATCAGTCACAGTGGTTTTAATTTTTTTGTGCGTTTCAGCCAAAACCCTCCTGGAGCTGGCTGAGGGTTCATCTGTTTCCACGGCAACCAAACTGCTTGTCGAAGCTGGCCTGAGCCCCCACCTGACAGGGTCTGAGGCTCTGACCCTGCTGGCTCCTCTGAATGATGCCTTCAAAGGTAACACACCCTTGACCTTTGACCTCCAGAACACCGTCTTCTCCTGTTAGATGTTGTAATGTTGTAGTTAGGTTTTTTTTTTATTCTTAAACTTCATTACCTGCACAGCGGAGACAACAGCTTTCTGTCCCTGTCTTTTAAATTTGACGATGTCCACCAGGTCACTACACTGTGAAAAACACTGTATAAATATACTGTTCTATTCTTTGCTCATTCCAGTGACTTCTACTCAGAAGTGGAAAGTAACCAAGTACATTTACTCAAGTCCTTTACTTAAGTACAATTTTGAGGTACTGGAGTACCAGGAGTACAGGAGTTACTGGAGTATTTCCACATTATACTACTTTGTACTACTACTCCACTGCATTTAACGGCTTAAATTACTAGTTAATTACTTTAAGACGAAGATTTGACACAATGGATGATACAACCAGCTTTTAAAACAGAGCACATTGTGTTTTCCATCCTTTTTGTCTTCCGACGTCTCACAGACAGAGGAGTGTGTGTAGTGTGTGTAATGTGTAGTGTGTAGTATGTGTAGTGTGCAGCATATGTGTCGTCAGGTCACATTTCAGATGTCTGAGTTATAAACAGGGATTTTTCCCTATAAACTTCTCACATAATTTAGTTTAATTTCAGTTTAATTTCAATAAATGTCAACTTGATCCAGCATCTCAGGAATAATGAAGGATGAGAGAAAAGTTCAGGTTCGTGTTTCTCCCTCTTCTGTCCCATGAGTCATCAGACGACCACCCCCTCGGATTTAACTGGTGTCCCTGTGTATTAAACTCTATATAAAGTGGTTCAGACCAGCTCCACCTCCTGCAGCTACAACAGTAACATACTTTTTACACACTGATGCTTCAGCATCAATCATCCAATGATTAGTACTTTTACTTTAATACTTTACTATGTTTTCTGCTAAGACTTATGTACGTCTACTTTAGTAGGAATTTTCATGAAGAATTTTCCTTTTTATCTACTATTTTTACTTTACTTTATTGGTACTTTTACTTAAGTAAAGAACTTAAGTAAAGAATACTTTTTGTACCACTTCTACATATTTGCTCTCTTATGTGAAACTCAGCACCCCCCCCAAAAAAAAAAAAACAAGGGCCCCACCATTTCTTGGTGGCCTTTAATTTCAAAAGCTTGTGAGAAGTGTTGAGTTACACTGACAGCAGCTTAACGTCAATGAAAAACATGACAAAGTAGAAGTGATTGGAATTAATTAGTGAATGGGAACAGAAATGTTTCATGTTCAAATTAAAATAATCTTGAACTGATGGATTTAATGTTTTCTGTCTCCTCTACAAACTAATACAATCCACTACTCTGGTTCCATAAAGTCAACTTTTATTATGCCTTTAATTTCTGTTGTTTCTGTTTTATCATTGAGGTCATAGTTGGTGATGGCATTGTACTGTACTACATTATATTCCTGCCAGTATTTACCTGTCTGTGTTTACCTGTCTGTGTCCAACAGGTAGCATGTCGATGACTCCTGACACAAAGAGGCTGATGACCAATCACATCCTGAAGGAGCAGCTGTCCTCCAAGTCTCTATATCATGGTCAGGAGCTGGAGACACTGGGGGGCCTCAAGCTCAGAGTCTTCGTCTACAGAAACGTGAGAACCTTAATTTTAACATTCACCTGTCAGCTCCTTCATTAGTAAAATGGAGAAGCAGAGTCGGTTTTCAGAGCCAACGCTTGCTGCCCTGCTCTCGTTGTTGAGGTAGATTATAGATCCATAGTCAGGGGAGTTTTCATGAAGGCTGCATCCAGGTGGAGCAGGTGAAGACTTCCCTATTTCTGGCAGGGGGGGTCTGTAGATGGTAACATAGGTCAGACTGAAATATTTGAAAAACTATTAGATGCAGTGGTCGAGAAAGTATTTAGATACTTCACTCAAGTACACATAATGGTAAAACACATTTTAAAAATAGTCTATTGTAACTAAAAGTGCTACATTAATAACTTCTTAAGTAAAAATACAGAATTATTATCAACAGAATTAACTTAAAGTACCAAAAAGTTATGGCTCATACATTGTTGATCATTGAGGCTTCAGCAGCTTTTTACTGTTGGAGCTGCTCCAGGTGGAGCTGCTGTTAACTTCTTTATATACAGGTAGATGGTTTAGTCCACTGATTCCGAACCTGGGGGTCTGGGCCCTCCAGAGGGACACCAGATAAACCTGAGAGTCATTACACGATTAATGAAGAAGAGACACAAAGTTCTGATTCACTGATCTGGATTCATTTCTTTTTCTCTGTTTTTTTTTGTAAAATACTGGATGATTTGAACAATGATTGAAGTGAAACCATGTGAAAAATGCAGAGGTAAAAAGCTGACAAATCCTGGAAGAGCTTCCCTTCAAGATTCATTGCCACAGCTTTTCTTATGCAAGGTCACAAACCAAAAAGGTTTGACAGCCACTGGTTTAATACAGTTGTTAAACCTGGTGTATAAACTTAATGTTTAAAACTTAATCTAATAAAGTTACTGAAATATTACAAGGGAAAGTAAAGTACAAGTCCCTTGAACTGTACTTGAGTACAGTACTTGAGTAAATGTACGTAGTTACAACTGATGACTTGTCAGGTGTGGACAAAAGGTAGCTGCTGCAGGTGAAGCAGCTTTGATTTTTGGACATGGATCAAGATTGGGAGATTCATCTGGATTTTCTGGGCAGTGAACCGACCCGATCCGTGCTCACACACACTGAAGTTCTCAGGTGGCTGAGTCCGGAATGTTCTGTCAGGCTCAGTGACCGGTCCCACCACGGAGCTGTGGTCTCTGCTGCCGGATGAAGTCCTGATGGATTGACCTGTGGCAGAGCTGGTCCTTCGTCTGTCCCTCACAGGAGACATGAAACCACTATCTTTTTTGTAATGAAACAGTGGTTTCCATTTTTCCTGGGATTCATCATTTTTATCAACTGTAACTTCAAAAATGTTCACAAAGAATATAATATTCTCCTGCAGTGACCTCAGACTTTCCACACCATTCAAGGCTGATTTATTTTTTCTTCATGATTTATTTTGTAGTCTTTCATTTTTTCAATCTCGCCGTGACGACATCTGGAGTAGTTGTGAATTCATATTTTGCTGCCCGGTGGATCTTGTGAGCAAAAACGTGAAGTTTTGGTTGATGAATATTTTGAAGCCCGTCTGACTCTGTTGCCTGTTGCTGGGTGGATCGAGCGAATCATCTGTCTTCATTGGCTATAAATATTGTCTCTGCCTCTTCATCGAGATGATTTCATGGGGTCACTGAGTTCGTGTCTGCCTTTCGTTAATGACTTGAACATATGAATCGAATCCGGTTTCTCTGTTTGTGCACTAAATCGGTGATACATAGAAGAAGGTGGAAAATTAAGGAAACAGCAAACTTTATTTTACTTTCAAGATGATTTTTAAAACACAGACCGACGTGGTGACTGCATGACTGTGCATGTCCTGCACTGCAGCCTCATTACTGCGACCACATGAGGTGGTGACATCATCCAAAGCATCCTGTGGGGATGAATCAGAGCTGAGACCCGGGCCTGTAGGAGCCAGAGGGATGGGACAGGGCCACACTGATGCTGGGTCCACCACCTCGGTGGTTCTGGTCCACGTGTTTGAACAGAGGTTTAGATACAGAGAGAACTGACAGTCTGTCTCTCTTGGAGATGTTGATCACCGTTCACATGACAGAAACAGCAGTGTGGTAAAAGAGAGAATGATTACTTGATTCAAATGCAAGGAAATTAGGGAGAAACAACTTTGATAATTGATTAATCACTTAATTCCTTTCTAAGTGGGAGAAATCCAGTTCCTAACGTGTGAAGATTTGCAGGTTACTTAGTTTTCTCTGATAATAAACTCAACATCTTTGAGCTCTGACTGTTGCTCAGACAGAACCAGATGTTAGAACATGTTCCCTTGGGCTTCGGGGAATAATCAGCTATATTTCACTACAAACTGAACAATCAATCAACTGTTGAAGAGAGTATCTGTCAGATGTATTGATAATGATAAAAAAAACAATTGGTTCTCCTGTGAGAAAAGAATGTGACCTTACCTGAGGTTTTCTGTCTGTCTATTCTCATTTCCAATCAACACTTTAAAACGATGAACAATACATCCTGAATGGAGGCTCTTCATGAGTCACTGCAACAAACATGTCAATGGTGTGTGTGGAACTGACAGCGTTATTGATGGTGTACTGATCAGTCAGTCAGAGAGCTTGTCTCCGGTGGTCTCCACAGTGGCTCCACATGTTTCAGGTCCAGGACTCGTGGGTGGTTCATATTTCAGCTCCGTAATGAGCTGCACAGACCACAAGAAGTTTCCTGTTTCCCACAGCTGCTAAATCTTTCCAGACACTATGTGTAGGTTTTGTGCATTTGTGTGTGTGTGAGTGCATGTGCAGGCGTGCGTGTGTGCATGTGTGTTTGTGTGCATGTGCATGTGTGTGCGTGTGTATGTATGTGCTTGTATGCATGTATGTTTTTGTGTGCATGTGTGTGCATGTGTGTGTGCGTGTGTGCATGTGTGTGCTCCTGTGCATGTGTGCTTGTGTGTGTGTGTGTGTGTGTGTGTGTGTGTGTGCACATCTGTGCACATCTGTGCACGTGTGTGTGTGCATGTGTGTGTGAGCTTGACTGGTGTTGACAAAATGGCTATGGTCCAGGACATGAAGCTGGGAACAGAGACTGTTGAGACTCCCTGTGTGAGACGTCTCTGGTCAGATCTGATGTCGGTCCAGTACTTGTTCTGTTTCAGACCAGCATCAGGACTCAGGACAGACTTTTCAGGTCTTTTCCTCACTTCTTGGGATTTCTCCTTTTTATCCTTCAGGGTCTCATTACATTTTATATTAACGGTTACGAAATAGAGAAGGAAAACAGACATTAATTTTGAGACTGTTTGATTCCATATTTAGATGTGTCCATGTGTCAAGGGAAGGACAAATAGATTTTGAATATAAAAAAACAGGAAATCCACATAGGTTTCAGTGTAAGAAAATCAATTACATTTGGACCTGAAAACAGTTCAGTATTATCATCATTAAAGTATTCAAAGGAAACTTCCTCTGTAAGGAATCTAGAACCTGAAACCATTGACCTGTGACCTGACACTCCAGAAGTGCTGTGTTTATATTGGACTACAGAGCAGGGGGAGCGAGGCATCTTTAGAGATGATCAACGTAGAGTTTCCCTCCAGCATTCATAGACGCAGGGAGTTAGGAAGCCATCATCTGCAAGGGCCTGACACATCACAGTGGTCTTTTGTTCTGGACATGTTGAACATCCCGGATGCCGTGTTGGTTGTCCTCCGCCATGATGAGCTCCCCAGGATGAAACCAGCCAGACTCATCCCCTCAGGTGTTATATTATCTTTCTGTGTACGTAGAACCTGTGCATTGAGAATGCTTGCATCGCTGCTCATGACAAGACTGGACGCTACGCTTCCATGTTCATTGTGGACAAAGTCCTCACTCCACCAATGGGCACCATCATGGACGTCCTGAAGGCAGACGACCGCTTCAGGTGAGAAAATGCATTTAGATGATCTGAATCCTGTTAATCTGATGGAAAAGTAATGGCTTCTAGATCTCGTCAGGAAGGAAGAAACACGTTGTTTCTCCTAACTTCGGTTCCATGGTGATAAACACTGGTACACAGTGGCACCCCAGTTCCCACAGTGGTACCCAGATATTTCCCAGCAGACCCTACTGAGGATCAAACTGCTGCCAGATGACATGAATGAACGAACCAACTCCTTGGGAAATAAAAAAGAGGAAAGTCAGTTTTACTCTTGGGCCCTGTTCAGGTTGATCCGGGAATGTTTTGGTCTGAGATTTAATGTGGAGCCGTTTGAAGGAAAACCTGTGATGGTTCAACCAGACGGAGACTGGACTGATCCAGACTCTATGGCCTCCTCCTCCTCTCTGTGTTTTCTCTGGGTCAGGAATCCTCTGGGGCTCCTGCAGGGAGCTCAGCTGTCAGTCAGATAGAAATCTCACAGCTGTAATTAAATCTTCTGATTATTGGATGTTGGAGGAGGTCGTTGTGTCAGGAGCCGTCTTGCCATCGTCTTTCCTCCTTTAAAGCAGCAGAGTTTATGGACCCAAGTGTGAAACTACCACTACCAATTAAACTGATGTTGGCAGTTTGTCTGTGGTGGATCAATTAGTTCACAACAACATCAGACCTCCTTTCTTTTCAGTCTCCTGGTCGGTGCCATCCAGACAGCCGGCATGACAGAGCTGCTGAACCAGCAGGGGGCACTCACCTTATTTGCTCCCACCAACGACGCCTTCAATGGCTTGCCCCGGGCCGAGTTCAACAGGCTGATGCGTGAGTAGGAAATGTTGCAACGAAAATCCTTCGCTCACATAAAACCAGAAATGCACGGACCTGTGAGCTATAGCACATGTCAGCAAGTACTTAACAAATGAAAGGTTAAAGCTCGTTCTATGACAGTAGTTGTACATATTGTTCATGTTCGTCACCTGTTGATGAATGTGGTGAAGGGAGAGAACAGAGACCTGCAGTGGAGGTTCTAGTTCCTACAGAAAAGTCATCAAACATCAGACATGAATAATTACTGGAGGAGATAAATAACCCAGTACATTTATCCCAGGTCAGGGTGTTCTTTAAACAGTATCCGTGCTCCAGTCCCTCCAGGAATTGAATCCACCAGAATTCACCGTCTGTGTTTTATTTATACAAAGAGCCTAACATTTATAAAATGATCCAATCACTGAAGCAGGGTTTAGTTTCCAAGCCAGAGCTGGTGCTGAAGGACCAGCTGGTACTAGTGGGACTGAAGCGGATACCGGTGGTTAAAGGTCCAAGTACATTGGGTCCGGAGAGTGTGAAACAAGCAGAAACCCCTCAGACTGACCCGTCTCTGCAGGCTCAGGCTGCAGCTCGGTTTCTTTCTGCTCCTTGTTTGGTCCAAACATCCTGGACGTTGAGAAACAGTCTGTTTACGTGACTCAGCCAAGTCATTTGTCTCTGCTGAGCCAGCTTGTGTAATGTGGTTAATACAAACTGTCTGTGAGGTAAGACTAGCTCATCCCAAGTTATGCAGTTTCAATAGATTCTAGGTATTTTTTTTTTCTTAAGGTCAGATCGAAAGTTCAGCTGTGTCCAATATTCAAAAAACAATTTCATGTTATGCAAACTCAGTTTCTATTTAAAACTTCAAGTCAGGCTGGTTCAATTCAGACGCCAGAACTCAGAGCGAAAAACAGCTCAAAACTGTCGTTTATCTTACAATTCTGAATTTGATTCAGGAAACGTACATCATTGGTTAGATAAGATAAAACAGCGGGGAAGGAATCAAACATTCTCATGAATTGAAGGAACAAGATTTATAGAACAAGGATGTTTTGAGGAAGACGTGAAAACGGAGTTCCCTTGTGAACCCGACAGCGACTGTGACCACCAAGCTGTATCTTCAGGCTTCTCTCCCTTTGTAACCAGGTAACAACCAGGAGCTGTCAGTGGTGCTCAGGTATCACCTGGGGGAGGGTATGTTGGTCAGTGGAGGAGTTGGATCCCACACCAGAGTCCAGCCTCTGCAGGGAGACAAGCTGGAGCTTGGCGTGGTCAGTCCTCGGCCCTCGGTCATCAATACCTTTTATTGATCTCTGATCAGTGCTGACGGTGTCCCTGCTGCCTTTCAGAGGAACTACACGGTTTACGTCAACAAAGTCCCGGTGGCAGACGCAGACCTGATGGCGACTAACGGAGTCGTTCATGCCGTCAACAGCGTCATCAAACCTCTGCGTGAGTCTCACAGTAAAACACCAGACAGCAGAGTCACTGCTTCGACTTTGGTCCTTAGATGAGCTCAGACCCCTGTAGGTCTGAAGCGGTTCTGATAAATCAGGTTTAGGTCTAAACACTTGACCTGTGAAGTCACTTTAGACCTGCAGGGAGTTTCATCGATGGCCCCGGTGTCATGTGCTGACCATCTTTGTGTCTCTGCAGCTCCGAAGGTGGACAGGGAACAGGCTGATGGACCTGCAGCTCCTGTAAGATCAGCTTCGTCCTCCAGGGTGAGACACTGAGCAGACTTGCTGATGAGCCGTGGGGATCAGTAGAACTTATGCACCGGCTTCTCGGCACCGTGTAGCTCCAGTCACCACCTGTCGGCTGTGACATCAGATCACCTGCTGTCATGGCAGAAGGGAACCCTCGTGTCCTCCGGGTGTGTCAGTGTGCCCCCCCCCCAACACCAATGTCAGCTCCGCACCTGTACGACCTGGGGTTATATATAGTAGTGGGTCGTTTCTTCCTTCCACCCACAGACGGACTTTGGCTGCAGAAGTGGGGGAGGCACAATTAAATAACAACATTAGCCGTAACTGAATTGATTTGCCTGTCTATACATTTAAATCAGTTTAGCTTATTTCACAATATGGTGAAAATTCTGTTATTAAAGCACTAATAAGAAGTATATTTACTTAAAACTGTAAATAATTTTTTTTTTTACTGAAAAACCTGCGGAGGAGGTGGCAGTAGTTCTGACAGCCCTGAGTAGTGTCTGCAGGTTTTCCTTTCAGACCATCTACAGCAGCAGCACCAGCATCCTCAGACAATCCCAGAGTCATGGCAGCCAAAGGGGCAAAACCCAAGACAAATAAAACTCAGAGGCTACGCGTTATCAAACATGACAATCAGCTCCTCCCGTCTCTCATCTGGATTTTAGCAGCTGGACGGTCAGAGGACAGTCAGAGGACACTGTTTACTTTACCCTCCCATCTATCAGTGTTTAAACGATACAAACACAAAACCTCTTAAGTTGACAAAACACTTAGACAACATGTCTCAGCTTGTGCAGTGGACATGTGAACCGGGGCAGGGACACATCCAGTGGACATGAGGGACACGATTTTAGAACTGAGGCTGCTTGTGACACAGTTCATCAGGAAAATCACCTGATGTTCTGAGGGTTTTAGTGAATTCTGATGTCCCTCTTTCTGTCTCACAGGCGGATTCCAAGAGCTTCAGGAACGGTGAGTCTGTCTTTGAAATACTGTGAACGAGTCGGCGTCAGGACGTTCTATTGAGAACTGACCGTGTTTTGTTTTTCAGACGATCTTTTCCAGAAGGTGATCAGGAGTCGCTCCAGCAGGACGATGAACCAAAGTCAGTAAAAGTGCAGAGGAGAAGAGGCAGACTCACCCAACATCTGAGGAAAACAAAGAAGAAGAAAAACAGTTCTCATGTGGGGTCAAAGGTCACAAAACTTTAAGGACAAATCCCCCTGAAATCCTCTGACACTGCTGCTGTTTGTTTCTCTGTTTATGACCCACTTTAATCAAAGGCAAATATTCAGGTCACACACATGAATTTCAATCTGTGGTGTAAAAAATCCACCTGGACCAGAAACTAAGAACCAGGTTTGTTCTGTGTTCAGGCAGAAATCCATAAAACTCTGCAGCCGGGAGGAGTTTTCACCTGCGTTTCATGGTGAAAGGGTTTTGTTGTTGGTTTGCCTACGCACAGTCTTTGAGGGTTGTTGAAAGCATTCCGGGAAATGTAGGAAACCACTAATTGAAGGAGATGTAACACTGAGGGAATGTTTGTCACCAAACGGTTAAAACGAAATTTCCTTGAGCAACAAACACATGAAATTCAGATGAATAAAAGCTAGAGGATCGGATGGTGTGAGAGGGTCTGAGGGGGATTCGCCTCATTTTTCAGTTTAAGAGAGAAGATGATGAAATATTTTTAATGAAGTTTTTTAATTCCTTTTTTGTTTTTTACCAAACCCCATGTTTTGTTTTTTGTGGACTGTAAAAAAAAAAAAAAACAGAAAAAAAAGGTTTTGACCAAATGTCACTTTCTGAAGTCTGAAGTTTGAACATTCCCATGAAAAACTTTTGTAAAGTGTATGTGTTTTGTTTTTTTACTCTGTGTGTTGTCCTGTAGCATGTCGGCAGGTTTGAGCTCGAAACAACTAAGTGACCTGATGATTTCTGGAGCTTTTTAGGATTTTTTCCTTGGTGTTTTTTTTCGTAAAATAAAGCTGAAAATGAGCTCTGAACGGTGGAGACACATGGAGCCTCTGTAACTCTGTGTGTGAGTGTGTGTGTGTGTGTTCTTATATCCCGGTGGGGTCAGCCTCAGAGTTCAGGCTGGTTTATAAAAAGGCAGCAGAGCGTGGACGCGTCACACTGACTTAAATCATTTGAGAACGGTACACGTTTCCTCCTCGCACGCGCGCTGCCGTCAGGCGGGAACAGAGATATGAAATATTAATGTGGTCCAGGTGAGGTCAACAGCAGCAGGGTCCAACAGAAACAGAGCTTCTTTTTACAGGGTTTAATTTGAAGCAGTGAACGCCTTGCAGTTTCCCCTGGAGGGAAAAGGAACGCAGGAACACACACACAGTTCAGGTTAACGTACACAAACACACACACACACACATAAACACACCAAAAACCAAAGTTCACACACTAGACAACAACAACACACTGGAGTTTCCAGTAAGACATTCTCATCCACAATGTCCATCAGTGTCTTAGAACTTGAACTAGAACCCAGATCCAGACAGTTACCTGAGAACAGACATGAGGAATAAGCAGAACGTGTGAAGACAGACGCAGGTAGAAGGAGAAGGTGATCAGGAGTCGCTCCAGCAGGACGATGAACCAAAGTCAGTAAAAGTGCAGAGGAGAAGAGGCAGACTCACCCAACATCTGAGGAAAACAAAGAAGAAGAAAAACAGTTCTCATGTGGGGTCAAAGGTCACAAAACTTTAAGGACAAATCCCCCTGAAATCCTCTGACACTGCTGCTGTTTGTTTCTCTGTTTATGACCCACTTTAATCAAAGGCAAATATTCAGGTCACACACATGAATTTCAATCTGTGGTGTAAAAAATCCACCTGGACCAGAAACTAAGAACCAGGTTTGTTCTGTGTTCAGGCAGAAATCCATAAAACTCTGCAGCCGGGAGGAGTTTTCACCTGCGTTTCATGGTGAAAGGGTTTTGTTGTTGGTTTGCCTACGCACAGTCTTTGAGGGTTGTTGAAAGCATTCCGGGAAATGTAGGAAACCACTAATTGAAGGAGATGTAACACTGAGGGAATGTTTGTCACCAAACGGTTAAAACGAAATTTCCTTGAGCAACAAACACATGAAATTCAGATGAATAAAAGCTAGAGGATCGGATGGTGTGAGAGGGTCTGAGGGGGATTCGCCTCATTTTTCAGTTTAAGAGAGAAGATGATGAAATATTTTTAATGAAGTTTTTTAATTCCTTTTTTGTTTTTTACCAAACCCCATGTTTTGTTTTTTGTGGACTGTAAAAAAAAAAAAAAAACAGAAAAAAAAGGTTTTGACCAAATGTCACTTTCTGAAGTCTGAAGTCTGAAGTCTGCAGACGCAGGTAGAAGGAGAAGAGGCAGGAGCCACCAGGTGTGGATGGTTTTCCTTTTGTTTTCTGCAGAGTTTATAGTATAAGATTCAGCCGCACAGATTGACTTTATTTTGAAACAACTTGGACGAAAAAAAACCTTTCTTTTTAAATAAACATAAACATAAAAAACATAAAACATAAACAACAATTAGCAGGTAATAAGCAGAGCGTGTTTCCATCCAGTCCATTTACTTTTGTCTGTCTGACGAGCGCCTCAGCATCTTAATCCATTTTATTTGACTAGTATCGGCAGAGGCCGGGACTTCCTGCCGGTCCCCGGTGTCCCGGAGTCAGACCTGACCCAACCTGGCCCGCGGCGCTGGATGTCGGCTTGTTTGTCTCTGGTCTCCCGCTGACCTGTTACTTGGGATAATGCAGAACACTTTTCAGCTTCTGTGTTTATGTTCAGATGACAGCCGGAGGTTTTCTGGTCCTTCACCCGGGAAAAAGGTACAACACCGCTGAGTAAAAATACTGCGTTTAAAAAGCTCTTCAATAAAAGTATACGAGTAAAGGTAAAAGTACTCATCGACCAGTAAAACGTGACCGTGGCAGTGTTTGATATTTTATCAGCATTTCACTGCTGGAGCTGAAGCTGATGTTTTATCTGGAACTAAAGATGATCTTCATTATTGATTCATCAGCTGATTATTTCCTCCATCAGTCGATCGATTCTTTGGCTTTTAAAAGTTTAGAAACGAGTGAGAATCACAAAGACAAAGGCTGTTTTTGTCAAAACCTCAAAAATTTAAAAATAATGATAGAATAATTCAGAGGGAGAACTGGAAACATTAAATTTTATTACACGAAAACGGATCAGAGTCGTTGTCAATATATTTTTTGTCAATCAACTAATTGATCGATCCATTAATCTATTTGGCTCCACTTCTAGTTTCATATATATAAAAAGTTTATTTCTAACGTAAAAGTAATTGTAGCTGTAACTGTCAGATTAACACAGTGAGGAAAAGTAGCTTAGTGTGGAAATACTCAGGTGAAGTACAAATACTTCAAAACAGTAACTGAGTAAATGTACTCGGTTACCTTGAGCCAGCTGACTGACAACAGGTCAAGTCTGATGTTCTGTTGTTGTCAGGTGAAAAAGTGACGTCACAGCGCCACCTGCTGCACAGAGCAGCGCATCACAGACCCCAGACCAGCCCGGACACCGGGTCAGACTGAGCTGGTCTCGCTCGTGTCCGAGCTCATTTCCCGTCTATACCATGGAGCGACGACTGACTCTGAGAGAAAGATCCACCAGTTTGATCCCATCGCTTCCAGTGACAGACACTGGAGGATCCTCTGGGATACTGGGATGGGTTGGTCCAGGTCTTTACAGGACTGCGGCGCGGTTTGAGTCCCAACTCTTCTGGGCTTGTGAGAGAAAGTTCTCCAAGAGCCTGAATCCACTTTGACCCAACACAGACTGATTGACCTTATTTATTTTACTAATTAATATTTTACATAAAAGGGTTCTTTAGATATTGATCCTAAGTTGACTGATTTGAACACGTTTGTTTTTACAGTCATGACTAATAAAGGTTAGACGACCCCCCCCCCCGCCACACACACACACACACACACACACACACACACACACACACACACACACAAGCGCGCGCGTGGGCAGAACGGAACCATGTGGGTAGATGTGTTTCCTCCGTCCCGCAGGACTCGACGGTTCTGCTTCCTGTGTGTCCCCTCTTTTTCAGTCCGACAAACACCAGCAACGACGCGTGTCTGAGTCGACCCCCCCGCCCCCGCCACAGCTGCCCCGATGTTTCCCACTTTAAAAGACAAGGTCGGGGAGGTTCTGCTACCGGGGGACGAGTTCTCCTGCGAGACCGACGACACCATCTCTCTAACGGACCACGTGAAGCCGGAGAAGGTGGTGTGTGGTCCCGGTTTGAGGCGCAGCGGGGACCGGCTGGTGGTCTGTAAGAGCGGCGTCCTGAGACACAAACCGCCCAACGTGTTCTGGATCGACTCTCAGCAACGGAGGGTGAGACTGCTTGTAACAGAACTCCGTTCAGAAAACGCCCAAATTAAGTCTTGAGTCTCCAGTGTAACGGTGCGCATGAGTCCCCTTTGATTGTGGCTAAAACGTAACGCGCTCACTTCCGGGTAGCATAAGACCGCCGACTTTATACAGTCATTGGTTATAGATTATTGGTTATTTGTTTCTTTTAAAGTAGATTCGGTCAAGATTTCAATTTGAATGGAGACAAACAGGAAAAACCAAATCTAAAGACGGAGGGATGCTGGTGTGGTGCATGCTGGGAGCTGAGTCTCTGTGTCCCTCTGTCTCAGTATGTACCTGCTAAAGGTGAGACGGTCATCGGCATCGTCACCGCCAAGTCAGGAGACGTCTTCAAGGTGGACTTCGGAGGGAGTGAACAGGCGTCTCTGTCCTACCTGGCGTTTGAAGGGGCCACCAAGAGGAACAGACCCAACGTCCAGGTGAGTCACCGACAGAGACCCTGAGGTCAGCCCGACTTGATGCTCGGTCCTCGGCCCCCGGTCCGCATCCATCCCGACCGATCAGCGGCCTTCGCAACGGTGAACCCCGCATCCCACTGACTGTTCTCTCTGATTCGGGCGTCGGAGGTGAAGTTTTCGTATCCGATCTCATGTTCCGTCAGTGTGGACATATTTTCTTACCCAGTCCCTTCCTCATGGGGTCCCTCAAGGCTCGATGATGGGGCCCCTACACTTTCAAATACACACCACCTCCTCGGGTCCGGTTATCCGCTCGCAAGGCTTCTCATGTCACTTGTGTGTTACCTGTGCAGGTTGGGGACCTGGTCTTCGCTCAGTTTATCATAGCCAATAAGGATATGGAGCCGGAGCTGGCGTGCATTGATAGTTCAGGACGAGCCAATGGGATGGGCGTGTTTGGAGGAGGCGGTCTGCTCTTCAGAGTCTCTCTGGGACTCGTAAGAAGGTAACTCGCATGGCCATAACTCACCTGTTCAGACCTCAGAGCACAGGCGGTTCCTGGTCCCGGTTCCAGTCAGATTTTATTGCGATCACATGACCCGACAACTAAAAAACCAAAAGTAAACGTCCACTTCGTCTTCTCCCAAAACCTGAGATAAAAACAATATAAGAATATTAGTTTATTAATATTAGTATTAGCAGAGTCAAATTCGGGCAAAAATTGAGATGTGAACAGTTTTCTGTTAAATTAATCTTCGTTTGTTGGGAACAAGACCTGTCTACACCGCATATGTACATGTATATGTGTATATATATGTGTGTGTATGTGTGTGTATGTGTGTGTATATATATGTGTGTATGTGTGTATATATGTATATGTGTATATATGTATGTATACATATATATGTATATGTGTGTGTATGTATGTATGTATAGTTGCAGTTCTGTCATGAAACTTAGCTGCCCCCTCCTCCCAGACTGCTGTCCCCCCACAGCGAGGTCCGGGCTGACCTGGAGCAGCTCTTCCCCTGTGAGCTGGTGGTCGGGATGAACGGTCGTCTTTGGGTCAAATCCTCCAGCATCCAGCAGACCCTTGTCATCGCGAACCTACTGCAGAGCTGCGACACCATGACGGCCCCTCAGAGGCGGGAGCTGTTCAGGAGGGTCAAACAGGGGGCGTTGTAGACCACATCAGACCACATGGTCAGCAAATGTGTTTGGTCACAGGAAGTTGAGCTGAGTTTAAAGAGCAACTCAATTCCTCCTGTAAATCTCTTGTGGTTTAGCTACTGTGATGTCACAGTGTACTCCAAGACCTTATGACATCATGTCTCGGGGGGGGGGTACAGTTAAAAAGCTGTTGTTTGGTTTCTGTTTAAAGGAACAGTCCACTGTTTTTTTTTTTACGTTTGTACAGATCTCCAAAGTGTTAAATATTGAATAAACAGGACATTATGAAATAAATACTGCAAAATAATGAAAAAGTGCATTTCACTCCATTTATTTATTGTAGCTCAGTTTTGTTTAGTTTCCACATTTTTATAGTTTAAATATGTTTTTGTATCTGTAAAGTCTTTTTTAATTAGGTGGTCAGTGATTGGCTTTTGGCTTATTCACCCTGAAGCAACACCCAATCATAGACCTGTTTGTGTTGACTGACACAAAGACTGGTTTTAGTTATTTTTCTCAATATTTCTTCATATTTGTAATTTTCTAACCTTAATTTGATATTAAACACTTTGACGTCAAAAATCATGTGACAGAATGAACAAAGGGAATGAGATTTTGTCCATTTACTTTGTGGTTCTAAAGTTATCACATGACAGAAATCACACCTAAGTCACATCATCAAAACTGAGGAAGGTCATCAGATGTAACAGAAACCAACACAGACGGGATGTTTACTGACAGTAATTTTACACTACACATAATATCCAATATCTAAAATTGTATTATTTATAGGGAAGAAGGTAAAACTTGTAAAAACAGCAGTATTGTCCTTTAAACATTTAGGACTTTTCAAACAGCTCCAGATGTTGGTATCACTACAGATGTGTAGTTTTCTATAACAATTTTAGAGGACGTGTTCGGAAAGAAATTGAAACTTTGTACTAGCTTTAGGAAAAATCATGTTATAGTTAGAAGTTATTTCTCCATTTAAATTCCAGATTATTAATAAAACTTATTAAACATTTTTTTTTCCACATATGTGTAATAGTTTTTAACCTGTAGATGAATCATGTTGAACTGGTAGAAAAATTACTGTGAATTAACTCATTAATTGGAATTAGAAGAGCTGAACGCTACCGTTTGTACAAAGCCACAAAAATCCACTCTTAAACACTTGTGCTGAGTGTGTTTCATGGCAGTGGTGTGTGTGTGAGTGAGTGAACGAACCATCAGTGTGGATGGTTTGGACTCTTCACTCTGAGAAATGATCCTTTTCCTGGAGACATTGTGAAAAAGAGACAGAAAATTAACAGGAAATGACTAAGTTGTGAAATAAGTGTTAACCAGGAGGAAATAGCTTGTTACTCTCAACTGTTTAGTCAAGCTCATTCTGTTTCTGATGTGTAAACAATGTCTCACCTCCTGTAGCCATGGTGAACTGTGAGCCAGGCAGCAGGCTGGGCTGGGCCGGGCTGGACCAGGACCAGGGCATTTTGAGTACTGACAGGACCAAGGCTGAACTCATGTGGGCCTGCAGAGACTCTGAACCTCCAGCAGGTGGAGCTGGTTCTCCACCACTGACTGTTGACCTTCATTGGAACCAAAGGCTCAGACCAAAGCTCTCCCTGCAGTTTGACTCCGCACCAGATCCAGATCCACAAAGTCCTGAATGTAGTGCTCAGTCTGGCTTCTGATACCCAGGGAAAAGTCAAACTGTGAGAAACCTACAGCTCACCGATGAACAACACTAATGAATGGCAGCCAGAAAAAAAACTGTTATGGAAAACAGTCAACAACCACAGCTTCTTGTTTCTGACATGATTCCCACGTCTGTTTTCAAACTAACCCTAACCCTCACCCCAGAGACCTGGAGGAACCTGGCTTCAAAGATCCAGACTCAAACAGACCAGACTGCAGCTCCAGTTTAAAGCAGCTCTGCCTGCAGCTGTAGAAGGAGATAAATAAAGTGGATGGTTCTACGGAAAAAAACAACAGGAAGCGTCATCCAGCAACCAAGTGGATTTTAATGAATGAAACCCATCTAGAAAATAAAAACACAACTTCACTCCAACTCTTCACTTAAGGTTCATCCTTGAACTTTTACACAGACTGCTTCCCTCCACCAGTTAAACCAGTTAAACCCTTTACACTGGGTCGATTTTAAGGCACATATACAGGTGATTTATTCACTTATTAACAAAAGAATCAAGATTTTTGGTCTGCACACAAACAAACCTGTCGATAGCAGAGATTTACCACCACACATTCAAGATAGAAAACAATAGCATTATAATACACACAGGCAAGCATCCACACGCAAGCACACACACACATGCATGCATGCATACACATACACAAAAACACAAACATGGGCGCTGACTGTTTGATTAAAAAAATGTTGGGTACTTTGTTTGTTTTGCCCAGACTGGATCAATATCTGTCATCAATAATCACACAGACACACAGCTGTCAGGTGATCACATTCATGTTAAATAAAGTCTTTGGTACCAACAACTCTGATAAGGACACTTAGAGATACAATCAAATCTGCAACTATTTCCATGATAGATTAATCAATGTTTTGGGTTTTGGTCTATGAATTTGTTATCTGGACTTCTAGGAAATAAGGAGCAACTGTTAGTCAATCAACTGTTAAATCAATCAACTGAGGATATTTTCATTAGATTATTGACAAAAGGAAATAATTTAAATTGCAGCCTTTAACAGAAAAAGGCTTTTTGGGCTCTGGTTACATTTTGGTTTCAAGCTGATCTGGGTTCAGTTTTTAACGTTAGAAATAAACTGGTCTCATCAACATGAACTTTGGGATTTTTGTGACAAAAAAAAGTCGACCACACAAACATTTATCACTGATTACAAACTGATTATCAATAACATTTAGAGTTGAACTTCATCATCCTGAAACTCAAACACACACGCGCACACACACACACACTGGACACACTGGGTGTTAAGATCTGGTTCTGAGGTGAAACTGGTTCCACAGACTCACGAATAAACACTCATCTGATCTTGGATCAGAATGTGTCTTGTCTGAAGTTCGGTTTCGCTTCTACGGACTCATAAAACCATTTAAAACACCAGTTACCAGCTGATTTCTCCTCTGACACACATAAAACAGAATCAACATTTTCACTCAGGTTCTGTGGAGAAGCTTCGGACTTCATCGGACCACTAACAGAACCAGGTTCAGGATCAGACCAGATCTAAACCCCCCCTGCTCTATACCCATAATCCCCCCCCCCCCCCCCGCAGTAAAAGCCTGGACCATGTGACCCAGCAGCCCCAATCGTTGCTGCTATGATTGTCTTATTGATATTCAAAATAAAAGGCTCATTCAGGAAGTGTCGCAGCAGCAGCATGTGATCGTCAGACAGAGGTTGTCGATCAGTTATAGTCAGCATTCAATCGGAGATGAATCCTCAAGGCCCCGCAGAAAATACAACAAAACCTTCGGCCCATCCGTGCAAAAACAAGAAGAATCAAAGAAAACGGCAGCAGCCGCCAATGTTTGAGTCCAGCACATCTGATCATCCCGACCAGAACTGAAAGATTCAAGTGTCAGAAGCAGCGTTCGGTTTTTACTGCATCAGTCTCCTCATCCGGTCCTGACCTGGGCAACCCCTGGTCAGGGCTTCCCCACGTCCACTGTGACTTTAGTGAACAGGTCCAGCTTTTCTTTTTTCACCACTTTGTAAGACAGAGACTTGATCCCGTCTTTGTACATCGTCTCTCTGGTGTGAGCGATGCGGTCGAATCTGGTGGAGGAGAAAAAAAACTGGAATTAAGGTTTTAGGAAAACTGCTTTAAAAAGTCCAACCCCCACCCCCCCACACCTGAAACACAACACCTCCACACTGACAGAAGGAAAAATTACTCTTTAGTGTAAGACGTGTCAGGATCAACTTACTAATTTATCAAATTATACCTTTTCTCTTAAATAACCAGAGCAGGAAGAAGTTTCATTCATTCATTCTGTATAGAAGCCAGAAGTGAAGAGGGGTTCAGTGTTTTACCTCTGAGGGTTCGGCTCATTCTGTTTGTCTCTGTCGTGTCGGATCATCCGACATTTTCCCACCGCACCGTTCGGCCTGGAGATGTACATTCCTTTAGATGCCAACCTGAAAGCACAATGGGATCCTGCCGTGATGATCACAGTAACAACGGTAGAATAAAACAAATGGAGACACAAAAAAAGATCCTTAATGATGAGACTCAGTCCGCCACGTCGATCAACCCCAAAGGAACATCACATCAGTTAGCACATGAAGACAACTCAGGCCTCCTCCTCTGTGCTTCAGTTACAGCCATCACACAATCAGAACTCCAGAGAGACTTCTGAAAGTTCTTATCTGAATTAGTTCTTGGTACTGATAAATTATTCATAGAAAGTGATTTCAACACTCATGTTGAAGTTGACAGCGATTCTGCATTTAAGTCACTGTTGGACTCAATTTTCTTTTGACCACATGTAAATAAAGCCACTCACTGTTCTAACCAGACCCTTGACCTTGTTCTGACTTATGGCATCAAAAATGAACATTCAATTATAATATTTCTCCAGAACCAGTCAGAGTCTTCTCTCTGACCATTTTTATAAAATTTGATTCACAATTGCAGACTAAACAGCATGTGGCAAAAACCCATTACAGTCAGCGTCTATCTGATGATGCTGTAGCTGGATTCGAGGAGATAATTTCACCATTGTTTACTCTGGCGTCTAGTGACGGTATGATGGAGGACATTGTCTCAACTTTACTCCCACACATGTTGATGATCTTGTTGACAGGCTGCAGCTTCTCTGTGTTCGACTCTTGACACTGTCGACCCTCTGAAAGAGCTGGTGAGTCTGAGGAGCCTGGGTCCAAGGTGCGATTCACAGATGAGGGTTTTAAAGCAAACAACAGGAAAACTTGAAACGAGATGACGTTCTACTAAACTAGAAGAATTTTCTTCTCTGGAAAGATCTAACAACATACAGGGAGGTCGTCCGTTATGCTAGGGGACAATGCTCCTTTAGACCCACATCCAACCTTCCCTTTCTCTCTAAGATCCTTGAGAAAGCTGTTGCCAACCAGTTGTAGGACTATTTACATGATAATAGTTTATCTGAGGATTTTCAGTCAGCATTTAGAGGCATCATAGCACAGAGACAGCACTGGTGAAGTTTACGAATGATCTACCAACGGCATTGGATAAAGGACTATATTACAGGAGCCACACTAGTCTGGTTTAACAATGACCCCTCCATGCACACAGAAGTCGGTCACAGAGTTCCACAGGGTTCTGTGCTGGGACTGATACTTTTCTCCCTGCATATGCGCTTTTTTTTTTTTTTTTTCCATTTTCAATTTTTGTTGATATGCAGATGACAACCAGTTGTATTTACCTATGAAGTCAGATAAAACTAATCAGGTAGTCAAACCTCAGACATGTTTTAAAGAAATAAAGGCCTGTATGACCTGTAATTTTTACTTCTAAATTCAGACAAAACTGAAGTTACTGTACTTGGCCTTAAATACCTCAGAAAAACGTTATCTATTCCTATAGTTACTTCTGATGGTAGAACCTTGGCCCTGGGTTCTACTGTAAGGAACCTTGGAGCTATCTATGATCCAGACGTGTTCTTTGTCTTGCACATTTAACAAGTCCCTAGGATGGCCCTCTTCCACATGTGCAGTACTGTGAGGATTAGCGATATCCTGTCTCAAACAAATGCTGAACAACCTGTTCATGCATTTTTTACGTTTGTTCCTCTAGTCTTTATAGTGATTCTTATCAGGATGTCCCAGTAACTCTGTGAAAAGCCTCCAGCTGATCCAAAATACTGCAGCACTTTTTTTTTTAACAACAAAAGCTGAGCTTTAAAAAATAGTGTCAAATTGTTTCCAATTATTAATGAATTTTTTCGCTGACTGGTCAAAGCTTCTCTAAAATTAATATTTGCAGATTTTCTTTGTCCTCGGTGATGGAAACCAATCAATGAATCAATCACTGGTCAGAGCCATGAGGAGCAGCGGTTGATGATTTCTCTGCTGTGGCCAGCTGAGTGTAGTAAACACAACCTGACAGCAAACATTACAAGTTGCAGCAGTTATTTCCTCATATCTCTGCCGAGAGACTCTTAATGACCCACATCCTCTTTATTTCTAGACTGTTTCTTTATTTCTGCTTTTGTCACATACCAGATTTCATCTCTGACAGTAAGTAAAAGCTCATTGCTCCATTCTCACCACCAAACAGCAGGAAGAAATAAATGGTGACAGGAAGTCTGAATTCAAGACAAACTGAAGGAAAGTGGGAGAGCAGCTGAACCACAGTTTAACTGATGACAGAGATAAAGATTCACATGAATGTGAGTAAGAGATAAACAGCCAGAGGGATGAGTCTCAGCATGTGAAACATGTGATAAACTCTCTAATGTGTTTGTGACTGAAGGGTCGGGGGGGGGGGGTGACGTGATTGTCATGTGACAGGCAAGACAAACACATTCTGGATTTTAACTATGTTTTTGCAGATTTCCCTCAGTCGTTGCCTCTTCAGCTCATCCAGACTTAAAATCTCTGATCGGTCACACTACAAGATGTCTTCTGTCCCAGACTGTCGGGTGATGATGTACAAACTGCTGAACCTAGACCAAGTTTACAACATTATTCCACTGTGTCTGAGAGTCCATTCATTAATGACATAGGACACATCACTTGTCCACTTACTAACTTGTTGTTTGGCTTTCACTCATACCACATGGTCTTGTTTTGTCAGCTGGGTTAGGGGTTAATGATCATTTACATTAAAAAAAAATAATCTACCACTATTTTCTCATTTAGTCAAATACTCATTTGTTCTATAAAATGTCAGTGAAAGGCTAAAACAATGGCCATCAAAGGTTTCCAGAGAAAACTGACGTCCTAAAACGGATATACCAGACGTCTTTATCAGGCTTAGTGTTTCAGCCTGATCCTGCTTTATCAGAGGCTGATAAGGTTTCTCAGCTTACATCAATCTGTCCTTAAACAAGGTCATCTCATCCTTCACAAAAAAACCCTGAACAAGGGAGGACAGTTTACCTGCTCTGTCCGTCCTGCAGCTGAGCTCTGTGGTTGGTCGGTACTGAAACCTGTTGGACGTTTTACTTTATTTTCTTCTGGATGAAAATGCATGGGGGTGGTTGCCACAGAGGGGACATGTCTGTCACTGTCAAATAATTTTTCCCCAAAAAATGGACATATGATCTTCAGTAGAGCTGAACCAATTTGTCTACTCTTTAAAGGAGCTATCACATTCAAGTCTGGCTCTGTATTTTTATTACGGGACTGGATATTTATCTCAGACTGCCTGTTGTTCAGCCCCTCAGTGGAACTGTTTGGTAAATATTACGCCCAATACCTGCTGATTGTGACGTGACGACACATTCTGTCAATCAAAATCTGTATCTAATCATTTTCTATATATGCCTCTGTTAATAGTTAATCCTACACTGTCAGTTATTTGTATGCTGGAGAGCATTTAAACATCTATAACACTGCTCAGACTGTTTTGAGAGAATGAGCTGTGCTTTGGCCCTTTTATTATAACATCCAACAATGGAAAATGTCATACAAGACAGAAAATAGGGGAAAGCATAACAGTTTCCCCTTAAGTCACTTTTCAAGCAAAGTTGCTCAGAAACCTCAGATGCACCTTCGCGGTCATGATGATTTCCTGAATTCTTTTGTATTCTACGATATTAAACCGAATGTCTTTGGTTTTACGACTGTTGGTCAGGCAAAGAACAAAAAACGCATTTGAAACTTCACATTCAGATTAACAAAATTAGAATTATGAAAAATTGAGACTGAACAATGGTGTGATTTGGCCACGTAATTCTGTTTAAAGCTCCACACAGAAACAACACTACAAGATTTAAACTCTGTCAGAAGCGTGTGTCTGTCCTTACAATCACATCAAAGCAAATTACAAACCAGACAATTACCTGAACATGTTCAGTAGAGAAAGAATCAGTCAGTTAAAGTTAAAAATCTGCTCTCCACAGGTCTGTCTGAAGCCTTGCAGTCTTCACTGAGGGCCCACAATCCCTTGGTGAGCAGCAGGCAGTTCGTCAATAATTCAGTATGTAAACAAACACCTGAGATCACCTGTCGACCAATCAGGTGACAGAACCAGACCTCCTCCCCCTGAACTACAGATACATGGAGCTCAATTGATCTGGTGTTGGATCAACCTGCTGTTAACCTGCTTTCACCTGTTTCAACAGGTATCAAACCAGATGGTCTACAGTGTCAAGTTTCATGAGGAATGAACCTGATTCATGTCTCTTAGGTCTCACTGTTGTATCCAATTGTTGTAAATTCATGACATGTTCTTCTGCAGCCATGTGGCTTGTTTTTCTAGCAGGTCTCTCATGTAAAACAGACGACACATCTCAGGGTTATATCAAATTTATATAAAATTTTAAAAAAGAAAAATTAGGACTGAACATCCAGATGGATGGATTCAAATCTAAATGTGTTCAAACACAACTTTACATGAGAAGGAAAATATGAAGCATTTTCAACACAACTCAGTTTGAATCTGTTTCAAGCACAAACAGTGGTGAAAGTGTTCTGTGAATCAGAGTGAATCAGAGCCCATCAGAGAGCTGAAGGTCAACAACATGAACAACACACTGACAGATGGAAACAAACAGTTCTCCGCTCTGCTCTGGATGTTCCTGTTGTTTGTCTCCTCTGTTGCTTACAAAAATAATCATTTCTCAGTGGTTCAAACAGCAGAGGTCACTGGGCTGATTTCCTGTTGTTTGTAGGATTTTTTTTTTTTTTTTTTTTTTTAAAGGTAAGACAAGGTCTCTTCACAAGAAGCAGGAGGTTAAACTTTCAAGGTTTCAACAAGTTCAACTTGAATTTCAGACTCTTAAATTTCAGACTTTTAAAGTGTCAGTGTGGAGGATTTTGAGGTAAATGAATGTCTGTTGGTTTTTATCTGTCTCTAAATGAGGTAACACTGTGGTGACTGAATCTGTGGTCACTGATGAAAGTATCACAATATTTATATATTTGCATTTTAATGAGCTGAGCATCTGTGGTGACATTCCCAAGCCAAGATGAAAGCTCTTACATTTACCACTTTCTGAGGTCCTCAGCTGTAGTTAATTGACATTAACACAGAGACTGTTTGGTTAAATTACTGAGCTCATCAATGAGGTCACAGGGTATATTCAGTTTCTGAATCCTAAATTAATCAAAGAAAGGTTTGTTCAGGTTCTAAACTCTCATTATATTATTAAATGGTTAACTTGATCCTCTGCCAACATGGTTTCACATTTAAACCTCAACAAGGCAACAGCAGTAAAAACAGTAAACATCAACGTTATGCTTCACATATCTGCTGCACACTGGTGCTGGCAGCCATTTTCACTTTATGTGCCACACAAATAAAATAATAACTGACTCACTCCACTAAAACAGACTTGTTGAGCTCTTATCATGTGGGCTAATGAGCGACAGGCCGGACAGAGGCGACCACTGCTGGGGAGCGAGCTACTGTTATCCAGCCTGGCTGCCAGTGCTGCAGCTTGGGACCTTCGTAGGTCCGGTTACTTGGTGGGACAGTGGCGTCACATTTCACCGTCTTCACCAGCTCAGGTCACCTGGATATTTCACCACAGGTATCACGCTGCTGGTTCATCTAGCTGTAGAAATCTGAACCCTTTCAAATCACAGATGTTGTGGGACCTCTCTTCACCACAGTTCCTCGTCCTTTGTACGTTTCCAGCAGCATGTTTCTCCCATTGTTTTGTAATCTGGGCAGAAGGCTCTGAACATTCAGGCTGATGAAACTCAAGAGTTTAAATTCAGACGGAAGATGGAAGAGATGAGGGAAGGAAACCGAACTGCTGGTGTATTACTTGTCAGAATGAGGTTCATACCTGTTGTAGATGTCGTCGTCTTCTCCTCCCCAGCCCCAGTAGTTGTTGGGAAAGCCATTGATCTTCAGATACTGTTCTTTACTCAACGAGGAAACTCCCCCAAAATATTGGTTATAAGGTAACCTACAGGACACAGACACACAGAGGACAGGAAGAGGCCATATAAACACAAAAATTAAACGTACGATACATTGAAATTGCGATAGGTTATTTCAGGGACAGCAAGCGTATAAGCCATGGATCTATGGAGAGTGTCAGCCCTCAGCAGCTCTGTGAGGCTGCTCTTAAAGCCAGCAAAAGTGTCAGATGGTAAAAAGTTGAGATCAAAATGTGGTTTTTGATTTTCAGTCAACAAAACAAACAACAAAGTCACAAAAATAATTCACACATAATGAAAAGTACTTTGATGTTCAGAGAAACTGTTCAGGACAAGAACTTTAAAGGCATCACCTTTTATTTACCTTCCTAACACAGTTCAGGTTTTAATAGAGATGAACATAATCCATATTGATCTGTAAAAAAAACAAACTGAAAACGAAATGTTGCAGCCCCCACCATGTCACTGCGTGTGTGTGTCTCTGTCAGAGGCAACTTGTGGGGACAAATCTCAGACTACAGGCCAGTTAAACGGGGACGGCCTGTCCAACGAGGGGAAAGGATGATTTTTGGGTCAGTGGTTATGGTCACGGTGGGGTTTTATCTCGAGGAAATCGAAGCAAGTCTGAGGAATGTCCCCAGAAGTGATAAAGGTCTACATGTGTGTGTGTGCATGCATCAACAGGAAACAGGAAGTGAGGAGTCAGGCAGCGGGCGGTGCTTCAGAGCAGATCTCTTCCTCTGTGGTGTCCAAAACCGATGTGTCATCATCCGCCCACATGGTCCGCACAGAGACATTTAATGACACTTGTTCCTGTGCCTGACAAGTCACGTGTTGAATTATTAATCGTTGGGGTCCCTGTTCATCTCCTCTCCATACGCTGAGTCTGAACAACCCCTCGCTGGATTTCGGTCTGCTGAGCCGCGATGTGGATCAGACAGTGAACTTAAAGGAAGACGGATGTGCTGACCACAGATCAGTTTAAACTCTTCTGCTTCAGTCGTCAGGACTAAACAACAGTGTCAGAAAATATCTGCTTCTCTGATAAAAGTCAAGCCAAGGAAGCTGTGGACATAGAATTTAACAGTAAACTGGTTTACTGTTAAATTTTACTGTTTACTGTTAAAAACAGTAAACTGGTTTACTGTTAAATTCTGAGTCAACTGTGGATGATGCCCCCCCCCAATGGTGAAACTATATCGGTCAGTCGATGACATTCACATTTCTAGGACTGGTCTCACTGTTGTGGTCCAGCCAAACAATATTATCAATATTATTTTTCATTTGTGTCCAACACACCGGTTCTTTAAATTATATGTAGGTGTATATGTATTTTTACATTATGTGTATTAAGATATACACAGTTCATGGATGTTGATATGTTCTATGTCTGTTAAGTACTTATCATTATCACCGTTTTCCTTCTCATGTAATTTGTCCTATATCAATCAGTTAATCAAATGATGGTGATGGGGATCTGACTGAGAACCTCAGCAAAACCTGAGGACGAACCTGCGAGTGTTTAAGAGGAACATTTACTTGTGTCATCATCTGAGTTCAAAGGTCAACACAGAGCTGCTGCAGAGCACATAACAAAGGGACTGACCACAGGGAGCACAAAGACACAGAGTTTATGTCCAAGTGTTGTACAGACCTACAGCTGAGCCACTGTATTCACTGTACGTTAAACTGCAACACACACACAGATCTGCAGTAACAGTGCAGCGCTCCAAGTGACTCAGCTCCCTCAAACGTCAGCTCAATACAGTAAATATGTTTCCTGACATCTCTGTTTTTTTCCGTGACAGCACAGTTTCGCGGCAGCACTGAGACCAATTGAAAATAAAAAACATATTGTCAAGTCTCTGAAGCGCCTTCACATGTTTATATCTTTGTGCTAATAACCTGTGTTTCTGTGAGAGAGGCTCAGAAGTGTCTGACTTGGCGACAGAATCCAAACTCCTCTGGACCGGAGCAGAGAAAACCGACCACATTTCAATCCACTATGAGTAAAAGCGTTTTCACTTCTCCAGTTATTTGCTGGTTTACCTCCCTTTGTCAGAAGGACATGAGCTGACTGAGCAGTGTTGCTAACCCCAGAGCGTCAGACTGAACAGGTCCTCAGAACGGTCAATGAGTTCGTCCACCGCCCCTCAATGACGCTGTTAAGTCAACGCTATCAGGAAGTTCAGCAGTAGCAGTAATGTTCAGTTTAACCTTGTGTATTGACCGACACTTTTAAGTGGGAGCCTTTGTGAAAATAGACTCTGTTGGCCAGATGTGGGATAGCCACTGCTTTAGAGCCTTGTGTGCTTCAAGTCTATTTAGATTTGTATTTTCAGATTAGTTTTATTTGTTTTCAGGAATTTCCCTTGAAGGATGAATGAAGTATTTGAATTGAAGAGAGGTGAATATTCCTTTGAAGTCTGAGTCATAAAAAACTCACTTCTCAATTTCAGTTTTTATAAAATGCAGCTGTAAAACTTTTAAATAAATCAGAGATCACTTCACTCCTGCTCTGGTCAGAATTTAACACCTTTATCGTCAGTGTTTGGCTGGATTTATATATGTAGTCTGGTCTGATACAGTGTGTTGGACAGCTGTTACATCAGTTATTAACAGTATTATGCCACGCCTGCAGACTTCCTGTAGTATCTGTGATCATTTTAACCTCCTTGATGCAACTGTCTCCATGTTTGTTACTTCCTGTGTGACAGCGTGTAACTGACAGCATCTGAATCGTTTCAGTTTCCATTCGGTCACTGCTCCAAGTTTCAGTCAAGAACAGGAAGGTTTTGATTTCTAAATTCAAAAAACAAAAAACAAAAACCCTGATAACTCCAAATTCCACATCAGAACCAGAATCAGGAAACATAAAAGTGACTGACTGTCTTCTGACTTTGAACGAGCACTGGTGACAGACTTGTGACAGAACTTTACCATCAGACACTGATGAACAATGAACTCACAACAGTAGCAGTATCACACTGATCCAATCCTCTGTGATGAGTGGAGCTCCTGAAGTCCAAGTCCAATCAGTGGGATTTCCAATATGATGGATTATTATTATTTTTATAATCTGCATGATACATTTTTATGCTGTAGTAGTTTGAGGTGAAGCTAATTTAATTTTGTTATATACTGTTGGGTGGCTTCATCTACAGAAAAAAAAGCTGCTTCCAGTTCTGTGGCAATTCATTGTCTGTTTAATCCACATTTTTTTAATGGATTATTTAGTGTAAGAAATCACAGAAGTCTTGTTTTTTCTGTCCAACTTTGTGTTCCTCAGCCTGTTAGCTCTCAGTACCACGGTCTTCTGGTTCAGGAGTTTTCCGGTTTGGACTCTGTGCATGTGTGAGGAGCTTCTGTCCATTTATTTTACCTCAGAAAATGCGCAGCCATGAAATTCCACAGCAGGAATGTATGAATACACAGTGAGTCTGGTCCAAAGGAACCTTAATTATATAATTATAATATGATTTTGTTTTAGCATTTTTGTTTTTTAGTCTATCATCAGTCATTATCTTTTCTTTGTGCATTTGCTGTTTATGTCATGTTATGAAGTATATTTACTATTAATAAATCCCCATAAATATCCAGAGGTTGTCTCACCTGAAGCCGAACTTGTCCATGGACACAGACAGGTGTCGAGGCTGACTGAAACACTTGTAGGTGTTGCGGTCGTCCATGGGGATCAGGTCAACATCACTGAAGACAAAACACTCATAGTCGTACTCCCTCAGAGCCTCCATGTAGCCCACGTTCAGCAGCTTGGCCCGGTTAAAGATCTCATCTCCTTCCTGATCCATGGAAAGTTAAAAACAGATCTCAGTTCCATATACATAGAATCAAATCAAAAACTCTCCTCCATCCTCATTATAATCAAAGTTAATCTTTAATAGCTCCTCACAAAAATATAGTTTCATAGTTTTAGAAGTCTCAGTGATTTTCCTAAAACAGCTGCTCACTGTATACTTTTTATTTAAACACACAGGAGGTAATTGTGACTTTCTTGGGGTCTATTTTCACCAGCGAATTAATCCACATTTCTAGTGTGTGTGTTGATGGTGATAAAGGAACGTGTGTGTGAATCACTGATGTGTTTTAATAGTTTTCTGTGGCTCAGAGGAACCAGGTGTGTCACAGCACCTGTTAGTAGGAGACTAACATGTATCTGATGATAATTAAAGTACTGATGAACTCCAGGCCTGTAGAGGAGGATCTGGGTTCAGTTCACAGGATCTCTGGACTAAACTCAAGTTCATAAGAATTGAATGTGATTCTTAGTTTCTTAACACATCAGAGCCATGACCTCTGCACTCAGGGGTCAACAGGAAGTGACCTTTAGTTTCTTTATTTTCGGAGAGTTGAGACCAAGGTCCTGATTTATCTCTGTGGAGTCATTTAGTGACCATCAGAGTGAATGTAAGGCAGAAACTTCCTCGCCTGAACCGACTGTTACACACTGACTGGGATTAACAGCATCGGCTGTCAGACTGGTTTTACTGGTCCAGACCTGACAAGGTTTCATGAGAGTTCCTCTTTTCTTCCTGTTAAAGGTTGTTTTGGGAGTGTTTCTTCATCTGAATCGAGGCTCTTAGAAAAGAGGGTGTGAAGTTTTGAGCTGTATAAATAAAACTGATTTGACTCGACTAATGAAGCGCGGTGAACTTATAAAGTCATTGTTGAGATGTGACATCAGATTCAGGTGTTTGCAGGAGCAGAAAACATTTCAGCTTCTTAAACACCACAAAGTATCCGTGATAAAATATTCTCATCTCAGGGTTACTCTTTTCTTTGTCCAAATTCTTACTTTATATTAATCAGATGAATAAAAACACAATTTAGGAAAACTGAATTCAGTTGTTTTTGTTCAAAAAAAGAAAAAAAAAGAAATATTTGATCTGTAATGATCTATGTGAGTTTAATATTCACGGTGCAGAAGTGCATCAGACTGTGCCTCATACCACAGCTGTGGGTGTTTCGACATCATGACAGCAGAACATTCTGGATCCTACACCAGAGGATAAAGGTAGAGAACATCTGATCACACCAGGGAAAATTCATCCCTTTGTGCGTAACTTGGCTCTTTGGTCCCAGTTTTCTCTGGACTGTTGTGTTTACTGTCCCTGACCTTTCATTCACCACTGAGTTCAATTAAAAACTTAGGAAGAGGAGAATCAATAAACCTGGAAACTGACACAGCCAATAAACCTGAGATAGTTTCTTCCATTTTCGAAGAAACTATCTCAGGATGGTTCCAGGATGGTTCCAGGATGGTTTTTTATCAGTCAACGCCAAGTTCATGTTAAAATCTTGGCAATTTACAAACTACAAATCGACTAATCGCATTAGTTACAGGGGTTTGTATCTTAAAGCACCCTTACCATGACGCAAACCTGAAGTCACCTGTTAGATTCTCACTCCAGTGAATGGAACAACGCTAATCCTACAATCTAGTTTAGGACGTAGTTATTGAAAGTTAAAAATAAAGTTGACTGTATGAATAACTAATAGTGGATTCACCGCTAGGTTAGAGTCTAGAGTCCCTGAACGCCTCACCACTCAAAGGAAGAGGAACAGGTAGTTCAGCTTAACTCGCATGCCTTTGTCTCATGTTGACAGAAAGAGTTTTCCTGAGTCCAGCCTGTCCGTATGACCCACCCTGATCGGGTGTAAACGGTCACGCATTAATTAAAACACTCCATGTCTTCACGCCTGAGTCCCTGAGGAGCAACTGAGAATAGCTCCTCATCAGGTTTCTGTGACAGGCATTAGGCTGCACACCGCAGTAAACAGACCTCGGGTTGCTAGGAAACCAACACCTGTGATGCTCTCAGGTGTGATGTGTTGTTTACCACCTGTATGGCTGGGAGAGCGGCAGCTTCGGTGTGTTTCAGTGGGAACTCGGAAATGCAGCGGTTTAATATAAAGACATGAGAACTTGTTTTTTTCTCTGCGTTTCATCGTGTTCTCCTGCTGTGGGTTCTTCATTCACCAAGGAACAGATGTATAAATAATATGCCTCCAGCACATAGTGAATTTATGGAACATCGGTTGAGAAGTTGTATAGATCATGTTTTTGGTTAATCTCACAAATTAAATAATTGATTTTGAAAAAACATATTTCTGCAGCTTGATTTGATACTGTGAAGTGAGCTCTGTTGTTCTTTCAGGCTATTAGAGTTTTTACAGTTAAAATGCAGAGAATTAAACCATGATAGTCAGACAAATTTTGAACTTTATATTAACGACAGCTTTGTGCTTAGTTTGTGTATCTCATATCTGTCTGGCAGCAGGTTTTCACTTTATCTTCTAGTGTGAATAATCAGCACAGAGAGAAACATTTGGATCCGACATCACATGGATCAAACACACCCCCTCCTCCAGAACAATCGGAGACCCCCCCCCCCCCCCTTGCAACTAAGAGATTCTCTCCTCTTTTTTTCTGCTCTTTTCATCCAAAACAGAAACAGGTGTTCGGGGGAAAAAAGGAGCAATAAACACATTTCTGTCTCTGCACTTTAAAAAAGGTGAGTCTTCAGAGTTTTATGTGTCTGACTGGTATTTCAGAGACTGTAGCCTGTACAGCTGTGGAGCGAAATACACACTCGTCCATTTCTTGTTTGTTTGTTAGTAGAGATTGACATAAAATATTCCCCCATTCTGATTGTGAGTTTACACTAAAACATGATAAATCTCTGAAGCAAGTTTACACAGCCTGAAGATTCTTCCAGGTTACTTGACCGATATGCTTTTTGTAACCTTTTATTATGTCCTACATCTGAAACATAAAACCTGGCAGCAGTTTAGCTCTGGGTTGCTTCCTGTGGGTAGAAACAAAGAGAAAACAGTAGAGGCAGATAGAATAAAAAGAAGAAAGAAGCCCGTTTACCAGTGCAACCCTCTCAGCCAACACCAGCTGTTATTGGCTAAGCCCAAGCAGGGGGCGGGTCTCAGCGTCTCCATCAACCACAGCCATTGGTCAGAAATGCCTGACATGCAGGGGGAGGGGGGTGGTGTGAGAAGCAGGGTGAGGAGGAAAATAAAACAAAATAAGAAGAAGAGGAAGAGGAGGAGGAGGAGGAAGGACACAAACAGGAGAGAGAAGAACAACTGTCAGTCAGTAACAGTCAGTAACACACACACACACACACATATACACACACACACACACACACACACACACACACACACACACACACACACACACACACACACACAAACAACAAAAACAACAAGCTGTGAGAGGAAGAAGAAAACTTTAACAGAGGAAAAGTTAAAGAGTCTGAGTTCAATCCGCTCCTGGAGCTTTTATCTTGAAGGGTTAGAGGACTCTGACCTGAACGGTACAAAAACATAGAACCTGTTCATCAAACATAGTTTATCTAAAACAGACTAATACGTCGATATCAGGCTAAAAATAATCCTTATAATTCTTGTCCACATGATCTGGTTCTTTGAACAGAGACTGAAGCCTGCTTCGTTAATCCAAAACAAAGCTATATTGAATAACTGTGTTCTTATTTTCAAGTTAAGGCTAAATGAGCAGTTGAGCATCCTTGTAACCAAAGAATGTGAACATGTCATGTTAAGATTAATCAGATGTTCTGCGTTAACATGACAAAGGCCCAGCCCATGCTAAGGCTTGAATAGCTTGTGGCTTCTTGCCAGTTGGTTGATACCTGGTTGTCTTTGGGCAAGTGGCCAATCACGTTCTAGGGCTGAATCATTAACAAACATCGGTATCTAGAAATTAAAACTGAGCTATTACAGGTTTGGGTTTAAGGACCTGTTGCTGTGACAGCTCCAGATTCATTTTTTCCAGTGAGCTGTGTAAAAACTTTTATATGTTCAGCTGTTAGAAATCACAGGGCTCCATGCAGTTGAAACACAAACATTTTTCTCACACACAGTCAAGCCAAAAGTGGTTTAGAAAACTAGTTCCACTTCGGATCTGGTTCCAAGTTGGTAAATTCATTAATTCCTGTGGCCGGCAAATGGTTATCCAATCTTTCATTAACGAATTCTAAGATCAGCCTCTCTCTGATACCACAGACATCTACAGAAAATAAACCGCTGCCATGAACAGATGCAAAACGCGGGGGGTTGGGGGTGGTCTCAGTACAAACAGACCAAATAGTCAAGATGATAGGCCACTGCCTGGCTGACACCATCCGCTAGTGATGAAACCAGAGAATATACCAGCCCATCATACATGAGACTCCAACTACCTGTACCATGACAAGTCCAGCCCCGTCAGTCAACTTACAAAAAATTTCCAATTACTAATCCTGTAAAAACGCTTTGGTGGCATCTAAAATATGAGCAAATGCAACAGAACCTCGTCCTTGCTAATGTAAAGCAGAAACCTGATTTCCCCAGGTGATGTTCTCCTGGAGGATGCTGCCTTCTCTGCCACCTGTAAAGGTGATCGTTTTTCAGATCATCAATTTTTTACAGGTGAGCAGGATTCGTAAATGCTGAGTGATGGATGACACAAGAGACTGTTACACAGGGGTCTATTACACCATCAGGAGAAGTTTACATGCAGTGTTATAAACTTAGAGCCTTTGTCACTAGATTTACAGAGTTTTCAGACCCTTTAGTGACTTTCCTTCACAAAAGCACCTAGGCACTAATCTAGGAACCTCTATAACAAACTTTAGCTACTTTCTGTATAAAAGAGTCATCAGTATTGACCTGTTAGTATGAGGTCAGGCTTTACCTCCACAGACACATCTCACTTGGAGCCTTATTAAACTGACACACTGCAGCTGATACAGACGTGAATGATCTTCTAACTTTCTCTCTGACTGATCATTTTACAGGTAAATGCACCTGAAGTCACATCTCAGCTGTCATCTTTAACTCATGTTTCTGGTGATTCTGTCAGACACGTTATGATTATAAATTCAGGATTTTAGCAGCAGAGCAGCAGCGTGGAAACAACTCGAAAGTGACTGAAGGTCAACACGTCCTCTTAATGGGCCATGTTTCAGTCACTGTTTCATACCGGTTCCGTTGTCTGACAATGGAAACAGAAAAACATGTAAATTACTGTATATGTGAACACAGACAGTAGGAGAGAAGCCAACAGATCATGGACTGAAACGAACTGACACAAGGCAGAATACAAATATGACACGATGTCATTAATGTGCCGATTAGTGTATTACGTGTATTACGTGTATTAAGTGATATTTTCCAGCAGATTTTAGCTACTTTCCATTTAAAAGTAGTTGTCTACAACTGTTCCACAACAGTTTTCAACTATATCCTCAGTTTCACACACTGACCAGACGAGGTCAGTAAGATACTGGTTTATACCTAGTGTTGTTTTCTAATCTTTACAGTTTCACTGAATTATTTTTGAGATGAAAACGTGAGATGATTAGTTTATCAGTTCTCTTTGGTGAAACTGAAACATCTGAGCGATGTGAAAAGGAGGACAAGTTGCTTTTCTGTAAAGAGTCACAATGAAGTTGGGAACCACCGGTTTAATCTCTAATAATGAAGTTTATACACTTGTCAGTCTGAAATAACCCCAGTACTCTACAGTGGGAGTAAGAGTAGTTGTACTACTAGAAGTAGTAGTACTGTCAGTACTAAATGAAAGTAGATCTTTTCCTGTTCATATCATTTTTGTTTCATCAGATTAGCAAAGTTAAAACTAAAATGTGTGAGAGTACTGCAACAAGCATAAGAGCAGCTACAACAACTTTAACCACACAGAGTTTAGGAAAACACACTTCCTCCCGGTTTCCAGTCCTACAATAAAAGTCTTAAGATTAGTGCAGTTATTCGTGTCACAATGTTTGTGTTCTGATAAGACGTGGACGTCAGGAGCTCAGTATATTACCGCACACTCAAACACAGAGCGAACACTCTATCCCCAAGTGTGTTTCCACAGATATTCACACTTCACTGCAATAGAGGATGTAACTCCACTCTAAGTACTCAGGTTTCAGGAGATTTTCATAACCTTTTCAGTGACAGTGAGTCAATGCTCTTCTTAAAAAGTACATCAGTGTGTCTCTTTCACCCCGTCCCAACCAGGTTGCTTAAGGAAGTTCTACCTTTAGTTAGTACCTCTCTATCGGATATAATCAACTGGTCTTTATTAACAAGCTCTATACCACAGTCCTTTAAAACAACTGTAATTTAACCTCTTCTTAAAAAGCCGTCGATGCAGATGTTTTAAATGGTAAATGGAAGGTACTTATATAGAGCTTTTCTAGTCTTTTTGACCACTCAAAGCGCTTTTACACCGCTGTCACATTCACCCATTCACACACAAATTCAAACAGTGCTTTTCTAAACATTTTCTACACACCGACCCTCCAGTTGGTGGGCGACCACTCCACCAAATGAGCCAACTATAGACCATTATCAACCCCTCCCTTTCTCTCTAACATCCCCGAGAAAGCTGTTGCCCACCAGTTGTGTGTCTCTCAACAAAAATATATTTTGAATAGTTGGCAAAAGTACAGTGGGAGGCTCCGCCCTCAGTTATCAAACCTTTACCTGAGAAGCAGATTAAGATACAATAGGGTTACGTTACCTAGACGGGAGAATACAGTTCTGTGTGATCACCAGCTCATTTCCAGCTGACTGATCAAGAACACTAAGAAAGGAGCCACATGATTGGTTCTGGGTCCTCTAGTATATATTCATGTCCATTCATTCAGACAGTAAAGTTGAGCATTAAAAAAAAAATAGATGCAGCATCATTTATTCATCTATTCTTAGTTTAAAAAGACAAAACAAAATACTTATTAATAATCTAATGGAAGCAAATGAATGCAAGCTCTGCTGATTCGATACCCAGAAATACTTCTTCATGCCTCACTAGTACTAAGATATGCATTACTCGTAGACACCTGGGGTCTGATGACATCGCTGTGTGATATTAGTGTACCTGGTTGATGACATAGACTCCGTAGTCAAGCTGCTGCCTCTGCAAGATGGGGTGCAGGTAGTACAGCCAGTACTTCAGGTGTTCATCCCGTTTGCGGAAGGGGATGATGATGGCGACTTTCTGCAGTGCCTCACAGTCCTTGGGTTTGAAGCGTCCGCCCGGCTGCACGTTGGGGTTGTCCCTCTTTAGCTGCTCCAGATTCACCAGAGTGTTGAACTCCACCCGCAGAGGACCCACTGAGGACAGAAACGTAAAAATCAGTGTTTACTGTGGTTTCACCAGAGCTCTGTCACAGTGAAACTGAAAAAAGTTCAGTTTCTTTTTCATCAAACTCTTCTCAGTTAAAACAACAAAACTGCATCTTAAACCTGGGTTCAGTCTCCCACTCTGTTTTAATGCAGCTCAGCCCAACATGTTGCCGTTCCCATTTAGAGATTTTGTCTTCCTGTTTTCAGACCAATAAATGAGGATAAAACAGTGAATTACTCTCGGAAACTCTAGGTGCTATGCAACAGTCATTCCCCACATGCTGCTGCAGAAAAAAAAGCCAGAATTTCATATTAAATCGACATGAACCAAGAGTCCTGCCAGTAGCTCAGTTGTGTTCAGACATGTCCACAGTTATACTGTCAGGTCACAGAGGAAGGTAGAGATGACTGAGAGATGAGAAAACATGTGTACTTAACATCGGACTACTGAAAGAGTAAGCTGAAAGAATTCATCGAAAATAAGATTTGTTAATGAGTGAAGCAAAAATCTGCTTTATGGAGGTTGTTCTTATTTTACAGTTTTCTTTTACAAATGATGTTTTAACACTGAGAGGGAGTCCCAGAGAAACAAACAGTAACTAGCTGATCAGACCATATACACTAAAATCACAAATTTGACGATACAAGTGGTCAGAACCAAAAACATGACTCCTAAAAGCTTCTCAGGTGTGTTCGGGTGAGGTGTTAAATGTGTAAAGAGTCTTTTTAATTCTTTCCTAACAGTTTGTTCAGTGTTTTCTCATGAGACTGAATTAATTTAAACATAACAGCAGGAGAGGAAACTTGGTTCATCCAGCAGAAAGTTCTCGAAACTTCAGCAGGATTTTCAGTGTGTAATCAGATAAATATGTTAACATCAGAAAGAGGCTGGTTTCTGTCCAAACTGCTCATTAGCACAGACACAGCCCATTTTCACCCTGACTGAGGCTAAAGAGAAAAGTTCACAACTGATCTCAAGTCAACATCCTTCATATGGACTCTGTATCTTAAGCAAATATTCTAAATACAATTGTGTAATCGAATTGTAAAAAATAAATAAATAAATAAAATTAAAATTAGACATTCTTTTTTGAAATTTAATATTCCATTGTGGAAAGAAAGCAGCTCTGCTGTGGCCATCCGCCTCACGAGTTCTGGCTTAGGACCGGACTGCTGCTCTGAACACACTGCGTGACAGACAGGAGTCGCACAATGTCAGTTTCACTGGCTGAAAATAAAATGTAGGTCCACCTGAAGTGAGAAACTAATTAAACAACAACTATGTGGTAATGACGGCAGAGAGTTCACAACTCAACTCAGCTACAGCGAGACCGATCTGTCCTCAGATGCTTCTTCATCCATGAATAACCCTGTCCGGAAACACCTCACATTTTGGTCAGTAGACATCTAAGCTGTGGAGCCTGGAGATAATTTCTTATGTAAGCTATGTGAGCTACACTTAGCCTAGCATTCCATTACTAATGACCCGAGGGCACATCTGGAAAATATGCACCCAAGCAGTTCTGTCTCTCAGTGTGTTGGTTTTCCTACAGACTTGATGCACACACACACCCAAACACACTTTTCTTCTTTACACACACACACACACACACACACAAACACACTTTTCTTCTTTACACACCCACACCCCCCCCACACACCCCACACCACCCCCACCCCCACACACACCCCCCAGAGCAGCTGGATAGTACAGTAGTTAGTGACACTGACCAGTCCATGGGAGACTGGGGTTCGAATCCTGGGGGGGGCAACATCACCCTCTAGTGAGGGTCCCTAGGCAAGATCCTTAAGATCCTTAATGCTATTAGGCCAGGAGAATAAACAAGATGTTCTCCACTGAACCAGTCAAGGTGTATTCTCAGTGGCAGGGAAACAACAACCGGTCAGACCCACCAAGAGCTGAGACGGAAAAGTATTGGAAAAGTACTGGAAGGACATATGGGAAAGAGAGGCATCACACAACACCGCTGCCCTATGGCTAGCAGACCTAAGAGCTCCTAGAACAAGAACCAGTATCCATCTCAACGGCAACCATCCAAGAAAGAGTGTCAAAGATGAAGAGCTGGACAGCACCAGGCCCCGATATGATCTGGGACCCACCCAGAGTGGTTAACCATGGGCAGGACAGTCCTAATCCTGAAGGACCCATCCAACTACCAGCCAATAACCTGTCTCTGCACAACATGGAAGGCCCTGTCAGGCATCATTGTGGCTAAGATAAGCATGTGGCTCAATACATGAGCGGGGCTCAGAAAGGAATTGGCAGTATCACCAGAGGAGTCAAGCACCAGCTACTGGTCAATAGAGCAGTCACCCGAGACTGTAAGAACAGACACACCAACCTGTGCACTGCCTGGATTAACTACAAGAGAGCCTACGACTCGTTGCCACACAAAAGGATATTGGAATGTCTGGAACTGTATATGATCTTCATCCAGAACTCGATGGGATTGTGGAAGATAACCCTAGAGGCCAACTCAAAGCCAATTGCCCAAGTCAACATCAAGTGCGGCATATACCAAGGAGATGTGCTATCACCACTGCTGTTCTGCATAGGCCTTAAGCCCCTCAGTCAGATCATCACAAAGAGTGGCTATGGGTACCAATTCCGAAGTGGGGCAACAATCAGCCATCTGCTTTGTATGGATGACATCAAGCTGTACGCCAGGAATGAGCGAGAAATCGACTCATTGATCCACACCACCAGGATCTACAGCAATGACATAGGCATGTCATTCAGATTGGACAATTGTGGCCGTATGGTCTCAAAGTGAGGCAAGATGATCAGAACTGAAGGGGATGACCTAGCAGAAGGCAACATAGGTGATATCCAAGACAGCTACAAGTACCTTGGTATCCCACAGGCTAATGGAAACCATGAGTAGGCCACAAGGAAATCAACCACAGCCAAATACCTCTAGAGAGTAGAGCAAGTCCTGAAAAGTCAGCTGAATGGTAAGAACAAGGTCGGAGCCATCAACGTATGTGTGTATATCTGTGTGTGTGTATATATATATCTATCTATATCTATCTATATCTATCTATATCTATATATCCCCTTTGCATGTTTTTAGAAATAATCAATTGACATTGCTACCTCTATGAAGAGAAATCAAAATTGTCAAAAATCTGTGTTACATGATGTTATATGAATAGGATTTATGAATGTATACAGTCATTTGTGTGTAATTTTGGGTTCTTACAATATCAGGTTAAAATTCACACAAAAATGGCAAGCAACCTGAACACATGTAAAAAAGTTTCACAAATGCACATATCACAGCCTGAATAAATGTTAATATTTCATGAACATATTTTTTACTTCATCTCCAGAGATCTTATGATTTTCTCTTTGGAAAATCTTCCTAAAAATTTGATGTTCTTTTTTTTTTTTCAATTTACAGTTAGTTCAGTGTGTGTGCAGGGGATTGAGCTGTCCTGCCTTTCTAGAAAAAACATCACTCTACACATGGATTCACCAAAAGCAATGGTTTTGAGCATGTGATGGTGTCATCACTGCTCCCAGATCAGCCACACACAGTAACTGGAGGGTTTGACTCTAAAGTCCAACGGTCATCAGTCTGATATCTGATTGTTTGTTGATGTGTCAGTTCATACAAACTGTGAGAAGATTCAGTTGGAGAGAAAAGACGAGCGAGACTCAGAATTGGGGGTTTGGCGTTGTTTCATCTGACCCGAGTATCTGGGTTCAGCTTATAACTGGCCGTGATACCAGATCACCTTGATTTCAACATCTGAAACATTTTAACACATCAGTCTCACTTCTCCGTCTAGGTTCCATGGAGATCCTGATCAGATTTATGGTTCCTTTGTGCTGTGAAGGCAAATGGATTGACCACAGAATTTATGGATAACAGATCAGTTTTTATATTCATGGTAAAATCACCAAACTACTATTAAATCCACCCGCTATTCTGATTATGATCAAATTCATATAAACCATGTATACATCTGTGTAAATCATTTGGTAACCGTAGTAAAATGTGCACATCTGCAAGTGACATGTCTGAGAATTTCACATCTTACATGAACTCAACACAGTGATCCCACAGTAACTCACCTGTACTGTCTCGTCAACTTTTTCCGCCTGTCACTCATTATTCAACATGGTCGATTCACAGTCTGATCACATGATCGCAAGATAATCAGTAATTTCGTGAATGTAAAGTACACACGGTCAGTCACCTGGATCTGATCACTCCACCAGGGTCCTGATGATGCACGATGACATAAACAAAACTGTCCAATCAGTGAGTTACCTGTCAGTCATGCAACCTATTGTGTTTACTCCTTTTGGTTTGTTTGTAAAAAAGTCAGTGTGACCATGAACCAGAACACAGATGGTTCTGGATTCCTTATTTCTCTCTGTTTGGACCAAAAGAACCAAACTTCAGCTCAGTGAAACCGTTCAACCTCATCAGACCACATCAGAAATTAGTGCTGGCGGGCTGGCAAATACAGATGGATTCGACTTAATGTTTTTGATGTGCACATGTTAAAGTACGAGGAGAGGGTTTTAGTAAACTACCTTAACTTCAGAGAACTCAGAACTGTGTCCCTCTCTGGACTGAGACCTGATGTGTTAACTTTAGAGGCTTTAAGATTAGACAGCAGACTGAGCTATGGGACATTTTTTTTGGGGGGGGGGTCCCAGCTGAGGAAACATGGAAACCATTAGACTGAAAACAAACATCTCGATCATCAAAGTAACATAAACTGATCAAACTGAGATGAGCATGAGGATCTGAGAGACAACACCACAGCCTCATGCTCATCCTGTTCACATGTGAACTCAGGTCACTGAACTTTAGAAACCACATCAAACCTGTTCAGGGTCCAAACCTAAAATAACAAGATGGAACTAGAAATTTGTGCTTTATAATTGCTTGATCAAATTGATTATCCAAATAGTTGCCAATTATTCGCTGTTGATTAATCGATGGAGTCATCAACTATTCACTTTAGCTCCATCATTCTCTGACATCTCAGATTTTGTTTTCTTTCTCAGTAAAGTGAATCTCTGTGGGTTTTGGACTGAGATGGAGATTTCACAGAACAAAAGATTTATGGAGAAAATAATTCTTGATTTAAGTTGTTGTGAATTGATGAAAATTGGTTTTCACAGTGAGAGAAGGCTGAGCCAGGAATAGAAAAATGTCCACAAACCAAAGGTGGGTATTTATTGATAATCAGTTCCCTTATTGATAACTCTTGTGAAGTCTGTCAACTAAAGAGGGATGTGTTTTGAAAGAACTATAAGTAGAATTGATAAAAACATCAAATGTTTCTTAACAAACAAACTAACTAGCTAATCAGCCAAGCTATCACTTCCATTAGCAGAGTTGTGCAACTGGACCTCCACTAATACTGAACAGAAAATACTGAACGCAGTCTGCCTCAGCAGCAAAGACAAACACCTGGTTTTCTACAAGCTGCCTTGCTGTCAGAGAGAAACAACAGGCTGCAACTGCACAGCAGCCAATCAGAGGGTAGAATAACTGCTTTCTGACGGCAGCATTAACCTCTCAGCAGCTGTAAGTGGGGATGAGAGAGAACGTTACAGGAAACAAAAAGAGAGAGCAGCATTAACAGAGACCATGTCCAACAGAGACCATGAGGGAGGAGGAGAAGGAGGATCCTCTACGAAGGCTTTGATTGGTTCAGATATCTAGACACAGAAAATCTCAGTGTGAAAATAGCAGCACGCTAACTTCAGATCTCTGCAGCCCCTGTTAAATTAAAGCCTCTAATGTTTCCATCGTTTCACCTGAACACAGGTGTGCACAGTCAGACACTTCACTGTGGGCCAGGGCACCTTCAGGAACTTTTATAATGTTGGTACTAGGGCTGCAATTAATGAGTGCATTCATTATTGATCATCCTGAGGATCTTTTTTTTTTTTCAATTAAATGATTAATCATTTGGTCAACACATCAGACAACAGCCAGAAACAGCCATCACAGTGACGTCAGGAGATGATAGTCAGAACAAACAAATCCCACATATAATATACGTGTGAGGATATATGAACACTAATCAATTAAACAATCCTCTGTTGATTGACTGATCGATTCATTGACTGGATTAGTAGCTGCTAGTCCATATTTACCAGATATTAAGCTTTTTATTCTGAACCATCCACTTGAAACATCAGGAGCCTCCAAGAAAAGTCAACATTTAAATATCATAGATAAACGTGGGCGGAAAAAACTAATGAAGGGCAGGAAAACAAATAACCCTATGGGGGGGTTCCAGGTTCTACCACTTCACATGGTAGATCCAGGATATGATCATTTCTAAAGCACAGTACAACAGCAGAGTCATGTTACTCTTTAGCTGTTTTCTGTTCACACTTCCTATATATGTCTCACATTAAAAGCCTCCCACTAAAAGGAAGGCTGGAATACTTTTAATGTGAAAACTCTGCTGGAAGAGTTGAGTTGGATTCGATTGATTAATGGCTGTCCAGTAAAAAAGAAAGAAAAAAAGAAAAGTGAAAGGAAACAGAGTTTTCACTGAGAGGTGAGTGTGATGTGACTCTGTTTTACTGATGAGATACTTCTGTGGAAATAATCATTATTCTGAGTTTATCAAGACAACAGGTAAACTTTGGGGGGGGGGTCTCTATTAACAGGGGACATGAGAAATAAAGTCTTGGTTCTGTCTGACACTGAGTTTGATAAAGAGCAAACACACTGTTAGAGGATTTACAGTATTAATGCCACTTAATCGTCATCTGACCAGTTAGAAACCAACAGCTAAACACCCACAACCTGTTGATCATGTGATTTCATTACATCATCAGCCAACCATATTAACCTACTGTGGTCAAGAAATGAACTGAGTCCATTTTAACTGAGAACTCAAACTCTGAGGAGAGGTACACAGAGTCAACACAAACCAGGCTAACTCTCAATGGAAGTGTCAGAACTAGACACCTGGTCATTCCTCACCACAGGTGTAAAGTCTGACTGCAGCACTGAACTCCAACCATCCCTCCTCAGTCACTGCTGAGGGTCTGACAGTGAGTCCAACATAATCTTCTCACAGTGTGAGCAACGAGATGAAAATCGCTGGCTGGGCTTTTATGACATGGCTGCTCTGGGTCAACTCGGTCCAATAATGAAGTAAAAACAGAACATCATTAATGGCCAGATGTTCGTTTATCTGGAGCAGAAGTTTCATAATGGGAGAATCTGATCAGTTTCATAGCTTCATCTTCCTTCACAGCACAGAGCAAAGCTTCTGCCTATTAAATCAGATCACATTACAGCTGAAACACCCCACTGTTAATCAATGTCAATCAACAAAAACAATAAGTAGTCACAATTTTAATAACTGATTATTAATTTAAATCATCAAATATGCTGATCTTCACTGATTCTTACCCCTGAATGTGAAGCTTTGTCTGTTTTCTACAGATTATGGCCACAAGTAGAAAATGATTTTTAGCTGTAGATTAATTTGCAGACCAATTTCTTGATTGATAAAAAGACGGTTTGGTCTAAAAAACATTAAAAACCGGTCAATAGTTGAAAAGTTAAAAGATTATCACAATAGTTCATGTTTGCTTCAGTCTTGATCATATTTATTGATCAGAAACTGTATTTCCTTATCCAAAAAAACAAAAACAAAACTTGTCTAACTTTAGACTATATTTCCTTTACAATGTCTTAATTCAACACTAAAGCATTGAGCAGTTCAACATAACAACAAAACATGTTAAATGAAAAAGGATCGAAAAATGTTTGTATTCTCCAAACTAAGATATCAAAAAGTGTTTTGGGGGATTTTTTCAGTACAGAAACTCTAACTAGCTTTAACATTTAGTCAATTATCAAAACATTTGCTGATTCATTTTCTGCCCATCAAATAATGATTAAATCGACTTGTCGATGCAGCTCTACTGCAGAAGAATCTATAATGAAAATGACTCAGGATCACATAAATCAGACAGGTCTCTGTTAATTTAACTAAACCCCTGCACAGCCGAGTGTCTCCACTGATCAATTAAACTAAATGAGGAGACAAAGCTTCTCACACTGAGTCACATCAGGCTCGCTATGTTTTTCAGCCTGATGAACTATGGACTTTCCATGACATGAGGCAAGAGGGAGCTCACGTCGTTTCATTGTTGGGTTTAGTTCTTGGTTTATATACATTTTATTTATGTAGTTTGTCCCCCTGCATGATGAAGTAATAAACCAGACAGGAGATGAGTGGCGCTCAGACCTCAGCCAAGGTAGGAAGTGTCCGATATCACAAAGGTATGGAAATTGATCGAATATCCTGGATCCATATCAAAATGCAACAAGTTCTCCCCTGGTCCCTGGTCCAGACCCCGTCCCTCCCCCGGGTTCAGTGAAAAGCGGTTAAGTAGTTTTAACCAGATCCTACCGACACACAGTAACAAACAGACTCGGGTGAAAAAAGAACCTCCTTTCCGTTGGTGACAAATGGTCATAAAGTTTGTTTCCTCAATCACTGATAGTTTTCTAGACTATTTATCAGTGAATTCATAGAAAATGTGCTGTATTGTGACATGTATTGGTATGTGGGTATGTAATGACCTCTCTCTCTCTCTCTCTCTTACAACCCCACCTCCACCTCTTCATTCCTGCAGACCAGTTCATTGGCGGCAGGTTCCAGTTGTCTAAAATGGTCTTTGCTGTCCTTCCACTCAGATGCTGGTTTCACTTCAGTGTGTATGAAAATCGCTGGCTGACACTGCGGCCACTCATTTGTGTAACAAACTGAGAACAACAAATGTGAAGCCTGGACAGAACGTCCAGGAGGAGCCTGATCAGGCAGGTAGGACAGGTGAATTTTACATCCAGGTATTTCTGCCAAGTTCTTCAGCCCCAGGCACAAGCTGAACCCACAGACATTGTGACACTAATTTAATATCAATGAGGCAGATGCACAAAACGTTACCTGATAACACCAGAACCCCAAACCATTACGGTGATTTCATTTCCTCAGGGGTCAGAAATATTCACTTTATGGTCTAAAGCCTTTGGAATGATGAGTTAAACTCTGTCAGTGATCTTGAGTAGTGCCAAGTTCAGAAAGTTTCTATGGACTCATGTTCACCTGCTTCGGTAGGGGAACAGCTTAAATGAGCATACAGTGGTGATAGACTATGCGGTTCACATTCACGCTGTCATGCGTGTTAGTTTACCAGCAGCTCTGGACCTGAAGGACTCTGGAGGCCCAGAGAGGTGAAGTAAACAATTTCAACATTTCAGAGTTAAATGCCTCAACACAAAAGATCCCTTTCACTATTTTTATGGAACATGAACAGAAACCGATCATATAAATTTACTGATCGAGGGTCAACGGACAATTCAAATATACTTTAACAAGATGAGTGTACAGGACAAAGCTGCACCAGTTCAGTCTAAGTCTGTGTCTCTTTGTAGACAGCAGGTTATCAATTAAAACTAATAAAACTCTACTTTCAACCACAATTGACAAGCAGAGATAAGTTCTCATGTTGGGGCCTGCTGAGATAAATCTATGCTGTGAGTGAAACTGACCGACAAGCCATTAAATACACAGACACCACTGTCAACAAGCTGGTCTGATCCTCTCATCCCAAACCAAAACATCCTCAGCATGTGTGAGGACAGACTGTAAACCTCCTGCAGCCAACAACTTGTTAACCCTCCTGTATGTGAGTGTGTCTCTGTGAAAACTACTCTGCACTGTCACAGCGGCCACGTATCTGATTTAACACCGATAATGGATGAGGAGGCTTTCTGGCTGGCTAAAGGTTACACTGAAGAAATGACCTGACAGCTGCAGGAATAATTTGTGGTTTATTTTACACTGAGTCCTTTCAGGGAGCCTGACGCTGCAGGTGATCTGATGGGATCTATTCGAGCCACGTGTTAGCTGTGATGATCAGTCACAACCTTAACACCGGTTGCTGATTAATCGAGAGAAAATTATGGGAACGGTTCAACATTTTCTGACGTTTTATTGACCAAACGACCAACGACCAACAATCGACTGATAGTTTGGTTGCTGTCCTATAGAAAGGTAATCTAAGGTACCTACTGTGTCCTGGTCCTGTCACTTAACCACCTCAGACACAAATTATGCCAACACCCCACATCAGAACTTATCAGACCAAAGCTTGATGCTTGATTTCAGTTATATTAACCTCAAGATCTCTGAAAAGGAGGAAACGGACCCAGGTTGGATTTTGCCGTCGACTAAACCGTCTCTTTAAACCTGGCCGTTCCCCATACTTCTGTGGTGAGTTTACATAAATCACGGGGAGTAAACCACAGCAGTCTTACCCAGCAGGGGGGATGTCTCAGGGCATCGCTCCAGCTTCCTCACCGGTTCCTTTGTGTCGTTCCGCTCCGGCTGATGCTCCTCGGTCTTCATCTCGTCCCTCGGCTCGTCCTCCTGCTGCTGCGGCGGGGGCTGGACCTCCGCCGGTGCGTCCTTCTTGGTCTCTGTCGCCTTTGGCTCGGCTTTGGAACTTAGCCCGGTATTTCTGAGCTGGTTCAGGTGTGTGACAGTATTATGGGACTGCTGGTTCTGGACGAATGAGGACCGGGTGTCCATGGAGCGGACGTAAAAGACGACAGCGACTGAGATGTGAAGGAAACACAGCAGCACCACCAACTTACAGATCCGGTGGATGAGGTTAAATTTGACGGTGGAGTCTCCGGGCATCCTGACCGACTGATTCACCTCCGAGAAAAATTAAATTAGAGGCCAAACGTCGTGCTGGCTAAATCGGCTGCTACGAGCTGAGCTTTAAACAATCAGAAAATAAACTTTTACTGCTTCCCCCAGCCCCCCCCCCAACCAACTGCTAGCTGCTTCTTTCAGGCTCCATTTTCGCTGAAGTTGGCTTGAAAGTTTCGAAGTCTCACTCACCGAGATTCGATCAAAGTAGCGCAAAAACCTACTGAAGACGACGCCGAACAATAAAACAAAGAGCCGTTAATAGTTTAAGCTGTGTCACTGTCAAAAAACCGTGGAGTAGATCCGCTCCCCTGACAGTTCAGTCTTCAGTTCAGTGCCAACGCTAACGGCTACACTGCGTTAGCCGCTGGGAACTCCGTGTCTCCGTCTGCTGGTTTCGGCAAAAACGGCCAGTAAATGATGAAAAGTTCCCCCAAAACTCAGAAAGTTTCCGCCGAACAAAGCCAACGAAGCCGTTCCAACAGCTGCTGAGAGGAGCCGGTTTAAACAGCGACGGTAATAAGTCACGGAAAAACTCGGCAAACTTCCGCTCAGTCACCGCAGCGGTGCGAACTGTCAGGGTGACCGATTTACCCGACACACTTTCCGGGTGGCGATTTCAGAATAAAACCAATTCGAACTAATCGACTTTTACAGTGTTCGGGATTAAAAATTTTAATCAGAAGATAATTTCAACGGTCTTACAAGGCGTGTCAGTAATTAAGTGAATAAATTTTTTAAGCTTCTAGCTCATTTTAAAAACAATACATAATGATAATAATAAATAAATACAATTAAAAATTCAAATACAGTATATCCCAGAGCAGCAGCAGCAACTCTGTTCAGGCGTTATGATCAACGTGGGGGGATATTGCATTTAGCGTATTCTTTTTAAAATGTATCTTAAAATAATAAACCATAGTTAAAAGGCAGAAAAATATCACTTTTATTAAAAAAAATTTTTCATTTATTTAAACTGTGAGCTCAGTAGCAAGCAAACTTAAATTCTGTGTTTTATTGGCAGAAAACAAAAAAGAGAAAGAGAAGAGAATATATTTTTTAAAAAGCAGGATTAAGTGTAACAAGTGCACAAACCCCAAAATAAATCAATTAGTAAAACTATTGTTTATTTTATCTATTTTTAAAGTTATTATAATTAAACACAATACAAAACCTTGATTATTTTGGTGATTCACTCCAATTTTATGGGTAAAATACATGCTCTTAAGTTTTCCTGTTCATGTCAGCTACACCAACACTTAATTTTTCATCTTATTCACACAAAATTATTATAATGTGATGATGTCCAAGTTTCTTTTATCTAGGAAAACTTGTCTAACCACTGGCTCGATTGTATGTAAACCTTTGTTGTATATTTTAGTTTTATATTAAGTGCTTGTAACTTTCAGCAAAATAATTAAGTCAAAATGGTCAGAAACAAAACCAACAGTGGTCCTTGTACCGTAGCCCGCTTACCCCAGCCCGGCTAAAAGATTAGCCCATTATTTTGAAGGCTGGAACACCACACTTCCCGGGTGTTTTCCATATAAATAGAAGCCTGAGGGGTAGACTCAGGAAGGGGCGTGGTTGATAACGCTTCACCGCCCACACAGCAAGTTTATCAATCGTTGATCAATGTCTCCGAATCACTTGTCAGTGTTTGTGAATCATCGATCAGTGTTTCTGATCAGTGTCTCTGGATCATTGATTATTGATTGACCAGTCCTTATTCAAGGCTTAGTTCCTCCGATATCAATTCCTGACAAAAAGATAAAGAAAACTTCTGGCGAGTGTTACAAAAAATTAACTGTTTATCAGAGTTTTTTCTTTAAGCCCCTTAACAACTTGTGACGCGATCGATCAACAGCTTTACGTTATTTATTAATTTATAAATCAAACTATTGACACGTGGTGATGATCAATGTGAAGCAGGGGCGCCCTCATACGGTGAAACGGAGTAAATACAACCAACAGTCGACTTGTTCCTTTTCGTTTTTTTTAAATTTAATTTTCTCTCATTGTTTAGTCTTTTTCTCCCTCTTTCTTTCTTTTTCCTATTTTTAGTTTTCTCTCGTTTTATTCTTTATATAAGGGTTTTCATCTATTTTTTGTGTTATAGTTTTGACTATTTTTTAACAAAGATTTTATCTCATCTTTACTTACAGTCTGTCTGTCTCTCTCTACCTGTCTTTCTCTCTGTCTCTCTCCCCATCTCTGTCTCTCCCTCTCTGTCTCTCCCTACCTCTGTCTCTCTGTCTCTCTCTCTCTCCCTGTCTCTCTGTCTGTTGCTGCTCTGATTCAATGAACTGTTTGTGATAAAAGAAACTAAACAACTGTGAATAAACTGTCACATGTTCAACCTTCAGTAACCTCTGATCAAATGCATGTGTTTGTCTGAGTGTTTGTGTGTTGTCTGTGTGTGCGTATGTTGTGTGTGTATGTTATGTGATGTGTGTGTATGTTGTGTAATGTGTGGATGTTGTGTGATATGTGCCTGTATGTGTGCGTGAGTTTGTGTGTTGTCTGTGTTTGCGTATGTTGTGTGTGTATGTATTGTGATGTGTGTGTGTGTATGTTGTGTGATGTGTGTGTATGTTGAGTGATATGTGTGTGTGTGTTTGTGTGTTGTCTGCGTGTGTGTATGTTGTGTGATGTGTGTGTATGTTGAGTGATATGTGTGTGTGTGTTATGTGATGTGTGTGTGTGTGTGTGAATGTGTGTGTGACCCACCCAATGCAAATGACCTCCAGACCAGTTCCTGTCAGTGTTTCCAGTTGTTAAATTTATGAAAATATAGAGAATAGAATAGAATATGCCCAGATTAATACACACCTGTGTATTTTGCATGGGGGGGGTCATTACACATAGTATTTTTTACTGTCCATCTGTTTCTATTAATGCTCTTATATTCTAGTGAGAATATAACTTTTACTTGCTGCTACAAAGAAAAAACAAATAATTTCATCACATCCCATGAAGCAGTTGGATCTGTTGTTACTACAGACAGACCCTGGCTCATTATGTTATAGTGCATGAACAGCTTGTAGTTCTGAACCTCCTTCCCCTGCACAAGCTCCTAGCTACACTTAGATGCCTGATAAAGTCAGAGTTAACCGGTAAAGTCAGAATTAACAGATAAAGACAGAATTTAGGTGAGAAAATGGTTTGATAAAAGTTCAATTTGCTGGAGCAGAGTTATCAGGCTAGTGAGGACTTCAGGGGCCACAGTATCTAGTAAAACGTTCTCGTTTCACCCAGGGCCAGATTCACCTCCTAGAGGTCATGGGGTGAATATTGGTTGTTATGGTCCCTGTCCTTGTCGATTTCTCTCCCCAAACCATCAGAAACAAACCAGAACTCCAGAGTACTCAATTAACTGACTGAAATTAACAAATAAACTTGATATAAACGTAGGCCCCTCACACTTCATATTTTACTTTAGAGGAAAAATGCACTAACAAATCTTGAACGGATCCGATTATGTTGACCACAACGACATGTAGTAACCTGAGGCTTTTGGTCCCGGGGGGAGTCCGGGGGCCGTGGACCGACCACAGTGTGTCCTCGTGGTCCCTGTGGGCCGGATATCGTCAGACACACCTGAGCTGACACCGAACACACCTCAAACATACTGGTAACACTCAGGGAAAACGCATGATTTCGCTGATTCTACATGATTGTTACACCCCCAAAACAGATTGAATCAATTGATTATTGATTGATTATTGTTTTCCTCCTGAAACTTCGAACAGAAAAAGTTGCAGCTCTCCGTAGAGCGACGCGCTGACGTCAGCGCGGTACGTCGGCGGTGGCTCGCTGTGGAGGAATGTGCGGAAACTTCTCCGTCTATACTTTTCTCTGCGAGCTGTCCTTCGAAGAAAATAAACCACAACGCTGGAAAAAAGTGTACGGTACTAGAGCAAAGTTTGGATCGGAGGAGTCGGTGAGTTTCTGTGGTGCTGGGTGTAAAGTGTCGGGCAGAAACTGGAGCCGCAGGGCGGGTTTTCTCAGAGCAGAGCGGCTGTAAAGTTGTTGGCAGTTCGGAGGAAAATGGAGGCGGTGAGTTGGAGAAGAAGGCGCTGTCCGGGGCTGATCAGGACCATGGCTAACACTCCGACACCGTTGCCCCGCACTTTGCTCTCATTAAACCCGCTGTGTTTTTAAACCGGACACCCGAAAATACTGGGAAACCCGCCTCTGAAACTTTGCTCCAACTTTAAGTACCCGAATCAAAATGTCGCTGTTTGAATCTACTTCTGCGCTTCCGCAAACTAAGTTTGGTGAAACGCGGACGAGCTCCGACATGGAGGCTTCAAATCACAACTTTATACCGCCTACACTCACTCTTACGGTTGAACTACCAGCGTCTGAATTTACTGAAAACACGTTTCAGCAGAATCACAGTGACAGACGCATCTGAGCGACAGATTTGTAGAAAAAACGTCCCCGAGTGACGTTTTCATCCGATTTTAAATCCTCAGAAATCACGTAAAAGTTCCGACTTTCACTTTTTGATCTTTAACTCGCCTTAGATTTAAACAGCCACCGGTTTTTACCACCTTAGTTGATTTTGTTTGCTCTAGCGGAACTTAAACAACTTTACTTTTTTCTTCCTTTAACCGAACTTATAATCGCGTTTAACCATATTCAATATTTAATGAGGTATCCGTTGGTAGACAGTTCCTATCTGACTGATAGGACTTTGGGACTTTCTATGTTTTTATTGAATACTATGTTCTTATGACCCCTTTTTGTGACTTTTACATCGAAAATGTCGTCAGATGTGGCGTTTCAGTGTTATCCATTAACTGTTGTGTCTGCAGCGTACGTCGCTAAAGTTGGTGTTTTCCGGAGGGAGTTCTGAACATGTTATCTCAGTCTGTGTGGCGCTGTCGACTGAACCGTGGTGCTGTTTCAAAATGGCCGACAGGAACATTTTCAGCGTATGGAGTTTCTCACAACAGATCCCGCATGAAATCTCTGCTGTGAAAAGTTTGTCTCAGAATTTGAAGTTTATATGGATTTCAGTTGGGAATCTTATGTTAAGCGAAATAAACTCCCTGTCACTGTTTCAGGATATTTGATCTGATGTAGAAGACTTTACATAAAAAAATTAACTTCACCTTCACAAAAGAGGAACAACTGTCTTCAGTCTGCTAGACGTTAAAACTCTAACTGAGAGAAACGATCAGTGGCTCTCACTCTGTGCGTTCTTAATGTACTTTAAGTCACTTGTTTGTGGTGTAAATAATAATCAATAATAATCACTATCGTGTACAGTGGTGGCAGAAGTACTCAGGTCAGTAAAAGTATTAATACCACAGTTTAGAAATACTCCTGCAATCAGAGTTTTACAGGAGTAAAAGTACAGAAGTGTTAATATCAGATTAGTATCAAATAAAACTAGTAAATTAGTGACACAACTAAAAGCACTCACCAAAGAATGGCACATCTCAGTATATTATGTATATTATGTCACTGAGACGGTGGAGATGGTTTTAATGACTTCGAGTCCTACTGTATAGTTTGTGAATTTCAATAGGTTTTTTTTCTCAGCCCATTATTATTCATCATCAATTATTTGTTAATTATATTTTGTGTTTTTAATTAATCTGTAAGGTAACTTATCAGATAAATGTAGTGCAGTCAAAGGTTCAATATTTCCCTCTGAGACATAGTTGAGCCTTAGTATAAAGTAGCAGAAAATGGAAACATTGAGGTAAAGTATAAGTATCTGGAAACTGTACTTAATCACAGTACAGTAAATAAACTCAAGTATTTTCTGCCACTGATAATGTCAGACTGAGGAAACCTGCACCCATTAATTGTTTGAGAAGTTACTTAATTGGTAATTTTATAGCTCGGTTAGTCAATTAATTGACTAATCAATTAATTGACTAATCACTGCAGCGCTCAAACTATGAGGTTGGGCCTCAGGTAGTTTTTAACATGAGAGATCACGGCTTTGAAGTGTGTGAGTAAAGCTGAGCTTTTCCAGTGAAGCTCAGATCAGTGCGTTTATCATTTTAGATGTATGACTAGACAATCATTTTGAATTTAAAAAATTTGTAATTTTAAGATGGCTGTTGCATGACCCATATCCAGCCCCCTTCCCCCAAAAGCCAATCATCTGCCTTTTAAAAACCAAAAAGGAAATACCTCTAGCCAATTGAGTTGTTGCGCTGACACAAGTGAGACATGCATGTGTAGAAGTAGAACCTGTGGTGGGAAAAAACTTTTTAAACCCTGTAAACAGAGACTTTGTGTCAAGAGTTTTTGTGTTGTTTTAGCTCTAAAGCAACATCAGTAAAGTGAGTTTAGTTCTTCACACGGTGTCCTTTATTAAAGAAACAGAAACTAAACAGTTGTAAAGTCTTGGTTATAATAACGTTTCTTCTTTGTTTGAAAAATACAAACTACAAAAATGTTTCTTTATACTTGTTCCCCTGTTTGTAGCATGTATCAGAATTCTTAGAGTCTACCTCAGTATAAAACAAGCAGGCCTTCGCTCCACCTTTGTGTCTGGTTTCTGTAATCATTAAACTCCGATTCTCCATGGTGTCATCCCTGCAGCTTTTTGTCCCTGTGGAGGTGAAGAGCTGAACTTGACATGGCCGCTCAGACGGTGTTTTCAGTGGAGATGTTTCCTGTGGGCGTTTCTCTGATGGAGGATGGTCAGAATCTCAGTGACATGCCCAGGAACATGCTGCCCGCCCCTCAGCTGGTGATGCTGGCCAACGTGGCGGCGGTGACGGCGCCGGAGGGTGGGGGCTGCGATGGCAGCGCCGCCGACGAGAAGGAGATGATGGAGCTGAAAACAGTGGGATGCAGCTACTCAGACAGTGAGGATGAGAGCATCATCAGGTCAGGAGTTAGTCTGCTGCACCACAGGCTGGGGATACAGAAAAACCTTTGACTGGTGTCTTTTCAGTAGAAATAAAGATCTGTTTAAAGGCTGTTTCATGTAGAGCAAAGTTCTGTCTTCAGCACAGCCACTCTTTAGGTTTAGGTAGTAGGTAAACGGTTAAGAATGTGCAGCTTGTTAAATGTGGGGGTGAGTCCTCAAACTCAGTAAAGCATATTCGTCCGCCAAGGCCAAATATTGACAAATGCCAAAAAATGACGGATCTAGTCCAAATCGCTCAGGTCGAAGATGCATGCAGGAGAACAGCTGCATAGTGAGCAGGTGTTTATTATATTATTTTGGGCTCATCGGTGTGTACATGCATCAACAGGAAAACAGGCTATATGGTGACTGGTGTCATTAACTCTCCAACATGGATCACAAACATTTCAAAGCTAACTACACATCCAGATGCAATCCCAAACATATCCATCAACCCCATGGATCAAACAAAGCAACAAGGTAAATGAGCCAATAAATCAATCCACCAATCAGAGGGGCTGATTGGCTCCTGACATGCTCATATACCTGGTGTCCACTGACGTAAGGGAGACTTAGGGGGCTGAGTGTGAAACACATCAGCTTTAAAGATGAAAATGATCCCTTTATCTGTGTTAAACTCACCTGTGTTTCTCTCCAGGTACAGCTATGACAACCAGAACCATAGAGAGGTCTGTATCATCGAGTATCCAGAGTCTCCAGGCCCAGGCATCGAAGCCGTGGTCATCGGTAACGATGCGGAGGAGGAGGAGGAAGAGGAGGACGAGGGGGACAAAGCTGAAGACTTGTCCCGCCACCCTCAGCCCCATCCCTCTACCAGCACCAGACCACCGCAGGAGGCCACCAAACGTAAAGATGGCCCCGTCGCCATGACGGAGAGCGCGAAAAAGAAGAAACCTTTCCACTGTAAACCGTGTCACTTCCAGGCTCAGAACGAGCAGGAGTTCGTGGAACACCTCGGCACCCACAGCATCAGCAAGATGATGGTGGTGAACCGGGTGGAGGGGCGCAGCAAGACCAAGACCAAGGAGGCAGAGACGCCCGAGTCCCAGGCTCCGTCAGGTGGGGAGGGGGACGGCGGCGGGGAGACGGGGGCCGCGGCAACAACAGGCGACGTCAAAGGCCTGATCAGGTGTGAACGGTGTGGATACAACACCAACAGATACGACCACTACATCGCCCACCTGAAACACCACAGCAAGGAAGGAGAGGACCACAGGTAACAGGAAATTAGTTTAGACTTTTCAGATATGGTCAGTCGTATCTATGAGTGAAGAGAAAAATACAAGCCTGTTGAATATTGAGTGTGTGTGCTGCTGCTGTTTGTCTGCAGGGTGTTCAAGTGCACTCTGTGTCCATACACGACTGTCAGTCAGTACCATTGGAGGAAACACCTGAGGAATCACTTCCCCAGCAAACTGCACACCTGTAGCCAGTGTTCCTACTTCTCGGACCGCAAGAGCAACTACATCCAACACATTCGGACTCACACAGGTTGGTTCCGTCCTTGGTCCTGTTTGTTTTAACTTTGTTTGTGTCTCTTTTCTCTTTGTCCATGTTCCTGTCCTTGTTTCTGTCTCTGTTTCTTTCATTGTTCCTGCCCTTTTTTGTTTCATTATCTTTGGGCTCAAATTTGAACTTAATTTCTAGAAAATGATCCAAATAAAACAGACTTGTTTCCTCCACTGTTGCTGTGTGAATATGAGCTGATAAAAAATGTGGAGCTGATTCTTTGTTGATTAAAAACAGGAGCAGCGTTAGATTTGACAACATTAGTCAAGTCTTTATACTTAAAACTGGTAACTGGCATTAACGTTGTGGCTCCTGGTGTGTGTGTTGTACTTCTTTGTCATACAGGTGTGCGTCCTTTCCAGTGTCCATACTGCGACTACTCCAGTTCACAGAAAACCCACCTGACCCGACACATGAGGACTCACTCAGGTCAGTCATCCACAGTCTGCACTGTAAAATATTCTTAATGCAGAAACAGCTCCAGCTTAATGGATGAGTGTCATAGGAGAATACCAGTAACAGTTCTGAATAATTTGCTGATCAGGATTAAATTATCAGCCTGAAATACAACAGGAGTGAGTTGTTTCTTTGCTGAAAATTAATGTCTAATGTCAGTCATGTTTTACGACTGATATTTACACTGATGGATGCCAGGTGGGGAGTCTGAGGTATGGACCGGTGTCATGTGCCTCGGGCTCAAGTCAGTCCAGAGTCATGAATCCAATGACTGGATATAATAAACAGAATTAATTGACTTGGACTCATCAGTCAATACTAGTGATGTTTTTCCTAATCACCCATCTGGGACTCAACACATGGTTTAGGACTGGGGACATGACTGGGGACTTACTTGTTCCGGCCTGGCTAGACCTTGGACTTTTTAGCCAAGGCCAGACTTTACTGTGACTTCTAGCACTTTCCAACCAAACGGGTCCAGAACCACTGGAACTACATAAAGGAATTGAAAGGGAAAAGTTCCTTGTCTCAGGAACCGTGAAGATAAAATTAAACCAGTGATAGATAAAAACTTTGAAACAGTTTTCAAAGTCTCTCCTTCATTATCTCTCTTTTTAGAACTAACTGGGAAGATGACAGTGTAACTCTTTAACATATAAACACCAAGAAACATTGACTTTTTATTCATAAATTAATTTTAGTCAGACCCAGTGTTATTTAGTGAATCAAGTGGTAAATTGATGGAAGCAGCCTGTCTGTCTGTTTGACCAGTAAGTGATGTTCTGTCTGTTCCACAGTAAAACTAGTGCTGTAGTAGTAGTAGTAGTAGTGATGGATTAACCGTATTAGCAGCAGTTAAGCACTATTATCACTAACAGAACGAGTTGATTACTGACGAAGTCATTGTGTGTCTGTGTTTTTTTGTGCTGTCACTCACAATGTAAACTCTTTTGTGTTTGTGTTGCTGTCACTGAGGCGGTGGATTAACATGGTAAAGTGATTTACATCCGATCTACATGCTGTGACTTCCTGTGTTGTGTTTTTTCTGTCCGAGGTTTTCACCCAGAGCAGATCGACCTGAAAATACCTTAAAAAAAAAAAAAAAACTAAAAAAAACATCGGTGGTTTTAAGAGAATGATCTGATAAGAACCAGCGTTGTCAGGTTTATCTACTCTGGTGTGGACATGACCCGAATCCTCCTGCATGAAAAGTCTTGTCTCAGAAGAAACAGATGTCAGACCAGTGTCAGTTACTGTTGTAAGGTCTCAATCAACCTTGGTTGGTTACAAAATACTTTTCTTTGAACAGATAAGGACAGTGTTTTAAAATACATTGAAATTTGATTACAGAAGAGAGTCTGATGTCTGAATCGTTCATAATGATAATGAGCATGAAAACTGGCTTATACTGGATTATTTAAGCCAAAAGTCAGTTTTAAAAAGTAATAGATAAGTAATAAGTAATAATTAATCAGCTAATAATAATTTTAATACGATTACCTAACAAACATGTTGTTAATGTCTCAGATGACAAAGTTACTGTATGTACTGAGGCAGATTAGTGACAGTCACTGTCAACTTTAAGTGACCATTAAAAAGGTTGTTTAAAAAAGGGCACAAACCACTTTTAACCATCTGGATGGAAAAATATTGTGTCCACTGAACAGCGAAAATTATTTTTAACCTGTTTTCAAATCAAATGATGGTAACCTGTTGGCTACCTGGACATGTAATTAATACTGTAATAATCATGTACCACATTTTGTTTTTATGTGAGGCTGTAATTATCCTCCTCCCAAGATTCACATGAACACAAACTCACCATAAGTCAGTAACTTGTGTGGGCCTGCGTGTCAGGGCAGCTGTGTTTTGATTCAGCTTCCCGTCTGTGGGTTTGAAATGGAAAGGATGCTGGAGCAGCTGGAGGAAGTTTAAGTACTAGTATAAAATCAACACACATAAATGTCTTCATTCGTGTCCAACTCAGTCACCAATGTGCGGCAGAGAGAAGTTTAATTCCAGCCTTGTAGTAAACATACACTGATAGAGACTCGGTATCAGGTGACAATATCCTCAGATTTGTCCGTTAGACTCACCTGCTGCATGAAACCCTGGAGTGTCCTACCTGTACACTGCTACATTTTCCTCTGCACCATCATAACATCTAACCTTTCTGTGTGCAGGTGAGCGCCCCTTCAAGTGTGAGAGCTGTAACTACCTGGCAGCCAATCAGCATGAGGTGACCCGCCACGCCCGGCAGGTCCACAACGGCCCAAAACCTCTTTCCTGCCCCTACTGCGACTACAAGACCGCGGACCGCAGTAACTTCAAGAAGCACGTCGAACTCCACCTCAACCCTCGCCAGTTCCTCTGCCCACTCTGCAAGTACGCTGCCTCCAAGAAATGCAATCTGCAGTACCACATCAAGTCCAGGCACTCGGGATGCAATGTCTCCGTGGACGTCTCTAAAGTCAAGCTGCGCGTCAAGAAACCAGGCCCTGACAGTACCGAGGAAAACCCAGACCCCAGAGCCGGCAAGTTGGACAGTTCATCCGGCGTCGATGAGGACTTTGACGTGGACAACGGGGATGAGGATGAGGCCGTGGACTCGAGCCCCATCAACCTGTCAATCAGGAAAAGCAGCAGACCCACCAACGCCCAACCACTGCAGAGGGACTTGCCGGACAAGGCTCCGAAGAAACACGTCTCTGCTGAGAAAGAGAAACTACCGAAGGCAAAGGACAAGGGGGAACCGGAGAAAAAAGTCACAACGAGGCAAAAGAAGACAGAGAAGGTCAACGACAGTCCTTCAGAGAAAAAAACTGTTAAAGAAACCCAGACAGAGACGACAACAGCTGCTGTAAATACTGAAAGCAAGGTAAAGAGACGGGTCAAGAAGCTGCCAGCGGAGAAACCCACCGTTCAGGACCAAGTGGCAGTACCTGTATCCCACAGAGACCAAACGGAGACAGAGAAATCTGACCAACAAAGATCCAAGGAGGAAAGAGCAGTCAGGCAGAAAATAGCAAAAGAGGAGGAAAAGTTTAGGCCTGATAAGGAGAAGGAACAGCAGAAGAACAGCAGCAGTGGAAAGGAGAACAAAAGCCTCAGCAAGCCCAGGAAGTCTGGATCAAAGAGGTCAGAGAAAAACACAGAACATGTCAAAGAAGCTCAACAGAAACCAGAAAGTCATGAGAAAAATCAAAAGGAAAAGGTGATCAAAGAAAAGGCTGCAAAGAGGAAAGCAGTGGAGGCCTTGGATCTTTCAAGAAAGTGCTCATCTGAGACGCCATCCAAGGCCAGACGACTGAAAGCCAAAGCCGCCGCGAAGCTGGCATCAAGACCTGCGTCAGAAGACGCCCACAAGTCAAACGATGCCAATACAACGCAGCAGAAGTCCAATGGGACGACACCAGGAAAGCAAAAGAAGGCCAGGAACTCCAACAAGAAAGGCGCAGGCCTTCAACAAACTGTGAGTCAAGCAAAAGCCAAGAGGGCGTCTGTCAACAGTCCGTCCACAGAGGCTCTGGAAGCATCTGCTCCGCCGGACAACTCAGCACACACCACAAACTCTGAGCACCTGCTGACCGAAAACAGCCCTGCACAGAAGAAGTCCCCAACTGATGGAACGGCTCCCGCTGAGCCAGAAAAGACTCTCAACGAACCCCCAGAGGAGATGGACATTTCACTCCCCTGCAGCTCGGTTGAGGACGCTCACTCTCCGACCGAAGACCGTATTGCTCCCATCTTCCTTAAACCCGCGTCACCGCCTTCTCTGGTGCTTACAAGCCAGCGAATCAAACCCGCTGACCCAGAGGATGACGAAGGGATCCACAGCAGTCATGAAGGGGGGAGTGACATTAGCGACAGCGCCTCCGAGGGCAGCGACGACTCCGGCCTCAACGGCAACGGTCCCGGGTCAGGCAAGTTGGCCAATGACCCCGAAACGCCCACTGACGAGATCCCAACACCGACGGAGCTCAAGAGTCACATGTGCATCTTCTGTGACCGTACGTTTCCTCTGGAGGTGGAGTACCGCCGGCACCTGAACCGCCACCTCGTCAACGTCTATTACATGGACAACACCGCCAAAGGACAGAAATGAGGACCTATTTCCATGGCAATGTCTTGTTGTCATGGACTTTGTTTGAAGCAGAAACTTTGAATTCTGCTGCCCTGAGCTCCAAAACTAAGCACAGTTTTCAGGAACAAGGACACAAAAGACCCATTTATCACAGTTAGATGGTCTTTATCTGTGTCTTCATACAAACATTAACACACACGGTTAGAGATTCTGTCCTCTAGAAGACAGTTGTATAGACTCACTGTATTGCCTCACAGTTAGAGGTCTGAGCATCAGCGCTGTGGTAATTTTGTCAAATATGCTAAACCCACCTGTGCCAAGTAGTTGCTGGCCTTTTGACTCTGAGACCAAATCAGTGTCAAACATTATTTTATTATTATTCTTATTTTTTCCAGCTACATGAGCTTGATCTGTTTGCACAGTCTCATTTTTCGATAAACTTTATATCTCAACAGTAGGTGACGAGTCCCAGTGTGTCCTCCAGTGTTATCACAACCAACAACAGTGTGCGGTGCTATATTACCCCTGTATGCTCCAGATCTCTTATACCAAAGTTGGCACAAATCTGACAAAGTGAAGCTTAAAGGTCTGGACTAGTATTGGTTCTGGTTCACCAATCTAACAGGTTGTCTGAGACTGTCGAACTACATTTCTCTAAAATCTGATTGATCTTTACATTAAACATGAGAACACGATGCTGCCCACGATCTGATGCTGCCACCTGGTGTTCCGTCAGAGAAAAGGGTCTGAGGAGGCTTTGGATATGTGAACTTTGGTCCCGGGTTGCATTGGGTACCTGGACCCCATTGTACCTGCCTGCAGGTGTAGTTTTTTGGTTGTAGCTGGTCTATGTCCAGTCTGTCCAGGTCTTCACCACACTCTACAACTGTTGATTTAGATTAACCAGACGTTAGATCCTGATCTGGCCTGAGGTCAGTTAACCCTGTAGATGTGTAAACACACCATTGATGTTCTCTGTTCCTTCATCAGATCATGTCCAATTGCCACACATTGACTTTCATTATCTTTGTTATTTTTGCATCATTTCTTCAAATGAATTTTTAAAAGGACCATTTTCTTGAATCAGACTTTCCTTATCCAACCATATCAATGATTTCATGACCCCAGCAGGATGTTGACAGATGACGTGCCACATCTGTAACGTAACATCATAAAACCTGAATTGGTCTCCTTATTCTGTTAGGGACTATTGTTGTGTTATTTTATGTGTGTAGGTTAGAAAAAATGTTTTGTCCAAATATTATTTCATATGCTCAAAGTGGATTTTCCATTTTTAAAAACCTTCAGTGCCTTTGACAATCATTTCTGTGTACAGTCAAACTACTTGGCTCCTCTCTCTGTGGTTTCAGTAGCTCGGGTGAAATGACACATTCTTCTTTTTAGGTGCACAGGTGGCTTTAAGGTGTGTTTCTCTGGATCGATGGTTCAAGTCAGCATCTGCAGCTTTGTCTTCAAAAATAATTTCTCTCGAGTCCAAAGAAACAATGGCATGTTTGGTTTCTGAGATGGAAAATGATCTTCCTCTCCTGCAAGACATGGCGAGTGAATATTTGTTGAATTACTGCAGATTTCCTAGACGGGGACTCACTGTAAACATCACCTCGTATTTCTCTTTAGAACTGTACATTCATCACGTAGAATCACATTAGTCTTGACTTGGTACCAGGGGAGAATTAAAAAAAGCTTAAAACCCTTTAAAAACTGTCAAACTGCAGAAAAAGAATAAATGCAACTTGTTTCCTTGTGAATAATTTTGTGCAATATTCCCCTTTTAGTTGAGATACCAAAGTGAATTTCAGTCATGTAGCTGTTTTCTTGTGACTGTAAAGAAACGTTTGTCCATCACTTCTTTGACCCCAACCCTGTTTCCACGATGGACCATTATAACCAGTAAAGACAGGAAAAGTTCAGAATGATGAAAATAGAAATACTCGCAGGTTAAACTGTTAAAAAAAAAAAAAAAGGTCAAACAGGAAATATGAAATGCATCCTACAGTGTCTTCATTCTATTTCTCGTGGCATCAGCAGCCCTTTCCTACTTCACATGTGCTTGTATCCTTTTGTCAGATGGGTGAGACTGTTAATGTGAATCAGAACAGAAGTGATTTTAGAGATGAAGGAAACGTTTAAGGAAAATGCCAGATTTTGATTTTTTTTTTTTTACATTAGTATAAACAACAATTCCACTAAAGCAGAGCTGCAGGCAGAAGTGAAGACAATCCTGTTGATTATTGGTAAAATAAAACCAGGCCATTTGTTTGAACAGGTTATCTGGTCAATAGTCAAAAACACAGGTTCAGGCGACTTGATGGAGAGAAGCTGAAAATCTAAAAAACACTGGAGAAACTGACTCCAAAGATTGTTTTGAAACCTTGAACGTTCATTACTGACATTGGACACAGAGTTTTGACTAAACAAAATCAACATACGGGAGGTTGTCTAGAGCTTTCAGCCCAACCTCATGGTTTACATTATATAACAGTGCCAGAAAGCTCAGAAACATTAGCAGAAGTTAAACTGTTTCATCTCCGGAACCAAACGTGACTGAAGCGATCACACCTCTGTGTCTTTGTCTTGAACGGTGTCCATCACGGATCATTATGATTCAAAATAAAAGGTCAAACTGTCTCGATCCTTCCAGGAGAAACTTTCAGGACAGCAGTGTCCTTGTTTGCTAGTTTAATATTAACAAGTTTAAGTGCTTTCTTCCTCTGGTGTTGCTGTACTAATGGAAACAGGCTGCCAGATTTAAATTAGCATTATAATGTCTCATGTATTATCTGTTTTTAGGCTGCAGGTAGTGGGGCTCTTCTTCTCTACAGACTAACACAGAAGGTTCAACAGAACTGAACCTGTATTGTATTCTCTGCTCTTTTTTAAAAATAAAGACTTTCAGAATCAGAGTGGTTCTAAGTTTCTGTGTCTGTTCTGTATTTAATGATAAAAGTAGAACACAATAAACACATGGAAACAAAAGAAGTATCTGAGTGTGCTAGTCGCAACACAGTTGTGCCATATGCAGCAAAACAAACGTGAAACATTTCTGTAAACATCCTTATCAGCAGCACAGCAGGTTCTTGTTGATACAGGAACTTCACCTGTGACCTGGTTCTATGTAGAACCTGAACTACTTATGGTCTTTCCACTGGACTCTATGACGGGCCAATGTAACAGGAACCGTCTTCCATCATGTGACGGTGAACATGTTCCATTGATCTGTTTGTCTGATGTTACGCTACATTTATGTAATGTTGCACGTCCTTATTTTATGTTGTCTCATCGGGAAAGAGTTTCAGGTTTAATCTGGCCTGCTGGTCAGAGGTCGGTCAGAGGTCAGAGGTCATACAGAACAGACCCGCTCCTGCACAGTCCGGACCATTGCCTGGAGACTGTTTATGTTCATTCAGGCGACAACATCTGTCTGCTCTGTCCACATCTGTCTCTCATGTTTGGAGAGTCCGAAAACTGTCTGACAGCAGAAACAAGAAGCAGCGTGATGGACAAACTTCAGTGTGGACGGCAGCTCCTCCTACCTGTCCCTCTGTACGTCCACCTGTCCACGGGGTCCTTTCTTCTTCTTCCTCTTCACCTGCAGCCTCTCGGCTCCTCTAGCCGACAGTCCGCTGTCCAGCAGCCCCGGCGGTTTCATCGGCTTGTAGGCGGCAGACTTTCGGATACGTTCTCCCTTCAGAGAGATGACATGAGGAAGCAGTGGCGGCATCCTCAGACTGAAACCTACTGCCTCTGGACCGTGGACCCTCAACAGCACCTGATCCCCTTCAACCACTGTCACAGCCACCCAACCTGCACACACAGACAGGGTGGGAAAAGGCAGGACAGGGTGGGATAGGACAGGACAGGTGGGACTTTTTATATTGAAATAAAAGTTTTCTTCTCTCATCTGTTAATCTTATCAACAAGAACCGGCAGCTAAAATATTTTCCATGATGAGACTCAGACTCGGACTGAGGATGATGCCATCCTCGTGGCTTTTCTTTTCCACCAACCAATCAGGTTTCTCTTCCTGGGTTAAATATAGGCCAGAAATGTGTTTCACTAGAACTTTATGATGTCAAACTGAAGTTGACCTTTGGCCTTATGGATATAAAAGGTAATCACTTCATCATTTTATCCTATTAGACATTAGTGTGAAATTTACTCATTATCTGCAAATGAATGGTTGAGTTATGGCCAAAAATGTGTTCACTAAGGCTGCGGTGACCTTGACCTTTGACCTCTAATTAGACTAATTTCCTGGACTCACTGGATTCAGCTCTGCTCTGACCTGCCCTGCTCTGTAACACCAGCTGGTCAGTGGCTGATTTATCTTTTGACCTGTTGTGGTTGATGATAATAAGAATCATCAGTGACGTTAACAAGGAAACAAACGTAAAATTTCACTAATAATCCAACTGAGACTCTGACGCTGATGATTCTCTGTAGGTTCGTCATCACCATTAAACACAGTTTCACACTGTGGTCAAAGAGAAAAATAACCAGTAATGACCACTGTCTGGTGTCGTGTTGAGGCTGATGGGTTTTTCTCTCTCAGGTGTTCGTCAGACTCAGTGTTTACCTGCAGACGACAGTGTGATGTCAGCAGCAGCCTCCAGGTAACCTCGACCCTCTAGCCTGAACTCCTGAGGAACCAGCACTGGAAAGTCCCTCATACGTTCCACTCCTCCCATGGGCACCTGAACGCACCACCGCACAACATCAGTGCTACATCGCCGTCACTGGAACAGCTGACTGAAACCATGTGACTATGCGACCATGTGACTCACCCCCAGCAGGATGTGTCCAGCGTGTTTCTCATAAACACTGTCGGCTTTTTCCAGACTGGTGATGTGAACTGGGACCCGACTGGAGGCCAAGACCGAAAACCAGCAGGACTTGTGACCCTGTAGAGGACGAGCCGGTCAGAGACACAGCTGATCAATAACTAGCTGATTATCAATCAATAACACACTGTGATTAATAAATAAAAGCTCATAATGAAAAAATACTGACTGATTATCGATATTTATTGGTTATCATTTATGGATGATAAACAGAATCTAACTGAACTGAAACTCAGGATAAAACAAAACAACAAAGAAGGTAATAATAAATGAATAAAGAAACGTTCAAAGTGTCAGACGTGAACTTTTACAAGTCAATCAATCAATCAATCAATCAATCAATAATCTAACGAATCAATGGAAACCACGTAAATGGTGGAAAAGTCTATGAATGAACTATTTCTACCATCGAGGTCCATAATAAGTGGACCTCTCCCGGTCCTGGTTTCAGTCTCTGGGTGGTTAAAGAACCAAACAGAAATGATAATGTTCCTCGGTTTACTGTCACCTGCAGGAAGTCGATCCTCGCCAAGGCCCCCACGAACAAACTCATGCCAGGCTTCAGCACGAAGGTCCGCGGGACGATGGCCTGCGTGGGAACCACTGCCCTCACTTCCTTTTCGTTCAGCAGGCCGAGAATCTGAGTGAGGGACATTCAGACACAGAGAGAGAGAGAGAGAGAGAGAGAGAGAGAGAGAGAGAGAGATTACAGACGACCTCCTTCTGTGATGACTAAGTATCAGGGGAGGGGGCTGTCTCACATCCTTCTCCTTCACGATCCCTGGGGTGTCGTACAGCCAGTGAGCGTCCTTCAGCTCATTGTAGGTGAACTCCTCTGGGGTACTGCTGGGTCCTGAAAGGTCAGAGGTCACACAGAAGACGGTCAGAGGTCAGACCATTGAGTTTTTCCGGTCTCTCTGCACATCGTCGATAACAAAGACGCTGAGTCCAAACCACCACCCCATTGACCGAATCCTGGGTCTCAAAGACCTTGCGTTTCCATGGTTCTGACCCAGTGACTCAGTGTGAAGTATTTTTCCAAACCGAGATGTGACCCATGCAGGTCCAGAACCAGTCATGGTTCCCATCAAGTGAGCTGACAAACGCATCAGATCGACCTTCTGAGGTTTTTTTTTTGTCACATTAAATCTGAACAAAATCCCTGATAGAGTAAGAGACTCATGAGTGATCGTTCAATCACATGTCTCTCAGCATCCTCACCTGTCGCCGTCATCTCTTCGTCCTCATTGTCTCCAAAAGCCAAACTGTCAGGATCGAACTGGATCTCATCTGGTCTGGATCTGACGTCAGACCGGAAGGTTCTGCCAACACGACCTGAACAGGTGAAAAGGTGAACAGGTGAGCAGGTAACCAAGTAACCAGGTGAACAGGTGAAGTCTGAAGCTGAATCCATCGAGTCAATCAAATTAACTTTAAGTTTTATTATGCGATTTGTTGTTAAAACCAAAAAAGTTTCTTGTAAAATTGAGAATAATTGATGATAAGTAATGACTTGAGAAAGTAATAACTGATGAAAAGAAAATCTTGAGTCAGTGTTTTGCTGATGATGATAAATACGCTGCTGTGCCTGTTTTCTTCTTCTGTGGTGGGAAGACTTTTTTAATCAAAGCTCCAGGTTGCACCTGTTTTTGTCCACAGGTATCGAGGAAGATACAGTCACACATTTGTTCTGTTATGTCTACGTCTCAAAATGCTGAACAAGATGGAGAGGAAGGATTAAAGGGGCATTTCCTTCAAAATGAACTCCTCTTTTCCTCTTTTCCGTTTACTCCAGAGACCTCTCTCTATCTGAACTTTAATCTGGAATCTTACATGCAACTGGTGCTGATCGAACTCAGGCCAGAACCAGATGACTGACAGGAAAAATGAAAACCAGCTGACCCCCCCCCCCCATCCTTACCCACTAGGTAGCCCTGCCTGCTGAACTGTCTCAGCCTCCTCAGCTCGTCCTGCGACAGCTCGCTCTCCATCTGTCGGGACGCATCGTTCAGACGCGCCTGTCGTCTGAACATCCTGTGCGGCGTCGGGTTGATGATGGGAAATTTCAGGAGGTTCAGAGTCGTCCCTGAATGTACCACGGCAGGAAAACATAAATACGCTCACATGGTGAGATGTCACATGACATGGACACCCTGACATCTGATCGAATACCATGATTATTGGTTAATGTTCAATCGACAGATGAGTTCTAATAAAAGACAACACATCAACTATTAATACTAAACCAAAATTTAAATTGAGTTCAAAAATATCCCACTAATACATGGAGAAATCTCTGCCTGCCCGTCTATCTAAGGGTCTGTCTGTCTGCCAGACGCCTGTCTTTCTGCCCACCTGCCCACCCGCCTGCCTATCTATCTATCTATCTATCTATCTATCTATCTATCTTTCTTCCTGCCCGTCTGTCTTTCTTTCTTCCTGTCCGTCTTTCTGCCTGACCACTCGTCTTTCTGCCTGCCTTTCTATCCACCCACCTGTCTTTCTATCTATTGGACTGCCTGTCTTTCTGCCCGACCACTCGTCTTTCTGCCTGCTCGTCTATCCACCCACCTGTCTTTCTATATATTGGTGTGCCTGTCTTTCTGCCTGCCAATCTGTCTTTCTGCCCGTCTGCCTGCCTGTCTTTCCGCCTGCCTGCTTGCCTGCCCATCTGTTCACCGGCCTGCCTGTCTGTGCGCCCGCCCGTCTGTCTGTCTTTCTGCCTGCCCGTCTGTCTTTCTTCCTGCCCATCTGTCTTTCTGCCCGCCTGCCCGTCTTTCTGCCTGTCTGTCTATCTGCCCACCTGTCTTTCTATCTATTGGTCTGCCTGTCTTTCTGCCTGCCCATCTGTCTTGCTGCCCGTCTGCCTGCCTGTCTTTCCACCTGGCTGGCTGCCTGTCTGTCTGTCTGTCTGTCTGTCTGCCCGCCTGTCTTTCTGCCTGCCCATCTGTTCGCCCGCCAGATTCGGGCCAAATCCAGGGGACACCCCTGCAGAACGAGGACGTCGGACGTTAACCAACCGACGCTGAATGGCGCCCGGTGCTCACCGGGCCACGGGGATATGGTGGCTTTGTGGATGACATCGAAGGCCTTGGACTTGCAGTAGTCGGACTCCAGCAGCGTGTTGAAGAGGGTCGACTTTCCCGCGTTGGCGGTCCCCACCAGGTACACGTCCCCTTTGTACTTCCAGGACCTCTGCAGGCTGGAGATCAGGGTCTCGATGCCGTACCCGGTCTTGGCACTGATGAGGTGGACGTCAGTCACCTGGCCCCCGAAGCCGGCCTCCCGACAGCACTGGCCAAGCCGCTCTCTGATCCGCCGCAGGTAGCCGGGCGAGTCCCCGGGCAGCAGGTCGATCTTGTTGCCGAGGACAACCACGTGTTTGTTGGCCCCCACCAGGTCAGGCAGGTCGGAGACGACAGAGTCCGGCAGGTCCAGCAGGTCGACGACGAGCAGCACCAGGGCCTGGAGGTGGCGGATCTGCCGCACCACGTCGCGGTACTGGTCCCTGGGCAACTGCAGGTTGAGGGCCTTCTGGTGGTGTGTGAGCAGGTGGCAGCGCTGGCAGGTGGCCCCCCTCAGAAGCCTGTCCTGTATCAGGGCCTTGTACTTCTCACTGGGCAGGTACCCAGGGGCCTGGACGGCAGCGCAGTGCAGCAGGGCCCCGCAGCCCGAGCAGCGGGTGTCACTGACCGGCTCGTCCGCATCCGGCGTCCCGAAGACTCTGTGCTCGCCTTTGCCCGCCACCCTCTTCTTCTTCTTCTTGGTCTTTGCGGCTATGAGGTTTTCATCCAGCGGGAAGTCTGCGTCCTGGAACTGGATCGGAGAGTCGGGGTCCGCCTCAGGCCGGGCTCCGCCCCTAAGCACCTGCAGCTGGCGCTCCAGAGACCTCAGGTGTTTCTGAGGGGAGTCCTGAGGGTTCTCAGGGGAGATGGGAAGGGGGGAGGAGGGAGGGGGAGGCTGCTGAAGCAGGTCACTCTCCTCCTGATGGGGGTCCTCCTCCAGATCTGAACCAGGAGAAAAGACCTCGTCACCTCGGGACAACAACACAGTCTCTGAGAGGAAAATTGAGACTGAAAAACAGATCGAAAGCAGGAAGGATACATCGACCATGGAGAAGAAAAGATACACAGATAAGTAACGACACAGTGGAATCAGGGAACTGGTAGGATCCCGACACAGTAGTTTATGGAAAAATATTTTTAATATTCCTTTGATGAGATTCATCACAGTCACAGGAAGAACTTTGACAACTAAAGAAATACTTTCTAAATTAGACACTTAAATTTTTAAATGAGTATCGTTTTGAAACTTCACCACCTTCATCCAAAAAATAGACGACTTTCTCTTCCAAACTTCATGATATAGAGATTCCCTCTTAAAATATAAAATATAAATACAGCTGTTGCTCTTGATCGTAGATTATTTGGAGTGAGAAAAGAGATGATTGATTCGTCGCAGAATATTTTATATTTAATATTGATTCGCCACGACGACGTCATTCTGCAGAACCAGTCCAGGTGAAACCATCAGGTTTCCGAACCTCTGGGATCAGTTCGGACTGAAACGCCACAGTTTTTGATTTTATCTTTATCCTTGTTGACTGTTAACCCTGATTGGCCCCCAGTCCCAGTCCTGGTCCCTGAACCAGTGCCTGAACCTGTTGCTGTCCCTAGTCTCGGTCTCGGTCTCACCTGTGCAGTCCAGAAACACGAACTGTTCCTCCTGGTCCGGGTCCACGGTGCAGCTCTGGACTCCTGCTCTGCCTCTGCTGCTGAGCTGCCGGATGAGACCCCGAACCGAGCCCGGTACCGAGCCCCCACGGCCCACAGGGACCGCAGCGGGGACCCGGGGGGAGACAGTCCTCCACAGCTGCCGGCGGACACACACCTGAACCACCCGAGACACCTGAAACATGTTTAGACCTCCGGAACCACCCGCGCGCACCGAGCTCACCTTGGAGCTGAAATACACGCGCCTGCTGGCATTCGACTTCCTAAACGGATGTGACGTCAAAACCGTCGTTTGTTGGCGTTCCGTTAGAAAATGAAAAGTTTATCAACTTTGTTTTTTTCTAAATAAAGCCGAACAAGTTGCACGCGGACGGGATCGATACGGGGCCGAGATAAAATTTAAAAAAAATCGATAAATCATAAACGATCGCCCCGACGTCACAGCTTTCTCTAGTCTGAGAGGAGACGATGACAATAGGAGATCTCACTCCACTACCATTTCAGGAACCAAACAACAAGGTGTCTGAGGTTTTATTTTAAAACATGAATAAATTGTTAATATTGAAACTCTGCCTGTGAATCATTCTGGTTTTCTCTTTTTCTTGTTCTTCTAAATCTGGTCTTTCAGGCTTTAAACCCATGTGATATTTATTTAATTCTCTGTTGAACATCTGTGTCTTGGTGCTTTAATACCGAAATTCTCTCTGACTTTATTTTCTATTTCATGTCTCGCAAAGGTGAAGAATTGTCTTTGTTTCATGCACTAGCTCATTAAAACATTAAAACAGACAAATGCAAACACACAGAACAACAACACTGACTGCAGGAATAACAAGAATAATACACATTGGACTCATTCACTTTGTACTGAGCCAGAGGCCAGTTACCAGTTGCAGATGATTCTGGCTCAGACATTAGATCATCAGTTAATAAGTTTATATTTAGTGTCTCTGTAAATTTTTCAAGGGATGAAAAAGTTAGTTACAGAGAGAGAATTCTACTTTTATGCAGAAACAGCTTTCAACAAAGGGGCTGTTCCGATGTTTTAGCTTCAAAAACATGGAGGCATTAAGACAGAACCTAAAAGGAAATACAAACAGGATTAAACAAATAGAAGCTAAAGAAGAGGGAAGATAAATATAAAATATATAGAATAAGGGGAAAAAACAGAACAATTCGGTTTAATAACAGGAGAAATCTCATTTGGAGCCAGACGTTTTTCTCAGAGTGCAGTGACGTCTCTCGTATTCAGAGGATCTCTGGCTGCCTGATAACTTCCTCTCTGACTCCTTCTGTTGCTCCGTTTGTTCCCCTGACATTTTTCTTCCAGCATGTTGAGGTTGAGAAGCTCCAGGCTGAGATCAGCTACCGCTCTGATCACACCTGCTGCCGCCCAGGTGAGTGTGACTCCTACCTTAACTCACCCTGACCTCACCTCTCCTCCTCAGACTGACACAGGCTGATCCTCATGAGACCACAGATCCAGGCAGACCTGGTCCTGACCATACAGTTTACAGCAGCTCAGTGTCGGAGAACCATCCACCTGTAAACGCCATTGCCAGACACACACCTGCACCACACACACCTGGACGGTTCTAGACAGTCCTCTGCGTCTGCTGAGAAAAGTTGAGGCTGAGACTAAGATTGGAAGTTTGTGAAGTTTGTGGCTTTGTTCTTGATCTTTGGACTGATCTCAGGGAAAAGGTCAAAAGTTAAGTTTAAAATTAACCAGCAGCTGAGGGGCCTCCGCAGAGAAAACAGAGAAAACCTGCAGGAACCAGTTCACCTGAACGCCTCACAGTCTCCCATTGAACAGGTTGAGAGCAGGTGAAGCTTCTCTGAACCTGAATCCTCTTTTCTCCCAGTTTTATTTTCTAACACTGTTCAGGTCGTTGTTGTCAGGTCACACATCTCTCACCTGTAATGTTTAATCTTGTCTAGCAGGTAGCAGCAGAAACACGTTAAAGTGACGTAAACGTCCCACAACTGATCTACTCATTTATTAATACTTTATGTTCGATAGTCTCATTTCATTCCAAGTACTTTTACTACTACTATTACTACTATTGATACTACTACTACTGATACTGCTACTACTACTATTACTGTTACTAATACTACTGATACTGCTACTACTACTATTATTACTACTACTACTACAACTACTAATGCTACTACTACTACTACTACTACTACTGCTACTATTACCACTATTGATACTACTACTAATGAGACTACTTCTGATACAGCTACTACTATTATTAGTACTGCTACTTCTACTACTACTACTACTACTACTACTACTACTACTACTACTACTACCACTACCGATACTACTACTACTACTACTACTACTACTACTGCTACTACTACTTTTACTACTACTGTTACTACTATTGATACTACTACTACTATTGATACTACTACTGATACTACTACAACTACTGCTACTACTATTACTACTACTGTTACTACTACTACTACTACTACTACTATTACTCCTACTACTATTAGCACTAATACTGCTACTGCTGATACTACTACTATTATTGCTACTACTACTGATACTACTACTACTAGCAATAATAATAATAGTACTCATACTACTGCTACTACTGCTACTACTACTACTACTACTACTGATACTCAACAAACCGCAGAAACAGGAATAGAAACATAGTCCAGAGTTTAATGTCTGTTCCGGTGTCCAGTGTCCAGAGGTAAATATCAGCCTCCAGCTTTCAGTGTTGGTTCCACTGCTAACGTCTAGTGGGTAGTGTCAGTCTCTGGTGCCGGTTTCTGGTGCCATGGTCCAGTGTCCAGGGCCTGTTAGATGTTGCACCCTCCTGGTATCAGTCTGTATCTTGAAGTGTTCTCGTCCAGGTCTCAGTGTTCCAGGTCCGGTCCAGTCTGTGCTCCAGGTCCCGGACTGTCAGGCACTGAACCGGCTTACTGTTACTCAGTTTTACCATCAGAGTGAGACCTCAGCTGATGTCTCTCCTCTCCGCAGCCTCGTGTGCACCTCTCGACTGGCCACCAACAGGAACACAAGACCTTTTATGAGTTCCGCACCTACTGCATTCGTCCTGATCAGAATGCCGCCTTCCTCAAATTGACCAATGAGAAGATCCACCTGCGCACCGCCCACTCAGAGCTGATTGGTTACTGGAGTGTCGAGTATGGCGGTCTGAACCAGGTCTTCCATATATGGAAATACGGTGAGGATATTCGTCTTCTTTTGTTTAAAGGTTCTTTTTTTTAAAGTGAACTTGACCCCCCCCTTCTCCCCCCTTAGACAGTTACTCTCAGCGGGCAGCAGTTCGGGCAGCCCTGGCAAAGGACCCCTCCTGGATCTCCGAGTACATCTCCAAGGCGTTACCAATGCTGACATCTCAGGACAACGAGGTCCTCTACCTGGTTCCCTGGAGCCACCTGCAGGGCCCGCCACAGGAGGGCGGTAAGCCCCGCCCCCACACTGTAAAAACGAAAGAACTGCTTTCAATGAGATCAAGTGTACGTCATAACACCAGGTGTGTGTTTCAGGTGTCTATGAGCTGGTTTCCTATCAGATGCGTCCCGGTGGTCCGGCAATTTGGGGCAAGGCCTTCCAGGGTGCTGTGTCTTCCCATGATGCACCTGGATACAGCAAACTGTTGGGAGCTTTCCACAGCGAGTTTGGCCAGCTGAACAGAGGTACACTGTAAAAAACAAACAAAAACACTTGGAAGCTTCTCCTACATTTCACTGATGACACCCTGAAGACCCTGAAGGTTCCTTGCAGAACCTTCTGGGCCTCCTGCAGTGTCCAGTACCACTGCAAGTATCCTGGGTCAGGTGCTGAATGTCAAGGTCTAGTGTCAGGGTCCATCTCCACTGTCCAGTGTCCATGTCCAGTTTCAAGTGTGTGTGTCGGTTTTACTGTCCAATTTGTCCAGATTCCAGTTTGAGTCATAAACCAGGTTAGAACCAGGTATAGGTCAGGCTCAGGGAATGCATCATATCAATGAGTGTCCTCACGAAGACAGAAGTACAAATGTGTGTGTGTTGTCTCCCCGTCAGTTCACGCCCTCTGGTGGTTCGGAAGCGCCGACCAACGAGCTGAAGTTCGTCACAAAGCTCACACTGACGCCAGAGTGGTGGCTGCAGGTGAGACCCCACCCGCAGCGGTAATGATGTCATACTACACCAGGATGTTGTGTGACATCATCAGTCAGGTCACGGTGCTGTAGAACCAAAGACAAACGGTCTAAACCTTGTTTATCAGCCTGTTTCTAAGATTTTAAAGGGTCAGTCCAAATAAAAACTCTCTTTGGACTGATCTCAGGGAAAAGGTCAAAAGTTAAGTTTAAAATTAACCAGCAGCTGAGGGGCCTCCGCAGAGAAAACAGAGAAAACCTGCAGGAACCAGTTCACCTGAAGTTTTTATTTTCTAAAACTGTTCAGGTCGTTGTTGTCAGGTCACACATCTCTCACCTGTAATGTTTAATCTTGTCCAGCAGGTAGCAGCAGAAACACGTTAAAGTGACGTAAACGTCCCACAACTGATCTACTCATTTATTAATACTTTATGTTCGATAGTCTCATTTCATTCCAAGTACTTTAACTACTGCTATTACTGCTATTGATACTACTACTACTACTGATACTACTACTGATACTACTACTACTACTGCTACTACTTTTACTACTACTGTTACTACTACTACTACTACTACTACTGTTTCTACTACTACTGCTTCTACTATTATTACTACTACTACTACTACTACTGTTACTACTACTACTGATACTGCCACTACTACTATTATTACTACTACTACTGCTACAACTACTACTGCTACTACTACTACTACTACTATTACCACTATTGATACTACTACTACTGATACTACTTCTGATACAGCTACTACCATTATTAGTACTGCTACTACTACTACTACTACTACTACTACTACCAATACTACTACTACTACTACTACTACTACTGCTACTGCTACTACTACTGTTACTACTACTGTTACTACTACTACTACTACTACTGTTACTACTACTTTTACTGCTACTACTGCTACTACTACTACTACTACTACTACTACTACTACTACTGATACTGCTACTACTACTGCTACTACTACTACTACTACTGCTACTACTACTACTACTACTACTACTACTACTACTACTACTACTATTACTACTACTACTACTGTTACTACTACTAATGCTACTGCTACTACTACTTTTACTACTACTGTTACTACTACTACTAATACTGTTACTACAACTACAGATATCTGCATTCTGTGGATTATTCAGAATCATTGGGACTGTTATATGTTGTAAAGCTGTAAGCAGCAGGAAGATGACAGTGATCAGCTGAAATGATTCAATAATCAATAACAGATACTGACAGCTCTCTCTCTCTCTCTCTCTCTCTCTCTCTCTCTCTCTCTTAGTCAGAGAAAGCGTCACCCGTCTTGACTTTCAGGTGAATAAACTCATGTTTCCTTGTCCTTTCTCTCCAATGAAATAACTTGCTGCCCTCACACCTGCTTCTCCAAGGCAACAGGGACAAGGACTGTAAACACAACGTTAACATGTAGATCTTAATCTTGTCCCCAGTGAGCTTCTGTACTCCCGAAGATGAAACATGTATCATCATAAAAACGAGAATAATTCGGATTAAACTGTTTCCTGCTGTTAGTCTCCATGTTAAATGTCCTGTCCCTCAGCGTGTGAGTGACAGTGGCAGCGTCCAGTCCTGTGGTCTGGATGTTGAGTGGGCGGGGCTTGTCTTTAGTCCACATTAAACTGAAAGACTGTTCCTTTAAAGCTGAGCTCTGGCATCTGACAGAAAAAACTGTTTCATTTGTGCTTTATGTGAAATCACCTAATAATAAACCTGACTGAAAACTGAATCAACATTTGTCTTCTGCCTATAGATAAAACTTAACCAGCATGTCCACAGTCACATGGCTGTTCTGTACGTTTATGTTTGCAGGACATGATGTTTTTGAGAGATATTTTGCAATAATGAACCATTCATCTTTTTAGTCGTTTACAGGAAAAAAGACTCAAGTGAATCAGGACGAATCACATACATGCAAACAGATCAGCGTTTACAACCATTAACTGTTCTGTATGAATACTTCAGGTGATTATCACTAAAGATTTGTTAATTTTACAGGCATTTCAGTTTCCTGGTAGCTTCATCCTTTGTTAAAGGAAAACTCCCTGTGGCATTAGGACATTTTTAAAGCTGCTTAAAAAAGATTAATGCCTAGAAAGTCTGAGGGTTAAATAATGAAGCTGCTTTTAATGTTTCAGGAAAAAAAAATGGAATTTTTATTTTAAGGCTCAGTATCATCAGATCTCAACTTATTATATCATCCGAGTCTGATGAAGGTTTAAAACAAGGTTTAATGGCCGATTTTTTTTGGATGGCCTCTCTAACATTTGATAACTGCTCTGGGTCGTGACTGGTTGCTGTTTGCTTTCTGTGTTCATGTTGGTTATATTTATATGTATTTTTGAATGCAATGTTGATGTAAAGCACAGTTACCTGTATTGAAAAAGCTGCCATATAGATTGTTTTTGTCTCAAAGTGTCAGTGTTATTTAAGAATTGACAAAGAGAAAAGCTCAGACACTGTTGTGTTAAATTAAAGACACAGTAAAACGGTAGATTTGTTTCATTTTAATGTGAGTTGTTCAGGGTCAGTAACAGTTTTTCCCATCAGCATTTTCTGTCACATTAAATAAACATTTTCCTGTTGATGATCAGAGAACAAAAACAGGTTTTATGACCGATTTCAGTGCAAAGAGAAACTGATCCTTTTAACACAAAGTGCTGAAGCCGCTTCGACCTGATCAGCTGTTTCAGTGTTGCCTCCTGCTGGTCGAACTCAGAACCACCTCCGGCTTCAACAGCAGCTCGGACACAAAACCAAACATGAAGGAGAATCAATGGTCGATCAGCAACTCGGCTACTGTTCAATACTATAGTGTGATGTGAGGAGCTGATGAGGTATTTCACTGTTTCCCACCCAGACTAATAAATCTGCTCCTTTTATCATCTTTTGTTAAAAAAAACTATAAAATCAATCAACTCTTCCTCCTCTTTGTATTTAGCGCTGATTGGCTGTTAAAAACTACAGAAAACAGTAGGTCTGCTTGGACTCTGCCAAAATAAAATGACAAATTACACATTTCTGTCTCAGCTACACATATAAATAAAACTGAAACAGTATAAACGGAATCAAACAGGTTTTTAAAAATGTGATTTTTGCAGTCGAGCCCACGGCCGTTAGAAATAATTCGGATTCTTCATCGTTAGTTCAAAATAACAAAGACCCTGACGAGTCCATTACAGGCACCGCCTCAATCACATGGAGAAGAAAAATCTCAGCACCAACGGGGAGCTGCAGGAACTTATTCAAGTTTGTTAATACTCAGTCTGGTCGGCACCAACGAGAGGCTCAGCGCCTCCGCAGGAAATCATTTGCATTGTTTGGCATGAGGCAGCAGGTGTCTCCGCCCACTACAAATTAATATGACATCACAACAGGTGAGGGGGGGCATCCTCTCTCCTGCGGGGCCGGCTAAAGGCCGGAGCAATGACCTCCCGACGTCACACGGTCACATGATCACCAGGTCACATGACGCTCTCTCTCAGTCTGCCCCCTCCCGCGGCAGCGCCTGGGCATGTGCTCAGCGTCGGGATGTTGACGGAGACATCTTTCCGTCTCACAGAGTTGTCTTTGGAGTGATAGTCGTCGCTCTGGTCCTTCGCAAAGTTCACAAACACCTGAAACAACAAACAGCAAACAGCATTGGTATGGGTCTCCATAGACCATGTTTCCCCTCGGCCCGTCACCTTCTTGTTCACCAATTGCAAACTGTCACATCTGAACTGGATCCAGCAAGTGTTTCTCAGTTTTTCTAGAAAAATGTCTGAACCATCGACTAATCAACTAATAATTGACACTGGCACTGACCTTGTTGGACTAATAGAAAATAAAACTAAGGAACAGAAGCCAACAGAGCTTAAAATGTGGTGAATTCTTCTACTACAACCAGACACACACACACAACAAAGAATATATCTTCAAGTTTGAATCATCAGGCCGATAATGAATGATAGAGATTGTTGTTCTTCTTTCCTTATTTACAGTTGGAAGAGTAGAAATGCTCTGTTAGTGTCTCATTAACAGACTGTTTTATCTTTGACTTTAATTCATGTTTAATCTTTACATCTTTATAGTAAAATAATAAACGTAAAAAAAAAATTCAGTGTAATTGACTACATTTGAGCCCCGAGTACTGTCTTCAGGTGCCTTTCAGGCTTCATACACACACAACAAGCTTCACCAATAAAGTAGAGCAGTTTGTTTGTAACCTGAGCAGCAAAAGTCTGAACTCATAACCTCACTGGTAGCTGCTCATTGAACTGGTTGCTGTGAGGTTGGATGGGCAACTTTTCCCCAAACACATCTTTATCTAGAATGTGTTACAGAGTCGGGTGTGTGCTTCGTCTCTCCTCACCTGGTCCAGTGTGGTCTGAGTGACAGAGTAGTCCTCGATCCTCAGCGTTTCTTTATTTTTGGCCAGGATGGAGAAGATGTGCGCCAGTGAAGTGAGCAATGACGGCAGCTGGTACTGCAGCATGTTCCTGTGCTTCTCCTTCAACGTGCTGCCACTCAGCTCACTTTCGATGAACTTCATGACGGGCAGCAGGTCGGGGTCGGGCCCCGCCACCCGAAGGATGATGGTGTAGCCGTCACCGAACCTGGGGGAGGAAACTGACATCTGTAGCGACCTGCTGTCTACACCCATTTCACATGTATGAAGACTCCCAGCTAAGCCAGTTTAAGTTTCATGTTGAAATAATTCACACTAACGGACAGAAATCGTCTCCTGAAGTCAGTAGTGATCATTTGTAGCTTTCCGTAAGTTTAAGTCTCTGTGAAGACGCACACTTAGTTCCGCCAACAGTGGGCGGAGCCTTTATTTACCTCCACTGCAGGAGGTTACAGGGCCTTGTTTCTGATTGGTTGGATTTTAGTAGGAAGCCTCATTTTGATTCTGATCCCTTTTATCCTGTTAAAGTTACTGCATCACACTGTTAATACATACTCAAAACTTCCTGTGACCATTTCAAATTAAAAGCGTCAGATGTTTTAGTGGCCGATGGACTTTTATTGTGAAACATATTGAGGCACTGAATACACCACAAAAGCAGGATTAAAGGATGACAAAGCAATGACTGAATGAACCAAACGTATCATTGTGTCAATCTGAAAACAAAGTATTGAAAGTATCATGATCATATTGTGGAAGGTTTTAAATTAAATTATGAACATAATATGACACCTTGTTTGTTTCCTGGTCTGTATTTGTTCATTTAGACTAAGCCTCATTTTCAGGGACTCAGCTTTTAGCTGACTGCCGGTTTTTATTTGAAGAAACATTGTAGCTGACGTTGTCGCCTCCTAGGAAACACAGTGATTTTAATGGATGCCTTATTTGTTTCAGTTTATTTTAAATAAAACAATAAATCCAACCTCACTGTTCATGCTGTACCTTTTTGTGTTTGAGTAGAATCACATGAACAGAACGATTCCTGAGCAGCCTGGACTTCAGACACACACTTTATTTTAGAATTCGGTGTGAGTGTCCTGCTGTGCATGGCTGTCTTGTGTGTGTAGAGTGAGTCAATGTTACCTGTTCTTCAGGTGTTGGACGCTGCCAAGACATCTGAACCTGCCGTTCACCATGATGGCCATCCTGGTGCACAGAGCCTCACACTCCTCCATACTGATACACACACAGACACACACACACACACACACACACACACACACACACACGCACGCGCCGCGCACACACACATGCACAGTTAATACACAACTGACATAACATGAAGGAAATACACTAACTGCATCTTTAATGTTCAATAACAGTTTCTAATACAGAGAGAGTAAGAAATCAACAGAGAAACGAACAAATGACACAACATGGACGACACTTACAGAGAAACAGTAAACAACAATCTGACTCAAAAAAGAACAAACTAAAGGCACAAATTAAAGGATACATTTGGATCACCAGGGACACTAAATGACAACACCAACCGGGACACAACAGAGACAAACTGAGGACACAAAGTTAGGACATATGTGAGGACACTCACTAAGACACCAAATAGGAAGCAAACTATATAAGGACACAGAATAAGGACGTGAAGTAAGGACATTTCACAACCTTAACCAAGGACTCAAAATGAGGACCCTAATTCACAGAGCACACGCTCTGACGACACGGATGTCTTCCTGTCCCCAGGTGTGTCTTCGTCTCCTGTCCTACCTGTGTGAAGTGAGGACGACGGAGCGTCCCTCCTTGATGATGCTGTGGATGCAGTTCCACAGGGCCCGGCGAGCTCTGGGGTCCATGCCGGTGGTGGGCTCGTCCTGTAACAAGGAGGACAGCCAGGTTGAGATTGGCCCACAGGTGGAGCAGGAAGCACAGGGTAAAGGTGAGGAGGAGGGGGAGGAGCATCACACCAACTCTACCTCCACCTGACAAACTCTTCTTCTGTTTTAATATAAACCTCCCTACATCTCTCTCCTTCTTCTGTCCTCAGTTACTGGAACAGCAGCTCCTTTTAATGCTCCCTCTGTTACCCAACGCCCCTCCCCACCTGCCAAATCCTGCTGAGCTGCTCTCTGGTTGTTTGGAACAGTCTCTTGCTGTTGTGTAACTGGGTTGTGGTCTGGACCTGGGCCAGTGTCAGCCTGCTGCGGGGGGGGGGGCAAGAGGCTAGAGAGGGGGACCAGTAGCTCGAAGATGGACGGGCAGCCTGTGGTGGCTCCTGACCTTTGTTTCTGAAGCTTTCAACCGAATGTTGTGGTCCTCCTTAGTAAATGGAGTTCCTGTTGTAACTTTTAATGTGAATCTAATTATGCGATAATGATCTCCATGACAACTGAGAAAGACAATCCTCAAGGAAGACCATGAGATGTAGCTGAAAGATTTTTTTCAAGCTGCTGTTTCCAAAGTCAAGATTGCACCTTTATGCACGAAGCATAAATTAGAAGAGGAGGAGGAGAAGGGGGGTTTCAACAAATCAAAGATGAAGAAGAGAAAGGGGAGGGGGCGTGTTACCAGGAAGACGACAGGTGGAGAACCAATCAGAGCCATTGCTGTGGACAGTTTCCTCATGTTCCCTCCACTGTAACTTCCTGCTGCTTTATCTGCATACTTCACCAGGCCCAGCTTCCTGATCCCCCACTCCGCCACCTGTCAAATCAAACAGCATCAGCATCATCAGCTCGACCGCCCCTGCCCCCGCCCCGTCAGAGTCAAGTATCCACTGTACAGTGTGTAGAATAACACGCGTGTGTTGTGTAGCTGCATTTTCTCCGACTCACGTCGCATACTTCCTTCTCGGGGACTCCTCTGAGGACGGCGTACAGCTCCAGGTGTTCTCTTCCTGTCAGCAGCTCGTTGATGGCATCAAACTGAGGACAGTAACCCATGTTCCGATGGACCTCGTCAATCTCCCTCAGGATGCTACAGACACACACACACATGTGTGTGTGGGGGGGGGGTACTTTAAATGAAGTCAGGAGGTAAAATTTTGAAGGGTTTTAAAAATGACGATTGTGATTTTTTCTTCATCTGCCACCACGGATATAAAGTGACTAACACGCAAACACATTAATGATTGACACGAGTCAGTCCGACTGAGAAAACCTTGTCCCTGTCCACAGAAATAAGAGTCCCTGAAGAGACTTCATATCTATGAACATAAGTTTAAAAATTATTTAAAAAATGCAAGTGTGCTTGTACAATGACTTGTACATAATTTCAGAAAATGTCCTCACATTTATTGACCTGTTGTAAAATGTTTAGTAACTCTTTAAGGGGCCGAGGATGTTTTATTTGTGTGAGAATAAAACACGATCCTTCCTGTGTTTGTGAAGGACCTGCAGGTTCCCAGAGCCGCAGGTTGAGAATCTCATTCAGCTGTGAATTCTAATCCCTGACGATTAAAAGATGTAGAAACACTTTGCCGCTTTCCTTCTAACTCTGTGTTAGAGCTGCTAGATGAAGATCTCAGCAACAGTTAATGAGCTTAGAGAGAAACTAGTAAACTTATGGAACCGTGTGTCCGTCTCTCAGGTTCAGATCTGAGCTGTTGTTCAGTTCAAAACCAAAACGTAAGAGGCGGAGAAAGAACGAGACACATCTCATCACCGGCTCCTCCTGAGGAGTAAACAGCAAATGTCAGATGAAAATTAAGCAAAAACCTAACAATAATCAAGAATCTCTGAAACAACAAACTGAACCAGCTGCAACTGGAACATCTGGAAAATGACAGAACATGTAAAAGTGAAATCTTTCAGTTTGAAATCCTTACACATCTGTAATCTACACATCTAAATCTTTTTAGTTTTTTGTAGCTCATAAAAGCTATTATGCAAACACATCCAACTAAAACTGTACAATTCTTATTTTCCAGTTCTCCCAGTGTTTTGTGCTAATTTAGATCAGATCGTGTTAATGTCACTTTCCCTGTTGGACATGATCACATTTGGTTTCTGATTCAGGCCCAAATGATGTGAAATGAATTTTACTCAGAGTTTTCACTTCTGGCCTCAGAATGTTATTCCTCAGGATAAAGATTCTAGTCCGTTTTCAGCCGCAGGAACCAGGTCAATCCCCAAGTCCAACGACAAAACAACCACAACACAGAAACCAGTGTTTGGGTTTGCCTCAGGTCCTCAGCTCAGCAGCTCTCAAATGACCCGAGGGAAAAGTTCAAATCTCTATAAACCCTTCAGAGGAGCCGATCTGAGGTCAGGAAACAATCTACTGTGACCTTTGACCTCACCTCTTCCCAGCCAGGAAAGCCTCTCCACTGGTAACCACCGTATCTCCTGTCAGCATCTTAAATGTTGTCGTCTTTCCAGCTCCATTGACACCAAGGAGGCCGAAACACTGACCACAAACACACAGCCCATGTTCATTATTCATTATTACTGGTTTTAAATGTTTATAGAAAAATCAGTCCAGGATGCTGGAGGGCGGGGCGACCTGTCTCACCTCGCCAGGAGGAATCCCAACACACAGGCGATCCACGGCCGGTTTCTGCTTCCTCTTGAAAACCTACAGGAAACGTTTCTGTTCAGACTCATTTCTCACATGTGGTCGAAACTCTCACTGTTATCACCATGACAACACACACACTGGTTTATTCTGACTCAGTCTCACACACACTCATGCACACGCATCCACACACACACACACTGTAGTTTACTTAGACTCAGTCCCACACTCACCATCCTGCTGCCACAAACACTCACTACAGCACCAGATGTGGATTAATAAGGTGCTGAAAATAGTCCCGAACAAACTCCCTGTTTCCTCCTGTTTACTTGGTAAACACTTCATGAGCAGCTGTTTTAGAAAAATTACAGAGAATTTAAAAAAAATAAAACTAAATTTCTTTGAGGAGTTTTTAAGCTTTTTGTCTTCAGTAGGAACCATTGAGCTCAGAGCTAAGAGCCACAGACACACCTGTCCCAGGTGCAGCAGAGCACATCTGGGACCACAGCCAGCCACAGCTGTCGGCCATGCCTGCTGCTGGAACGTTTACCCAGAATGCACGGCGAAAAACGGGTTTTCTGGCGCCGGGTTAGATTGCATACCTTGGTGAGCTGCCGGAGCTCCAGGATGTCTCCATGTCCAAGACCTTGAACAATCCTCTGCCTCTCTCTGGCCACATCCTCGTCCTCCTCGCCCAGTGCTCCCAGTTTGGTGAGTTTACTGACCGGCCTTCTCACAGACACAGAAAAACAGACTGACACCTCCATACTGCTGCCCCCAGGTGGACAAAGAGATGTATCACAACAACTATAAAAGCATCAGCAATTCAGATTTAGGAGACAGACAGATGCTAATGTTGGTGTGTGTGTGTGTGTGTGTGTGTGTGTGTGTGTGTGTGTGTGTGTGTGTGTGTGTGTGTGTGTGTGTGTGTGTGTGTGTCTATACCTGGGTTTGATGCAGAACCTGTACTGGATGAGGACGGTGATGATGAAGAACACCACTCCCTCCACAGCCATGGCGAACAGGTTTTTTCCCACCATGTCCCACTCCAGAGGAGAACGGAACCTGTTCTCACCTGAAACACAACAACAGTCACACAACCATTACACAACTACCTCTCACTGACTAGTGGGTGAATAAAAGTTCACATCAGGTATTTTTTTAAGAATGTTCTCTAAAGCCTGCTCGTGTTTGACAGGAGATCCACCTGCAGGGACCTGGGACTGTTGGCATGTGTGTGTGTGTGATGTATGTGTGTTGAAATCCTGACGATTACGCACTGAAACAGTCTGTGTGTGTCTGTGTTACCGAATCTCTCAAGGGCGTCGGCCATGGCCTGGTTCTTCACCATGTCAATGAGACCTCGACCAAGACAGAAGTGAGGGAAGATGAGGAGGACGTTCTTCAGGATGTCGTTGATTCCTCCAATCTCCTGCGAGGAAAAGAGAGTTAAACCAGGATGGGGAGGGTGGGGGGTTAAGGAAGCCGTCTGTCTCTGGAGGACTCACGTTGTTTCCGAACAGCTCCATGACGAAGGTGGAGATGCTGCCGTTGATGCCGATGAGGATGTTGACGCTGGTCAGGACAACATACGCCGTGCTGGGGATCTCAAAGAAGAAGGACGCCGGGTACATGAGCGGCGTGATCGACCAGCTGAAGGAGTAAAACATGTTGGAGGGTCAGGGGGGGACTTATTAGCCTTAATATTATTAATGATAATAATAATAACAACAACAATCAGTCAGGATCATGTGGCAGTAGGTGGTCTGTTATCATAGATCCAGACTCTGCAGCTCTAGAGGAAGAGATACAGTGTGTGTACGTGTGTTAAACTTTGTGTAGTGTAGTATATAATGGTATAGTCTAGTATATGAATTAATATATAATAGTATACTATAGTATAGTATAGAATAGTGTAATATATAATAGTATAGTATAGTATAGTGTAGTATATAGTAGTATAGTTTAGTGTAGTATATGTTTTTTTGTGTAGCTTAGTTTAGTGTGGTGTGGTGTAGTGTAGTGTAGGATAACCGAGCCTAGCCTAGCATAGCCTAGCCTAGCATAGCGTAGCCTAGCATAGCGTAGCCTAGCATAGTGTCTGACCCGTAGAGCAGCAGCAGCAGGGCGAGGACCGGCAGGTTGGTGGAGGATACGTAGGCTTTTTGTTGGAAACAGACAAAGATGAGGATGACCAGTGTCGCCGGTACGACATAGTTACACTGTGGGGAGACACAAACACTCACATGTCGACAAACACACACTATGACCTATACGCTTTGACTGAGAGAGTGCGCTTGTTTCATGTCTCACCATGTCCCAGATGAAGTTGGCGATCCAGTAGAGCAGCGGCTGCACTCCGCTGATGAACTGCATGTGTTTGGCTTTGCTGACTCTCTCCTGGATGAGGAAGACCACAAAGCTCGCCGGGACGAAGGACATGGCAAAGATCACACAGATGGACACCAGGACGTCCACAGACGTTGTCACCCTGGAGATGAGGACCGGGGGAGGAGTCAGATATTATATGTGAATGGTACAAGGGCTCCTGCTGTTCAAAATAAAGGACTCCAAAGTATGGACACGCTGGATGGTCTGTCAGTGTGTGTCCTGTCCACGTGTGTATCAGGCCCAGCTGTTGTACTCACAGAGCCACCTGGGACAGCTGCTCCTTGGTCAGGTTCAGAGGGTGGTTGAAGGCACTGATGCCGAAGCGGCTGGGGTCCTTCCCCTCGGGCAGGTGCGCCCTCAGGATGCCGTTGTTCATCACGTTGATAAAGGCCCCAATGCTGTGCCAGCCTTTGTTGTTGAACCAGATCTGACGAGGCAGAGTTAACATTTAATTATCTAAAGTTACATTTCCATTAAAATCCTGTGTGAAATATCTGGTTAAATTAAACTAGAGATATTTATCTGAAAAAAACCTTTAAATCTTAACCATAAGTCATGTTTTAAACTTAGACACTGTATTTACCTCAGATTAATTAAGAAAAGATCAGTCTGAACCTTCCCTCTCCATAAAATCAGTAACTGTGTTTGCTTATAGAGGAATTATATATTTTTTCATGTTTAGCTGACACAGAAAAATCTGGACCCTGACCCTGAAACTCTGGGTTTCACTTTAAATTAATTCACATCATCTGTATTCTCCTTCTAATGAGAAGCAAGTTACAGACACATAAAACCACAACTTCTGCCCTAACATCTCATCACACAGGTTTGCTCCACACCGAACGAAGTGAAAGCAGCTGTGTTCTCACCTTGACGTTGTTCTTTGTGTCCAAACCGTTGATGAAACCCGACAGACTGTCCAGGAATCGATCTGCAGCAGCTCCCTGCAGGAAAACCAGGCTCATTTTAACATTAACATTTCCGGTGAACACTCGTCTCACCCTCAGCGCTTCAGTCACGGACCTTCATCACACTTTTTACTTTTCTGTGTGATTTATTTTTCTCTATGATTTCGAAGATTATTTCCAGTTTTGATGAGAAATGTGGACTTGCTCTTGTCTGATCCTGTCGCTGCCTCATCTATCTTTCCCATTTCAGCTGATTCATTGTTTGCTAGTTGTTGTCTCAGAAATAAGGACAAAGGTCTGTGACTGAAACGTATTTTCAATAAACGTGATTCTGATCGTGTTTTTTGCTTTTAGAATTGGCTCTCAGAGACGTTAAAAGACACAAATGCAGCTTGGATCAATAAAACATTTTGCCCTGGAAGCTTCAGAACAGTATCTCTCAAACCAACCTTCTTTAACTCAAAGATCTTTCTGACTCGTTCGATGGCGTCATCCATCTCATTGGCCGGTGGGAGGACCTGAGTGCTCCTGGCACCCAATGAGAAGCCTCCGTACCTGCACCGAGAAAAATCTGATTCAAAATCTGAAAAACTGGAAACGACAACTGACAGGGTTATGATTTAAATCCAAGACACTGACCTGAATTCATTCACCCAGACTTTGTTCTTCAAACTGCGGAAACAAAAATTCAGACAGAAATGTTGAGTTTGTGTTTTTCCAGGTGTGTTTTTATTCGATGACGAGTCCTCTGAGCATCTCACCTCTTGCCGATGATCTGAGCATAGGTTTTCACCAGGTAGTCAGAGATGTTTCTTCCTGTCAGGTTCTGCAGAGTGTCGGCGGCGCTCAGCTTCATCTGGACAACAAGAGCCACAGTCAAAACACAACAACTATCCATTTTACAAATACATGAAAAGTCTTTTCCCCAGCGGATTCTGATGTGTCTTAACATGAAACCCCCCCCCGACTCTCCTGACCTCCGGTGGGGGCAGACCGCCGGCACCAGCAGGACAATCCGGCAACATCTTCTTCTTGCCGTCACAGCTGCAGAAACAGGCCGGAGACGGATCCTCCATGGTCCAGTTTTTGGATCTGAACAGCTGATGGACGCTCTCAGGGACCTCTGGAGTGTTCCAGTCCTCGTCGCCGATGGTACAGGGGGCCTCTCTGAGGAGGAGGAAAAGGAGAGGGGCAGGAGGAAGAGGGACAGGAGGGCGAGGATGGGGAGGAGGGGGAAGAGGAAGAGGGGGAAGAGGAAGAGGGGGAAGAGGAAGAGGGAGAGGAGGGCGAGGATGGGGAGGAGGAGGGGGGAGGACAGAGAGCGTCATGAGATGGAGGTTACACATCAGCTCGGGTATGGGACTGAGGCCGTCTCTAAGGATCTCACGGGATGGGGTGTCCGTCCATGCAGCGCGTCCCCAGGCCCGGCACGTCCAGCAGAGCGCTCAGCAGCTTCTGCATGGTGGCGTCTCTGGGAGCGTCGTCACTGACGGGACAGAGACAGAGGAGGACGCTCATACTGCAGCAATCGTATTAGAGATATCCAGAGACAGTGGAACGGTCTGTACCTGATGAAGGTGACCTGGTCCTCGTACATCCAGGGCTGCAGCTCCAGACTGGGATATTTTCCAAACGGGGGGACGATGAGACTGAAGACAAGAGCGATGCAGACGAACACAGCAGGGAGAACAATCTGGAAAGTAAAAGACTAACATGTCAGCGAGGGAACAAATCTGCAGGAGATCCCAGAAATGTTGAATGAAGGTGAAAAGCAGCAGTGCACCTGAGCGAAGAAGCCCTTCCTGGAGCGCCGGGCGTACAGAAACCTTTTCCAAATCAGAGCCACAAACTGCTGTCTCTTCAGGCTCCAGCCTTTCACCTGATATGAGCCTTTACCGTCAGCACAGTTCAACCAGTCCATCTCCCTGCACTCTGAGAGGACACCCAGCGGTTGCATGGTCAAACACAGGAGATGATAAGATTCAGATTACAGATTGCAGAGGTAATGTGTATCTGATGTAAACTGGACCTGATGGTGACAATGAGATAATAAGTTCTATAAATGGAAGACTGGACTGGGATCAGTGTTGACAAAGACCTTTGTGTTGGTTCTCAACCTTTTTGGCTTGACAACAAAAAGTTTGCTCTTTAATTTCACTATCAAAGACAAAAATCCCATGTGTGAGGAACATGTGTACGGCACAAATTGGTTTCCCTGCTGTCGATCATCTCTTGACTCCACATTTAATTTAAAGTGCGTTACTCTGTGCATCTGTGTATCAGTGTGTGTGTTTTGTCGTGTACCAGGATCTCCGTCGGAGTCGTTGCAGTCGTTGCTGTCATCCTCTGTCAACGGTCTCAGGCAGCTCTGATGGTCTCCGCCCCCGAAGGCGTGAGTCCTCCTCCGCCTCCGAACGGGAAGTGTACCGTCTGAACACACACCGTGAAATGTACAGATGATGTGAAGACCCATGCACCCCCTGGATTTCAGCACTAGACTCTTATTTGAAATGGCAGATAAAATCAGAGGTGGTCCTCACCTGAGGGCACTTCAGTGTCGACTCCATTATCTTCAGCCACTTTCAGGAAAATCTACACAAGCAAAAGACGGTAAAACATTATTCGGACTCATAGTTTGTATTCATTTTAGATCTTCAGCATATTCTTGACTTGAACTCTTGTTTTGAAAGGTGCCACACAAATAGTTAGTCTTCAATCGACATGGCCAACATGAACATAACTCCTCCTCCTGCTCTCAGATCGGATCCCTCTAAGCCCCAGATTCATGTCCCACCTCCTCCAGTGTAGTGTCCGACACTCCGTAGCTGGAGATGCCGAGATCGGGCAGCTTCACATCCAGATCTTTGAAGAGCTCCACAAATGCTCCGTCCTTGGCGGCGCTGTACGGCAGGACGTATGTCAGCTCATGTCCCAGGTCCTCCACCAGGCGGGCGGCGTGGACATGACCCAGGATCAGACTCGAGACCAAAGACACATCTGGGGGGGTGAAGGGGATGTCGCAGATGGACGCTGCAGGGCCGTTCTCTGCGGACAGCGACAAGACACCGGTCAGATACACCCACAGGCAAACGAATCGAACGCTCTGTAGGAACAGAGAGCTCACCGATGGTAGCGGCCTCACTTTCATGTTCGCTGCCGAGTCCCGCGTCACTGCTGCTGACAGAGGCACACTCCTCCTCCTGGAACAGACCGAGCACAGTGCTGCAGGGAAAACTGGTATTGCAGTAACTCTTCTTCACTACATAAAATACCACCACACAGAAGTATAATACTACACTGACAGTAAAACACTGCTATAGAATAGTAGGCAGTCGGTTCGCTGACTGAGGAAGGATCAAATACTAATTCAGAACCTCGGCTTTTAACACTTTACAGTTTCACACCGGAGAATCCTGGTCTGGTTTCTATTGTAAACAGTTTCTTCTCTCGGCATCTGTGCAGTGATATTAACTGTGGCAGTGTGAGTGGCTGAGACCTTCTTGTGGAAGGAGACAGTGCTGGATGAGTTCCTGCAGGAACTGAGTGACGGCTCTGGTTCTTTCTTCACCAGTGTCAGGTAATAACCCGTCCCCAGCTGGTTCTTCAGGTATAGGGACGAGCCAACGCAGCACAGTTTCCCGTGGGAGATGATGGCGATCCGGTCGCCCAGAATGTCGGCCTCATCCATGTGGTGAGTGGACAGGATGATGGTCCGCCCTGACAGGGGACAGGAGGTTCAAAATCAAGTACGCCAGGAGATTAAAGACCACAAAGCAGCCGATCAAAACCATCGGAGTCTCACCCTGTCGGTACTGAAGCAGCAGATCCCAAATTCCTCTGCGAGCGTAGGGGTCGACGCCGGCCGTGGGCTCGTCCAGGATCACGACCTTTGATCCTCCAACGAAGGCCAGAGCCACAGACAGTTTCCTCTGCATGCCCCCGGAGAGAGTACTGGTCCTGGAGGTGCGTTTGTGCGGCAGTCCGGTGTCCTGCAGGATCTGCTCGATCTCGCTTTTCACCTGCTGTTCCGACAGGCCCTTGAGCCGGGCGTAGAACCAGATGTGCTCCTCCACCGTCAGCCTGCGGGGGGCACCAAAACACGAGCGTGGTACCATGACAAAGCAGGTGAGGATGTTCATTAGGGAAATCTTTTAAAATGGAAACAAGGCGACATTTCCATGTCAATGCTGATAAACACAGACTGAACAAAGGTGGTTTGTGATGAAGGACTCACATGCTGAAGAGGACATTGTGTTGTGGGCAGACTCCCAGACTCTGTCTGATGGCACTCAGCTCCGTCCGGATGTCTCTGCCCAGGATGTAGGCGGTGCCAGAGGTTGGGGGGAACAGACCCGTCAGGATGGACCTGCAGGGATCAGACATGAGGCATCTATTTAGACACGGCACACTGGATCTGTCTCCTTTACCTGTACAGGTGCCTGCTTCTAACTTATACCTGGGCCTGTTTATGTACCTGTGTCTGTTTGTGTGTCAGTACCAGTTGTTGTGCTTGACTCACATTGTGGTGGTTTTCCCAGCACCGTTGTGTCCCAGAAAGGAGGTGATTTGTCCCTCGTAGAAGCCAAGCGTCAGTCCGTTCACTGCCAGTTTCTTCCCATGACGATAGACCTTCACCAGATTCTCAATGTAGACACCCGGCTCCAGGTGAGCCGGCTCCTCCTCCATACACACCGCTGGGAAAAAACACACTTTACTGCTCTGTTCAGGAAGTTTCTTTTTTCGTATTGTTTCTGAGTGCAACTCTGCAGCGCCACATTATGGTCACTATGTGTTACAGCAGTCTCACCTCCTGGATTTCCCTTCTGGCTCAGAGGGACCTTGGACTTTCTTTCCTTTTCTCCGAACCAGTAGGACTTGGTGAAGGGGAAGTACCAGGGCCGAGGGATCCCGTACTGACCTGAGGAGACAAGCAAACCAATCCGAACAAAATTTAGACCATCCATCAGTGCTGCTCTGTACTGATTTAATGACTTCTAAAAAACAAAAGTTTCCAAAGCAAAGAGAGTTGATGTCTTTGTATCTTTGCCTCAGCCTCAAAAACCAGAGGCACAGGGGTCTACTGTTGCCCGCTGGTCAGCGTCTGAACTATTCAGTCAAAGACGGTGTCGGTTCTCACCTGGAAACACAGCCTCTATGTACCAGGTGAGGACCCCGTACAGGAAGGAGTCAAGGTACATCATGATGATGGCGGTGCGGAGGCTGAAGTCGTCCTCCTCCAGAGGACTGGACACCAGGTTCTTCCACTGGATCCCCACTCCTTGCTCCTCGAACAGCGCGAAGTACTCACAGCCGAACCCAAACGCCACTGGAGACAGGAGGCTCTGCGAGAAGGGAGGTCATGTGACTCAATCTGTCCAATCACAACACAGGATCATGACATCAGGCCCATGAAAGGTTGTCACACTTACAGCAAAGACTTTAGCACTGAAGCCAATGTAGTCCTGCCAGGCCACACATAGCACGTAGGGTAGGTAGAGGGTGAAGTAGATGATTCCTCCACAGGCGGCCGCCAGGTTCGCTCGGGCGAACGCCGTGCTCATGAGGAAACATTGCATGATGGTCACCACAGCAAAGGATCCCAGGAAGAGGAAGACCACACCGGGGTCGCTGTAGGGCAGCAGGTTCCCCTTCTGTACCACACACACCGGAGTCAGGCACATCAGATTATTAACAGAAACTCTGCTCAACAACCAAGTAATGGAGACAGTTTTCGAAAGGACCCGGCTGTTGGTCCTCTATATCTACTGGACCTAGTTTCATGGTGTGTTGACATGTTGCGTGTCCCCATTCTTCACCTTGAGCAGCAGCACCAATAGTCCAGCGCTGATCAGCAGAGGAATGAGGCTGCTGACAAACCAGCTGAACCACAGGATACCATTGTCCAGTCCCATAATCCTCATGGTCTCCTTCAACCTGGCCTCCTTCTCGTACACCACGCTTTTCAGGATGATCGCCACCGAGTACATCCAGGCCAGGGTCATGAAGAGAGGCATGGAGCGGCTCATCACCCGCAGGAAACTGAGACAGGGATGCAAAGAGAGGTCTGAGACAGAGCGTCCAGAGGACTCAGAGAACTAAAAACCAGAACAGGAAGAAAATCCGTACATATCGTCGACGTAGCAGGGGTACGGCATTTGCTGGATGTAAACCCCTGTCTTCTCCTTGGTGCCCGTAACTGCCCTTATGATGCCTTGCTCAATAACGTCCTGCAGGTATGAGAACCCTCCCCAGATGTACCGCATGTCCTCGAACGGGTCGGCACGAGGACCTGGGTCCCAGTAGCTGAAGAGGAGGACGGTTAAAGTCCAGTTAGTATTGACACCACAGCTGCTTCTGTGACCCTCAGACTTGACCCCGTGAACGTGAAACTAACGGACACGACACAACACACACTTCTGATATGAGTCCGAATTCAGTTCTGCAAGATGTTCCATCTGAAAATATCTGCATGTGCTGTTGATTTAAAACTGAAAACTAGCAGATCCAGGAGCGACCACAGTGACTTTCATACATTCCCTGTAAACTTAACCATAACCACTTCATATCAGGCCCCTAAACTAACCCTAACTTCAGGGTAATTAAACCCACCTACCGCCACCTCTATGGCTGCTTTATAGTTTGATGTTTGATTTTTTTGTTGTCTGTTTTTTGTTTCCGTTTTTTTTTTACAGATTAAAAAACACATTGTGGTTTTTTGTGCCCAAATTGTTTTAGCCAGGACAAGTTACTGAGCTTTACAGGTACCTGTAGATTGATTTTGTTCCCTTTGGATAGAGCCATGCTAAGCTAAGCTAATCTAAGCTAATTGGCTGCTAGCTGCAGCTTCATATTTACACAACTTTACTGTACAGACATGAGAACAGTATCAATATGAAAACTAATCCTGACGCTGACAAGGCCTAAACCTGGAAAGTTTTGATCTTTTTTTTAAAAAAATGTCTGGAAATATTTTTTTCAATTATCAAAGTAGCTAATGATTATTTTCTTGTCAATGGATTAATCAAATAATCTTTTCAGCTCTAAAATACTGAACTTGTGCCTTAGCGCTAACATTGAATGGTTGACTTTGTGGGGACCTGCTGTCAGTTCTTAAATGAGAGGTGAGTCCCCACAATGACTATATACAAACACCTCTCCTGCGTCTCAGTTGTTTTGAATCGAGTAATTTCAGGGTCAAAGAGGTCGTTCCCACTATTCAGGAACAGAAACACTTTCATCTGTGTGTGTGTGTGTGTGTGTGTGTGTGTGTGTGTGTGTGTGTGTGTGTGTGTGTGTCCTTACGCGTCTTTGATCTTATTGGTCCTCTCCACGTTGTCGATGTCCATGCGGATCTTGTAGTTGAGTTTGGCCGGCAGCTCGGTGGCGTTGGGGGGGACGTCTGGGAACACGATTCCCGCCCAGAACTTCCTGTCCTCCAACAGCACCATGGACTGGTTGACCAGCCGCTCTTCGCTTGAGACCGGCTCCAGTTTGTCCAGGTTCACACACTGACACACACACACACACACACACACACACAAAGAAAGGTGAGGTCATGTGATCTTCACCTACCAGTTATAGCTGGTGACAACATGACCTGTAGTGACAACACCCCCCTGGTAAGTCACAGAAAAAAAGTTTTGACTCGTTTATATGGCTCCTTTCACCCCGGACAAAAAACCCACAACAGCCACGAACATCTGGATTTTGTCTTTAGTGGGAAGGGGAAGAATCGCCATTCATTCCCCGGTCAAATGACTTCAGAATTCTTTTTATCAGCTCCAGCTCCGATTGTGAGAGTAGGTGAGGGTCATGAGCGACTGCCGTGAGGTAGCGGCCTCCATGACAAAGGTGACACACCAGAGAAAAGGAAAAATAAACTCAGAAAGGCCAAGCGATTGGAGAGGAGGCAAAAACTCCTGTATACACACTAACTTTGGTGTAAAAATGGTTAAATGAATTATGAGGACCTGAACCAAGAGCTCATTGACGATCTGGGGACCAAAGAGTTTGTCTGGGACTAAAATGTTGTGTCAGAATCAAGCTTACATTCAGAAACAAACAAAGCTTTATGGTTATAACGTAGCAGACGTGCAGATGGGATGACATGGGGGGGGGGGGGGGTTGGGTAGGTTTTGGGAAATCTTTGGACATGCTGGACCTCCACGTGTGGACTGACAAAAAGCTGATCTTTATAAATCAGTTTTGTAAGTTTGTGCTAGGATTTAGGTTTGGATTTAGTATTAAGTTCAGGTTTAGGCCCTGCTATCGACCTTTATATACAACTAATCTGCAGTCATGTTTAGATTTTCAGGGGAAACTAATGTGGACCCGATTACATTCACATGACAGTGACATGATTCTGTTTACCGACCTCCATGAAGCGGGATATGCTCATGATGGCCTGGTCGGTCTCGTTGAACACCTCCCTCCAGGTGAGGCCACCGCCCAGCGGCTGGGGGTCGTCCGCCTGCCTCGACAGGAAGTTGGAGACGTCGGCCACAGTCCAGTCGGTGTCGGACAGCTGAGCGTGGAAGAAGCCGGCAGTGATGTTGTTCTTTAGCAGAGTCTGGACGACAGAGGATGAACGAGGACCTCATTTATCTCCTGAAGGTGAAGCGGTTCATCCGCCAACCAGTGTCAGCATGTTAACAGTAACCAGAACTAAAGGTTGAGCTCTTGATGATCATGGTCAGTGAATCTGACACTTCATACTTTACTTGTTTTTCCATAACAATGGGAGCTGATTTAAACTCATTTTAACCGATGTTCTCAGTCACAGAAAAACTGGATCTGAGCTGATCAACATCAAATTAACTGGCAACTATCAAATGATCATCAAAATCTTTTTATATTTCATAGTAAAACTAAATATCTGGTGAAGGAGGAGGAGATGAGGGACAGGTGAGGGAGTGGGTGGAGCCTGATTACCCTAATCAGGTCCATCTGCTGGCTGTTCTCCATGAAGTTCCAGACTTTGGGTCTCATCTCTTCCCACATCCCACCCAGGTCCCTGAACACTCCGAGCTCCTGGAAGGTCCGGTTCACCTGAACGCATCACAAACACAGATCACATACAGATGAGACAGACACCTCCTAAAGGACATGATGAGAAAGGAACTGATGTCGTACCTCGTGGATGATCCTCTGTGTGGCAGGGGTGTGGGGGGTGTACAGGATCTTCCCCATCAGCAGAGGCTTCAGAGCCTGCCAGATCATCCTGGACATCGGGTTAGAGTCCATGTTCTTCACCAGACTGTTACAGTATGGAGCTAGAAAAACACACACACACACACACAAACGTTAATCCTGATAGGTTTGTTTTGCAGGAACAGTCTCACAGAGCTGTGGTGTTTAAATTATTCTGTCAGGTTAGTGGACAGCTCTAAATACTACAATACCCATGAGCATTGGCTGCTGTTGCTGTGAAGAAGAAGCAGATCAGAGCTGTAGTAAACTGTTTCCATGCTTATTGAATTCATCCCAAACTGATCCAGAATCAGACAGTGAAGAGATTGAAAATACTGTTTTATCAGGTTTCTACACAGTGTCATAATACTTTTTACTGAAATGAGAGAAAATGGAACTCCACGATTGGCTGCTTGCTTGTGAAATGCACCTTGGGAGCTGGAGTC
>CM029134.1:105000-215000 GCA_016859345.1 Istiophorus platypterus | reverse complement strand
CTTGTATTTTTCCAGTATATTTCCAATTTTTGCTCCCAGTATCTCCCCAGTATTTTTTCAGTATGTTCCCAGTATTTCCCCAGTATGTCCCCAGTATCTCCGTTATATTTTTCCAGTATTTTCCCAGTACCTCCCCAGTATTTTTCCAGTATGCTCCCAGAAGGTTCCCAGAATTTTTACAGTTCTACCTCAGAGCTGCTGTTCTCTGTGGGTTCTTCACCACATCACCATCACAGAGTCATTTCTTTCAAAATTAACAGGAAACCGTTGCAGCTTTAAGAGTCTCCTCCGTGCTTTGACCTTGACCATGGCCGCTGCTGGCTCCATGCCGCCAGCTGCGGTCTACAGCTTCATGGCGGGACGCTGAGCGGGACGAGGACGGACGCTGAGTGTTTGTTGTTCATACTCATGTGTTCTCCTGCTCAGAGGACTGTGAAGTGAAAACCTGCTGAGATGTTCGAGTCTTTATTCAGCTGGGAGCTCGTCTCTGCAGCAGGAAAACAGCTTTTATCTGGACACAAAGACTCACAGAGACACTCGGAGCTGCCAAGTAAACCCAGTGGCCCCGGTCCGCTGCCGTAGCGGTCCGTCCACCAGGTAAACTCTGAGCAGATCAGCTGCATGTCTTACCTCAACCGCTAGTAGACCCAGACTGTCCAGGAGGTTGTTGGTCGCCTTGGCAACCTGTCTCACAGCCTCAGGGTCGGACCTCACATCCATCTGGGAGACATAGAGAGACAAAATCTGTTTGAACCTGCAAATCTTCAGAATTTTAGTCACAGGACAAGAAAAAGCATCCGTTTGACCTTGAATGATAAATATGATAATTCAGTTTTAACTGTTTAGGAGTAGCACGATTTCTCTGACAAGCACTCCATTTAATATTTGTCCCTTATAAATGTACAGTCTAATTACAGCCGATCCGAGAGCAGGTCGAGTCTAGTTTAGGGCAAGAGACACTGTCCTGAACCGTCTCATTACCCTCACTCGGTGTTATAAAACCTGCCAGATGTTTGTGGACAGACAACACAGCCGGATCCTCTAACCGAAACATTTGGCTCATTCAGTCACAACAAGGAACTGATGGTGAATTTTAATTAATCCTGATTATTCCTTTTCTGAACTCTGTCATTAACACAGATGCTGTCATGGTGATTTTGAACTCCAGGGTCAATAACTTGTAGAACCTGCTGTTTTATGACTGATCACCAGTTAAACGCTCTGAGGAGAATCATTCTTTACTATCAGAGCGTTTTTTGACCTGCAGCAATCCTCCTTTAACTTCACTGAGTCTGTAAACATGAGCATTTTCTCTGGGAGTCCCTGAATGAAGGAGTTTAACGTTTCTTTCCCTGCTGCTGTGGAAACTTTCAGTTCAGACAGAAACGGTCTGAGGTAGTTTTAGGTTCACACAGTCGGTCAGCAGCTCATAGATTTCTGCAGACAAAAGAGGCAGAGGCCTCTCTGAGGCACTGTTCACTCTAAACCTTCGAAAACCTTTAAAACCGGTCTCCAGGCTACGAAAACTGAGACTGTAAAGAGCTGAGACAGGCTGAGACACGCCTCCTCCCACACACACATAGCAGGCTGAATACACAGCTAACACACCTTCACTTTGTGTCACCTGAACAGTGCGTGTGAGGTAAAAACACCCTGTTTCAGCTCAGTGTAAAAGATGCAGAGTATGAGGAGGTCAGGTTGTTGTTTAGAACTTTTTGTGGTCTCCACCTGAGAATGAGTCACTGTGGAGTTACACTGGTTCACCTGTGTCAATGTCTCTGGAGAACAGATAAACACAAGGCTTAGTCAAAGCCAAAGTGTGTGTTTCTGTTCAGTTGTATGTTTTAATGTACTTACTTTTTAACACAAACACAAACACACACACACACACACACACACACACACACACACACACACACCCACACACACCTCTCTCCGGTCCAGTACTGAGTCTGGTTTTACTTCTGTAGTGAGACAATAATGTACAGTGTTAGAGCTGAAAGTCTGAGGCAGACCCACATGAACCACCTCCAACAAGCTCAGATCATGTGACTTGTTTCTCCCTAATTAATCATTAATAAACAGCTGTTTTATTCCGCTGTTTTGTTCTAGACCACTGTCTCTGTACAACGGTGTCTCCACCAATCAAAGCTTGGCCTTGTAATCTGTCACCTGTCAGCAGTTGTGGTCTTACCCGGACTGGTTTCAGGAAGTCCAGGTTCCTCAGGAAGTGGTTCTCAGCATGGTTCAGCCAGGCAACGGGTGCCTGACAAATGACTTCCTGGACCAGCGTGGACACCTGATGGTCCAAGATCGTCACAAAGTCTCTGAGACTCCGCGTGCCCCCCTTGCTGGGACACATGTCCCTAAGGTGAACCCCAAAACCTCTGAGGAGGACCTGAGAAACAGAATAGACACCAGAAACCAAAGACCAGGGACACAGACCAGATACCAGAAACAAAGACACAGACCAGAGACAAAGATAGAGACCAGAGACCAGAGACCAGAGACAGGGACCAGATACCAGAGTAAGAGACCAGGTACCAAAGACATGGACCAGATACCAGAAAAACAGACACAGACCAGAGACAAAGACAGAGACCAGCAACCAGGTACCAGGTACCAGGTACCAGAGACCAGAGACAGAGACCAGGTACCAGAGACCAGAGACCAGAGACCAGAGACATGGACCAGATACCAGAAACACAGACACAGACCAGAGACAATGACAAAGACCAGGTACCAGAGTAAGAGACCAGGTACCAGAGACAGGGACCAGAGACCAGAGACCAGAGACAGAGAACAGTTTCAAAGGTCAGATTCAACATTAGAAGGACTCCTTGACTTTTATTGATTTCAATGAAATTTTTGGGGCTTTTATTCCGTCAAATGAAATTTGATTAAATATTCTCAGGCTTTCTTTACATTTTTTAGATTATTCCCCATATCCTCCACTTTCAGAAAATATTTTTAAATATTTTTATTCGACTTTTTAAATATAGTTATCAGGTTTAATATTTTCATTCTTTCCATATTCTCAGTTTTCAGTTCCGACTCTTTGTGAAGGGACCCGAGTTAAATTTCCCGGCGGGGGCAGAGCAACCGAGGGGCCAACCGCCCACAGACTGAGCATGTGCAGAGCGCCTGCTCACCTTCTCCAGGTTGACGTTGGCCTCTCTGATGTGCTGGACGCTGTGTTCGGGGAAGGAGGCGTTTCTCAGCAGGAAGCTCGACAGGGTCTCGTTGTCTATCAGGAAATGCTTCAACTTGAAGCCTGTGGGAGAAAAAACAGACAAACAGAGTAGATCAGACTCAGTGGCCTCAGAGAAACCTGACTCCTCCTCAGTCCTCCTCCTCCTCCTGCTGCTGCAGCAGCAGCTCCTCCTTCCCCCCTGCTCTTCCTCCTCCTCCTCCCCCTCCTCCTCCTCCTCCTCCTCCTCCTCCTCCTCCTCCTCCTCCCCCTCCTCCTCCTCCTCCCCCCCCTCCTGCTCTTCTTCCTCCTCCTCCTCCTCTAAAGACACTGAGCGCTGTGTGATCCCACGGTAACTCAACTGTACTGTCTCTGCACCTTTTTCCACCTGTTGCTCAATTATTCATCATGGTCGATTCACAGTCTGATCACATGATAATCAGTGATTTCATGAAAATAAAGTACAGACAGTCAGTCCCCTGGATCAGATCACTCCACCAGGGTCCTGATGATGCACGTTGACATCACCAAAACTCTCCAATCAGTGAGTTACCTGTCAGTTATATAACCTGATGCATTTACTCCTCTTGGTTTGTTTGTAAAAAGTCAGTGTGACCATGAACCAGATCTCAGAGATGCTTCTGGATTCATTATTTCTCTTGGTTTAAGCTGCAGGTGAGACAGAAACTTGAGACACCTGGGACTTTCAGAGTCTTGACCATATTTGGCATCCTGGGGGGTGGGGGGGGTCTCTAACAGGAGATTTAAATGAGGTGAGGCATCTGTTAGATAAGGAGCAGTTTTCCTTCTTCTAAGAACATTCAGGACATCTTCATCTGATCTACGTAGATCTGCTGATGTTCTCTCTACGGTTCTACCTGTCTCACCTGCATGTTGTCACATGTCTGCGGGACAAAATTCCACTCATTTGGAGTTCGGAGGAACCTGCATCACATCAGATATCAAAATTTTATTTGGACAAAGCCCCAGCACGCCCCTCCATGTCTTTTCTTCTTGTACAGGTTTGAACAGGAAGCCATGACGACAACGCTCCAACACGTGTTCAGGTGAATATGTTTAGACCAACAGGAAACGGCATGTAGAATGTGACCTGTTTATGGCGTTTAACCTCCAATCTGTATCTGATTAAATGACCATCTTTACACTAGCGGATCTGATCGCAAACTTTCTGTTCTCTACCCCAAAGGATCCGAAACTCAGCAGAAGTTTGGAGGTGCTGATGTGGACCTCTCCTCTGAACTGTCCCCACCAGGCCAGAGATCCTCAGAGGGATCATAAACAGGAGAAGGCTCCAGAAAGGACACTGTTTTTCATGTATTGATCCACTGGTTTCCTTTCCCACCAATTGCAGCTCTATTGACATCCTGCAGCTACGCCACCATCTCGCCCTTGCCTCTATGGTGTAGGGAGGAGGAAACATCTTGGGTTCACACACAGACGATCTGTCTAACTCATGGTTTTAGTGTTTCAGTGACTAAATGGAGCTGCTCGCACTCTAAATGAACTGAAACATGCAGATGCATCAGTGACCATCAGGCTTCAATCTCAAAACAAACAGCTCCCTCAATCAAATGCAATAAAATCCTAGATTTGCTTCTTCAGAAAATGATCTCAGTGTCTTCTCCCAGGGATGTAACAGGAAATGCACCACTCTTCTTCACCAGCGGAGGCAGATGAAGATGAAGATGAAGACAAAGACAAGTACGAAGACGAGTTCCTGTCCACAGCAACAGGTTCCAATCAGTTTTAGAAACACACTGTCGTCACTGCAGCACCAAAACTGAACGACAGCAAATGCATTATCTTCATCTCCTCCTCCTCCTCCTCAAACGCATCTGAACCACCAGGTTCTCTTCGTTCAACCTGCTGGCATCAGCAGATTGTCTGATGTCTAACCCTCACTTTGACTGATCAGCTTCAATGCTGATCACACAGCACAGCTGCTGTCATTAACCTGGATTCATAACCAGAAAACATCAGTTACTGTTCACCTGGTTGACAGGATGGACACTAACCTGTAACAGAACAACAGCAGCATGAGTGAGTGTGTAGAACACACTGATGAGGTTCTGACTGACTGATCTGGTCCATGTCCACCAAGAGAAGAAATGACGATTAACTGCTGCAGACAAAGATCTTCTGAAAACACAGCAAGATCTGACCTCCTGTCACTACCACAGCTACCATGACAACATTGAACAAAAGTGTCCGTGACAATGGCTGACTTGTGGTTGACTGAAACCCCAAATTGATTCATCACAGTTAACCAGTGTAAATTAAACACAGCAGCTATATTACCCATTGTCATTGAAATTGTCAATTGTTTGCTTTGGTTGGGCAGTAAACTCAAAAAGTTTGGTTTTGTCTATTTTTTTTTTTTTACTTATTGGAGGGGTTAAGAGTAAGACCTGGATTTTCTACAAAGACGCCTGTAATGTTTGGTATATGTTGTATTTATGGGGATTTCCATTTCTGTTGTAAAGTGACATGACTGATGTTTATCCTCAAACTGAACCAAGATGTCCGAGGATTAAAACTGGAGGTGTTGGAGAAAACTCGTGTCAAGTGTTCTGGACTCACTGAAAACACTCTGGTCAGCTTTTCTTTCGTTATGTCATCACGCATCTGTCCTGCAGCAAACCGAGTGTGTAAAACGAGAAAAGGAAGGTGAAAAAAAATGCTTCCACCAGCTTCTGTCTGCGGGGAGGACTAGGTGAAGGTACGGAGGCCTTGCAAGGACAAAACGCTGACTGTGCTGTTCTGCAGATGCGGACTAACTCTGTTAGTGACGGGTCAGAGGACAGGTGAAGCTGTCTGACATCAGCAGTTCTGAATGATGTGATTGGTCAAATGAGGGAGAGTTTCCAACAGAGAAACATGTCAATTTCAATCACAAACCTCCTCAGAAGATTCACTAAACTTTAGTCGGCTACTCAGATGACACAGACACAGGTGACGTGTTTGGATGCTGGTCTAATCCGAAAACGATGTGATCAGTCGTCAGCTGGCATCATTTAAAAGAACGTCAGATCGTCTCTGTTCCTGTGGAACCCTCTATGATAACCGGTTCATTAGGGGTCACCCTCAGTTTTATTAAACCCTCGGTTCAGACACATCATTGCTGTCAGGTGGAAATCTGCAGCTGATTACAGACATTTTCTCATCCATTAGAAAACAACAAGTGCAATTAAAAAAAATCATCTGCCAGGGACACCTTTTTCACACATCCTGCCATCTAAGGCAAACAGACTACAGCAGGACTGGACCTCGGTCTGAATCCGGACCCTGCAGCACGTCGATCCGGACCCACCTGCACCTCAGGTTATGAACCCAACACATCCGTGGTCAGTAACAGGCAGACGTTGCGGTTAACAGCTGTATACTTCCCAGTCTGAAGAAACGCTGAGAGTTCAGCATCAACCTCAAAAAAAGAAGAGGTGATAGAAACAGAAACAAAACCAGAATCAACACTGACGTTTCCCAGCTCTGGAGACAGATGTTGGTGACTAGATGAATAAAGTTTGATGTCGAATCCACAATGTTTCTTCTGACTGGTGAGTAAACTGTTAATGTAGCCATGTAGTGATCGCAGAAACCTACATAAGGAACCTTTAATAAATAAATTCTGGTTGTCTAATAAAACCTGATCTTCTGCTCTGTACTGCTGTGCCCACTGACTGACAGGTGGCAAAGAGAAAGTGAAAGTCTAAGGGAAACAGGAACCATCCTCATCCTGGGGGGGTTCCAGTGTTATAAAAAACAAGCTGCTGAAACTTCACCTCAATTTAAAGTCACAACTGTGAACTCAGTCATTGAGAAAATTATCTTCAGAGTAACTGTCAATGAAAGAAAAAAATGGTGGGGGGGCACTAAAGCAGTGAACTGTTGATTTCATGTCAGTGTGTAAACCTGACGCTTCCCTGGTTTAAGGACCCACAGCAAGCTGGTCCAGGCTCAGACCTGTTCTGGTCTTGATCTCCTCCTGTGTTTGTTCAGCTGCAGAGCGACATGTTTGAACTCAGTGACGCTCAGCGTGACGCTGTCAAGGCGAGTGGCAGAAAACTCAACGTGACAGGACGACGTGAGAGGAGACACCATGCTGACCGTCACCTGCTGACCCTCATCTACGGGGGCGGGGCCAGAAGGTGGACAGGGGGCGGCACAGGCTCCCCGCAGGAATCTGATTAGCCATCGACCGGAGTGAGGAGGAGATATTTAGTCCGTTATCAGAAACCCTGCACATGGTAGCTGTTAATACTTCTGGTCCGGTTATGACTCAAATCCACCATGAAGAGACTCAAAACTACCAAAGAGACCAAAATCTACCACAAAGTAAAACAAAACCAGCACAAAGAGATGAAAAACCACCAAAAGAGACACAAAACTACCACAGAGACTCAAATACACCACAAACTACCTATTAGTAGTTTTTTTGCATCTCTCTCAGTCTGGGGTCCTTGCTCCTGTACGGGAGGGGGGCTTTTACTTTTCAACTACGATGTCTGATAATCTGTTCGTGTCTAAGGGATATTTGAAGTTTCAGACAGAAGCTAAAAGTTTCAAATGTTCCTACACCTGCACTTGGACCAGATGAGATCAACAGGTAGACCTGCCGCAGCTCGTCTGATCAGGGATGATGTGAGGGAACAAGAACGGCAAGGTGCTGTGTTTGGGGGGGCGGGGGGCAGCAGGTCGGAGCAGGTAGAGAGAAGAAACACCCCCCACAGCAAGATAAAACTGCAAATTAACAGACAAAGGAGGAAAATTCTTTTGGTTTAATGAGCCTGAAAAATCCACCACCAGAGGAGGGACGAGAGAAAAACTGCTGCAGAGACCAGAAACTTCACAGAGCCGGATCAAACCATGAAGACACTGTACATCTAGTTTCTCCCACTAATGAACACAACCATACCATGCGCTGGTTATTGTTTCTCAATGAAGTATAACTAGTGTTTTTTTACTTTATCAATCAATCTCAGTTAATCTCAATAAATTGAGAAGTGATGGACTGAAATGACCGAAAACCATCAGAGACTAAATCAAACAAACCAAAGAGATGTAGTTTCCTGTGACGGAAAACAAACACAGGGAATCGTCAGATTAAAGAAGCAGGAGACTGAACCTGACAGATCAGTTATCAGCCTGTTGACAGCTTCATCACCAAGCAATGACTCGGACTGAAAAATGTAAACACTGATCACAGATGCTCTTCAAGGCTTCATTTATTTATTACTGACTAAAAAAACTTGTCATCTGGTTCGCTACCCTATGTTCTCTGCGCATGACCCCTCCCTCCGGTCAAAGCAAACGCTGAGGAGTCAAATTAGGAGCGTTACAGCTTCTTTCTAAGTGCAAAGACCTCGTTGCCACCATTCTGCAGCTGTCTGAGTAAATCAGGATCTGAATTCAGAGACAAAAGTTCACGTCTCTGCTGCAGTTTTCTGTTACTCAGCAGGCCGGTCTTGTCCGGAGGCAGCTGGACTGAACCAACTGAACAACCTGTTGCCGGCCGCTTCCTACCTGATTGGCTGTTCTGCAGCTCCTGCAGAGCCTGAGCCAGCTCCTTGAATCCATCCAGGTTCTTGTCGTTCTGACTATACAGAAGAATCTTCTTGGCGTCAGAAAACAGACGGGAAATTCTGGGGGGGGAAAAAAAAAAAAAAAAAAAAAAAAAAGAGTTTTGCGTTACATCTCAGTCAGTGAGTGTCTGAGCAAACTGGTCGGTCACTTTCCTATGTGCTATGTGTTCTGTTGTGTTGTTAGGAAGTTAAGATTTGAAGGTCCTGTAGGCAGCTGAAATGTCATGACGTAAGGAAGCGGAGCTGTCGGGTAAACTGTCCAAAAGCAGTGTAAGCAGTCAATGAGTTGGTGTCTAGTTCCAATGAATGACTGAGAGCAGATGAAATCAAATGTGAGACTGAAGCCTGTGGACAGCTGAGGTGTCAGTTTGTATGTGAACAGTGAAAGTAGCTGAACTTTCAATTGACTGTAAAGTGCTACACACGGCTGTAGTGTCAGTTCCTTATTTTGAAAAGTTTGTTCCTAAAAAGTAAATTCAGGTGAGTAAAAGGTAAAAACACAACGAGTCTCAGCTCTGAGGGCTCATTAGAGGAAATAAAGTTTGTTCTCACATGGAGTCGTTGAAGTTGCCGACGACACCCGGGGACTCACCCGGCGTCGGGTTTCTGAAGCAGGGGTTGTTGGCATTGCAGAGGATTCCCTGAATCCAGGGCAGCGTGCCTGCTGATGGCATTGCCTTGTTTGGGAAATGACCTGCAGACAGGTAAAATCAGGAAGTTAGTCAGCAACAACACCTTTCAGAAGATCTGTCAGCAAAGTAAAAGTCTCATCATGAGTAAAGGTAAAGTCTGAAAACATCCTCACTTCAACAAAGGAAAAAATCTTTGTACTCTGTTCAGGAACTGCAGCTCCCATCAGGCCCTGACGGCTCCTCTGACACTTCTAGATATCATTTTTGTGACTTTTTCTCGATTAATCTTTTGATTAAATGTCATTTACTGCAGCTAGATTGGGAACATGGGACACTGATGCACGATACCAAACGAAACGCTCGGAGCATTGATGCAGTTCCTGTGTCATCGTCCTCCATTACAACTTACCTGGTGCATATTCTAAATACATTAATAGATCTGTCAAATTGCCACAAGTGGAGAGATGATGTGGAAAAAAGGGGCCCACAACCCATTTTTGGGTGAAGGACCATGAAGTTGTCACTGGCCCTCACTGCATACCTGTCCTATGTTTGGTCCAGGTCAGGGTCACCGGCCAATCACAAGGTGGCATTGACTCGCACCGCCTCGGATCAGGTCGGCGTTTTGCTCAACACGACCTGGAGCCGTGGAGCTGTAGTGTATATCTGTAGTGGAGCAGCTAACACACAGTGTCATTTAATAATTAATGTACGAAAGCCCCGGTCAGCTAACACCACAACTAGAGTCTATTTCTGTGGGATCTGATTGCAAGATCAATAATCAGCTCTGACTGAATGCTGTACGTCATGCGGCCCGGCATTGGACGTGACATTGTGTTTCACGCCCATCCTGGAGGAGGAGCGTAGGCCTGGGGGTTCACCTGTTGTTCCGCCTCTGGACGGCAGAAACGTGGATCCAAGTCCTGAACAACACGTGCATTTGTAAAACCAGCAGCCTAGAAGCTGCCTCAGTTACATCTGACAGTTTATCTTGCTGCTGCACTGGAACAGACTGTCCATACGTTCACCAGGGATCAGTGCAGGTAGATAACCTGCGACTGATTTGTTATCACCTGCGGCGCAACATCTGCTGCAGCCGCCGTAGGGCTGAGCCCGGGGTGGAGGCAGGGATGTCTCCGAGGCAGCGTTACGACCTTTACCCCCCCAGGGCACCAGGCTGCACCACCTCGTCAGCTTTCTGTTGGGCGAAGAGGCGGCTATCAGAGAACCTTTAAGACTGCCAACTGGCTGTTTCTAATCAACCAGAGATAAGATAGAGGCAGATTCCACAGGCAGTGAGTTCAGCGTGAGCTGGATCCAAAGCTGCTTTTTAGGACAGAAGGTCTATCCCGGTCCCAGACACCAGGCTGAAGCTGAAAAGACCCATTGGCTAATCCAACAGACTGAAGTTTCATTGATCGATTCATCTCTAAAGTCTTTTATAGAGAAAACCTAATCTCCTCTAATGTCTCATATTTTGTGTTTATCTCCGTTTTCTGTCACAGTAACTGAATCCTCGGGTTTTGAACTTGCAGATGGACTAAACGAGACATTGGAAGGCATCACTTTTTGACTTTGAGAAACACTGGCATCCTAGTTTCTTAGTCTTGTGACATTTCGAAGACCATACGTCTGATTAATTGTGAAAATAATCAACAGATGATCAGTAAAGTCCAAAAGAATAAGAAATCAGATCAGTGAAAAAAAAGAATTATTTGGAAACTAATGGCACATAGAACATATTTTTCTGTTTTATTCCTGTAATCGTTGGGTTTTATATGAAAAAGGACAAATGCTTTGAAATTTGCATAAATAACTTTAGAATAATTTAAGTTCCCTTAATACTAGGATGCTTTAACATTTCTTTCACTAACCAAATAATTTTACTGTTTCTGAGCAGAAAAAAAAATAAGATTTCATTAGTTATTATGAGTCTTAAAAACCCACCAATTGCAATTAGTGTGTCAGTGTTGACAATAACTTCCTCAGGTTGTTAAAGTCTTAATTCATACAAACGACGTCAGCTTCCTGATGATACCGACCGACCGAATCTGGAATAAATGCAGATTATTCCTGATCCACTGCACTCCTGTAAACATGTCACGGTTGTTATGTAAATATTAATAATGAGTTGCATATTATTGATATTGTTAGCGGATGAGACAGAGGATCCTCTCAATGGGAAAGAAACCTTTCGTTTATGGCTGAAAACAGTCTGCACACTTTTGATGCTTCGACTGAGCATCTGGGGACTTTTCTATGAAAATTAACTTCAGTGGGTATAAACGAGCCACAGTCTTATTTTGTGTGAAGAACAACTGAGGTAACCGAGCACACTCTGAGCCAAACGTCCACAACAGTTTGCAACAGCTGCATCTGAGCTTTGTCTTAAAAACAAAAGGCAGGATGCTGCTGCACCCAGTGAAATAATCTCCCAGCTTGTCTCTGATCCACAGGAGCTTTCTCCGAGCTCTTCGCAGTCCTGAGCAGCTTTCAAGCGACAAGTTTCAACACGTCTGAGCTCACATGCTACATGAATCATGCCACAAACATTCCTCCAACAGCCACTGCGGCAGAACTAAAAGAGCCTGGAGTCCAGAAAGCTTCTGCTTTTAGGGGGAAGCAGGAGGACAACCCGCTTCCTGCCGCCAACTTCAGCTCAGTTTCAGCTCAACCTCCGTATTTACATCTCAGTTCCGCTGCTTTCTAGAGACATTGTACTCAGCCGCAAGCTGATTCAGATAAATCATGATCCAGCCAATCAGAAAAGAAGAGTTTTCACCTGGAAGTTTCCTCACACATGTCACATACACGATTCAGTCTTTTCTTTGTCAGATTACTAACTAAAGATCAACTACTGGAATTTTTTTAGTCTTGATTTTCTAGCATTTCTATATGGAAACTGATGAACCTCAGGTTTTAAACCAAAGTACTGGACACATTACAGTGTTGAGTGGTATCATGCTTCTGTTTGTCATTCAGACAAGAGGAGAGGATCTGATCCTTTTCCCTCTCAGGCTGCAGCACTGACGGATTTAAAATCTGATCTTACTGTTAAGTTTTTATCAGTGACAACCCTCCATCTCCACCGGCTTGTTATCCTCCTCTGCTGCAAGGAGAAAATATATCTTACAGGCTGATCTGATGTGATGAGGTTGATGTGAAGCTGCTTCTTCTACTGTGGCTTTTTTAGTTTATTTGTCTGATTTAGTGCAGAGGAGACGATGACAGAGAGAACTGGTTGATTACAGTGAGTGTGGAAGGCAGGACAAGACCTGCATTCAATGTCTGCATGTGGCAGATCTGCTGCAGGCTCTTAATGGTTAATGTGAGAGATTCGGGTCCATCGCATTCAAAGCGAAGCGCACGTGTTTGAGGCTGACAGTCAGACCGACGTCCTGACTTTAAGTCTAAGATGTGAGGCCAACATGCTAAACCGTCGTCAGATTAACATGGAGAGATGCTGGTCTGAGAGCAGCTCTGGTTTCTAACCAGGTGGCCTGTGATGACGTAGGGTTTAGGTTCATTCCTGACTTTAACTTTAACTTAACATGAACCTTAACATTCTTCTTGGGTGATGAACAGGAACTGTTTTGATTCATCCATGGCCTGACACATGATTGGCTGCTGTCTATGTGACTTAATGTCTAAATTACTTTAATACTCATCTGATATAAATGTTAAGAACCGGCAACTAACAATTATTTTCATTATCAGTTACTCTGCTGATTGTAAGTGGAATTACTATGTGGTCACTGAAATGTTAGAAATACTGAAAAACCACATTTGATTACAGCCATGATTCCTAAAGCCCCAAACGAAGACAAAGAAAACCATCATATGGAAACCGGAACTGTTGAATAGTTAGCTCATTATCAAACAATCAACCATCAAACAAGTTGCTGATTAATTTTCCTTTAGTGGACGAACTGACTGATCTCTGCAGCTCTACTACAGGGGTTGAAGGTGTTGTAACCCTTTAGAGACAGTCTTCTCTGCTCCATGCACCTTTGGAATTAATCCAAAGTATTGACGACCGCCCAGCAGTTGACTTCCTGCTGGAGATCAATGCCAATCAGAAAGCAAACCTCTGGCAGATTTGTGCTGACGGAGAGAAGAGGCATGACCGAGGTTTGTCTCATTCAGCCGCAGGTCCCGTGTTCTTACATAATTCTATTATGACCTTATCGATCCTTGACTGGGCTCTGTGTCCTTCACCAGGTTTGATAATGGCACAGCAGCCCAGTGATAAAGAGCCATAAAGTGCCATGATAAATCCACACGAGGAGCACCAGGAGTTACCATTGAGACCTTTACTCTGAAATCCTGCAACGGTGAATACTTCCTCCGTACTTCTTCCGTTATCACTGACCTCAGATTATTAGGACTCAATTGAGAGTTCGGTGTCAAGCTGACAACTGATATCGGTCATCCCTAAAGGTGCAAGGGTCTGAATGCTGCTGATAACCAGCCGCAGCATCTGATTACCTGCAGAAATGCTCCAAGCGTGCACCTGGCTCACACCTGAGCATGGCTCTGTAAAACCAAACCTCTTTTAAAACTGATCCTGCAGAACGATTTCAGCTGAATCATCTCAGTCCCGAGTGAGTTCACTCAGCCAAAAGTATGTGGAAAGTGACACAGGTACAATAAAACTTACAGCTGCAATAAAACACCTGAGAGGTCAAGTCAAAATCAGCCAACAAGGGGGTTAATGCCTGGACCTGCACAGAGGGGTCCACTCACTCTGCCGTTTTTCAGAAAAAAAGTACAGTGTATGGTCAAAGGTAAGTGGACACCCTAACATTAGGCCCTGGTGGGACAGTGTCCCAGTCATATATAAATAACAACTTCAGCTCTGTGTGGGAGGGGGTCGTTATCGGTACTGGCACCCTTACAACCCTGCTGCTGACGGGCTCCCCAGTTTCTCCTCTCAGTACTGGTCCGAATCTGACTTCTTTTCAAATCTAAGTCTGTTGTTGATTTCATAAAAACATGGGATACAGATTCAGTCTTTGGGATTCTCTGAGCAGACTCCACTGTCCACATACTTCTGGCCACATAATGAATCAGTATGTCAGGAGTCAGAGTGGAAATAAACAACCGACGCTCCTGAGAAATTTAAATCTTTTCAGGCCTTTTAAATGTAAAGAGGCCCTGCTGACCTCGGTCATTTACATCCAGACACCGTCACACCTGTGTGTCATCGCTGAGGAAGGTGACGCCTTTAATCCCCTCACAGGAAACGCTGTGTCCTCTTCACACACTGGCGACTGGCTCCCGCTGATCCTGAACGGGACCGGATCTGGATCTACAGAGATCTGGATTGTGTCTACAGTAAGTCACCTGAATTTTAAGAGGCTGTTTTCATGTGAAGTCGGCCTGTGTCCCCTCACCAAGAGAGCTGCGTCTACAGTGAAACACCTGAGCACTAAAAACAGAGAAATCTTGTCTTATCCTACGGCTGCATTCAGTCTCCTGCTCTGTGTTTTACCTCAGCTCAGTTCAACACTTCGTCGTTCTCATTTACACAATTTCTCCTCCTGTTGTCAGACATGTAAATGAGGATAAAACAGTGATTTAACACTAGAAAAACTAGGTGCTACCCAGAAGTCATTCCTGCTGCTGCAGAGAAAACTAGGACGCTGGATTTATGACGCTGCATTAGAGGGCTACACAGAATGAAACCATGTTTCTATGAGGTGCTTTTAAAAGATTTAAAAACCTATGTAAAGCAGTGCTGTAAAGCTCCAACATTTAGTCAATTAATCCATTAGTCTATCGACTGAAAACTACTTTTACCTTCACTTTTTAAAAAAACATCTGAAAGACACTGTTTACTATTAGATGTGTGGAATGATAAGTAATGATATACATCATACCTTGTTCTTTTTTTGATTAATTTTTTGTGGTAGCTTTTCTATCCTTTATTACCTTTACTCAATGTAATTCTTTTGGTCTTTGTCTATGTGAATGTCTCTGTGTATGAATCATGTCCTTTATAATAACTGTTGTATTCTTTGCTGCAAAAATCTTTTGGAATGATTTATTTATTGTTTGGCCCAAAAAAGGATAAAATTCTTATATTTCAGAAGCTGAAACCAGCAAATATTGTGGCTTTTGATTAATACAGTAGTTACAATGATAATTATATCACGTTTAATTTTCAGCTGATCAACAAAGTGCTGCAACTGTAAAATAAATTTGAGCAGGTAAAGTGAAGGAGCAGGACTTTACGACCACTGAGGGGCCTTTGAGCAAAGCACTGAACCCTGTGGACATCCAGTCCGGTCTGCTGGACTTTGAGCAAACCTTTCTGCGACCAATTAAAGCTTTGATGAAACATCTGCATCGACTCACACTCATGTTGTTCGTATGGCGGGTAGTTCAGCCGCACGGTGATGAGGATGAAGAAGATGAAAAGCGGCCAGACGATCTCCACCAGGAGCTGAAGCTGAAAGACAGAAAGACAGAGAGTTGGTTAGGGCCAGAAACAGGAAACCATTAACCACACACTGACTCCCAGGCTCTGCGGTTTAAAAGCATCCCTGGGTTTTTCTGAATGAGGCAGGAGGTGGCTTCACGCCTTTAATATTAGAAGTCATTCATAGTTAATGAGCGGTCGTCAATCGATCGACAACAACAAGCGGAGACAGAGAAAGGCCATGACCAGTGCACACAGAAATACCCAAAGATCCGCCGCCCCACTCAATAAACTCACTAAAATCCGGTTCATCTGCCAGGAGCAGCCTTCACAAACATCGCCTGACTCCATAGTCTCCGTGGATTCAGACCTTCATCCCTACAAACTGAGCGTTAGTAAGAGGAAACAGATGAGGGCCCAGTCTGGTCCTCATTCTCAGGATATGACAGCGGAATAGGAATGAGAACCCCGAAACGGACAGCTCACGGCGCAGACTTGAGGCCCTCGGGTCTCGATGTGCAGTTTAGGCTCAGGCCACGTTAAGGTGGAACCACTTAATGTGGATTTATACTGGATGGAATGGGCCAACGGGAGTCGTCCTGTAAGAATCTGCAGCCAAGGCTCCGATCAACAGTTTAGCGTTGGATTTCAGCTGCCAATATCACCTCTCTGATCAGACACTGGAGGCGTGTTTGTGTACGATGAGAACGAAGCTTCCTGCCCCCCCCGGCAGGTGTGGTTCCGTTCAACACTCTGTGATGCAGAACGACGGGGGAGCCGTCGTAGAACCGGAGTTACTGGCCTACAACAGAATCTGTTGGAACCTGCTCACATCAGAACCTATTCTACATTAGAACCTGTTGAAAACAGTTCTACATCAGAACCTGTCCTCTATCAGAACCTGCTATAAGCTTTCCTACATCAGAACCTATCCTACATTAGAACCCGTTCTAAATCGGATCCTGTGGGAACCCGTTCTACATCGGAACTTCGTAGAACCTGTTAAATATTAGAAACTGTTGGCACCTGCCCTACATCTGAACCTGTTAGAACCTGATCAACATTAGAACCTGTTAGAACCTGTTCTACATGAGAAACCATTTTGACTTTTGCTTTCTCACTCTCATGAGGTGGTTTGTACATTTTATTGTGTATAATGAAGAAACGTCTGAGCCGAAGAAAGAAAAAGTCGTCAGGCTAAAAGTGAAGATTATTACAGCTTCTATCAGGATGATGCGCCCTAACCTTTGACCCCCTTCATAGTGAACTGAACGATGGAAGATGTCCTCGCCACAGCTGCTTCTTCTGCTGTTTGTTATAATTATTAATACTTTGGGTGGCCAACGAAGAACCAATAACGCTGAGTAAACACATTATCATTAAATAAAACAACTGAAAAAAACTGTTTAAATCACAAAGGGATCGATTCGTTTAGTTAAAGCTTTGATTAACACAAACTGATCTCAGAAATGTGAGATATTTGGGCTTCGAATAAAACAAACAATGCTGCTAATAATTTGCACAGGTGTGGAAATCAAAAACAAATGTGATTATTTGTGAGTTCAGACAGAAAAACAATGAGACAATGAGTTGGGAGACACACAGAAAATTGAGTTTCCCTAAACTCTTTCAGTGACATATCTTGTTCATTAACTCAACGTTCCGATATTATTTATTGATTAAAAGAAAAACTGAGACTATATCATAACCACAACTTACAAAGACAGTTGTTCGGTTACTTTGAAAAGAGAAAGAGATTATCAGAGCTTTCATACAAGAGGTAACGATGATAAATGATGTAAATATATGAAAATTACATTTCAAAAGAGGAACATGAGTTCATGTGGTCTGAGTTAAAAAAAAAAATGATGAGACGGCAAGAGTTGGAAAGAGACAAACTATGAGAAATGATTTGTTAAAAAAAACTGGGGGTATTTGTGTCAGAGTTTAGACCTAAAACTGATCTGAGATCAGAGTTTATGTGACAGTGCCTGATAAGGGATCAGAGAAATGTGAGATCATGCACAAGTAGAAGGAACAAAGACACCGATACATTTCGGTGATTATTAATAAGATTAAACAAAAAAAAGCAGAGATCAGATTTTAATAGTAAATTTAAAAAGATAAATTATGAGATAATTCATGATGTAAAACTATTGACTGGGGTTTTACAGCAGGTGGTAAAATGTGAAATTATTAAAAATATAAGCACTGAGATGATCAGTCAATTTATTTATGTACTAATTCATTGTTCTAAATCTCAAAATGTCCTAAACTGAATATTTTTGGGTTTTGGACAAAACAAGACTTTTGAAGATGTCACCTTGAACTGTGAGAAAGTGAGGTGACATTTGTTACCATGCTGACAGCGATTAATCGATTAATGACGATAATAATTTAACAGTTAATGAGTACAACCATTTGACAATGACAATAATTCGGAGGTTCCCTGGGTTAATGGGACATCCTGAGAGCGACAGAGTTCACAGAGATTAAAATATGAAACCAGCAGATTCAAAGTGTGAAGAGACCTGATGAAAGACAGGTTTGAATCGTTGGATCACTTATCAATCAGGATTAAAAGCAAAGAAGCTTCAGACTCACTTTCATGACTAATTCAAGATTTTAATTCATGAACGAAAAGCAGCTGATCAGTCACTGAATTTACTCTTTATGTTGGTTTTTAAACCAAAGTGACAGAATTTTCTAGTTCCAGAGTTTTCCTCAGTCAAATGTTTCATCAGCTAACTGAGAGAATAATCCTCAGCATACTGATAATGAACACTTGTATTATATGTTATATAATCATCAGCTGCAGAGCGACGACCGAAAGGAGCGTGGAGTAAAATGTGTATCTGACTGAATCTGCAGAGTTGATGTGAAACAACCATGGGACTGACCGTCTGTCGTCGTCTGTAGGTGAAGTTCTTCCACAGCAGCAGACCCAGCTGTGTAGAGACGGACATGTCGCTCTGCCGTCGCTCTCCCGTCGCCCTGCCTGAATGACTGTCAGACTGGTGCTCGCTCTGCATTAAGCACAGATAGACAGAGGATCAGCCAGCACACAGCTCAAAGGTGCCGGGGTCAAAGGTCACAGCAGATATTACACTGGAATCAACTGCTGATGAAACTGCTGATCACACACATTAATCAGCTAGAAACACGAGTGCTGTCAGTTATAATGGATTCAAATAATATCCAGTGTTTTACCGTCTCAATCAGTAACAACAACAACATCAACAAGAGCTGGACAGGACTGTACAACTGTACCTAATATACTGGGAACTGACTGTGTATACCCCACTTTCTCTCCCCCTCTCAATGTCTACCCCAACGTGGTTGAAAGCAGCACTTCTTCCTCACTGGCTCAGTCAGTGTCTCACTGGAGCCACCCCCCCCCCACACACACACAAATTATACAAGGTAAACTATTTATTACCTTTGATAAATGCCAGGGGGCAGCAGTGTTTAGAAGCTGAAAAGATAATGACAACACACCTGAGCCTGCTGTTGACACATTCCAAAAATGAAGTGGTTTGCAGCTGATTATTTTGCAACAAAAAATTAGGAGAGGAGGAGGTTAGTGGACAGCGAGAACCAATCAGAGGTCCAGACTCAGACCCACCTGAGTCAGTGGGATACACTGGACACAACTAAATTACTTCTAAAGAACTTCCCATAAACAGCTGTTTTATCCACAGGTTTGAACCTTGTCATCTTCAAGTCGATTATTGGTTCATGGGAGTTTATGTAGTTATGATTTCACATAAATCCAAATAACCTGATCCTGTCACCGCTGCATACACTGACTTCCTGCCATCGCCTGCATACACCTGGTACAGACTGGAGCTGGCAATCGTTTTCATTATCGATGCATCCGTCAATTAGTTTTTTCAATTAACAGTTTAAATGTCAGACATTCTCTGTGTTATAAAAGAGAGAAAAAGCTACGTTTTCTCAGACTTGAGAGCTTGAGATCAGAGAAAATTTTACAGATTTTGGGTGAGAAATGACTGAAATGATTATTGGATTATTAAATAGTTGCTTCAACACTATGAAGTTAGTTTTGAACTTTATTATGTGAAGTGTGAGAACCCAGTGAACAACTAAAAAACACACACTGGAAACAAAGTTAAATGGGAGCAAAGCTGGATGTTCATAAGATCCAATCACAGATCATTAATCAATAATAGATCATTGATCAATCCCGCATGAGGAACCATGTTTAAGAGATTCATACTTGAACACAGCTCCATTTTACTTATATTAGACCAGAGAACTGGTGTCTACATCAGTAAATGTGTGACACGTTCCTGATTAATCTTATCGTGATTAATATCAGTCCCATTGATCAGTGTGATGGGTGCAGAGAGAGGGAAGACAGTGAGGAGGGGACGGGGGTTATGAAGGCATTTACACACTTGTAAATGTACTCAAATATGTCCCCTGCCCCCAGTCACTCATTTACACACACACACTTTGATCACAGTGAGCTACAGCTCTTTGTGTTTTTCACAACAGAGGAAACACTCTGAATAATCACTGTGTGTGTGGGGGACACTTTAACACCCCCCCCCCCACACACACACACACACACAAATGACCTTGAACTCAGAATGAAACGCTGTGGTGAATCAGGCTGCAGGTTGACACCTGAGGGTCAAAGTGTAAAATCGTTTGTCTCAGCGAGGACAGGAGGTCTCAGGAACAGTCATCTCACACAGACTGAGACGTCCAACACCAGGATGTCCACCATAAGAGTCAGGTCCTGACTGAGGATGGAACATGAGAAAACACCAGGTGACAGTGGAGAAGAAAACTTCCCTTTAACAGGAAGAAACCTCCGACAGAACCAGACTCTGCGTGTATTTGTGCGGGTCTGCCCCGACTGATCAGGTTGAGAAGGGAGAAATAACGAAAGCAGGAGCAGCTATAGATGCCGTTGTACTCGAACAGAGAAAGTCTGAACTACGGCTGCATCGTTTTCATTACTGATGATCTGTAGATTATTTTCTCCGTGAATCATTTAAACTGGAAATGTTAATAATCAGTGAAAATATGACTTTTGACACTTCGGTCTGTGAATTCAGTCACATCTGACCGAAAAAAGCTGTACATCCTCACGTTTGAAAATTTGACGACTTCTGCTCAAAAAGAGAAGAGAGCCCGTAGGTTCTGGGGGATGTGGACTCTGGGTCTCAGCGGGTCTGAACTGGATTCTGACTTTATCAAACTGAACGGAGCAGAGCGAGGAGCTGCTGCAGCGCCTCCAGCGGTGAGCTGTCTAACTGCACCATCAGCTTCTCAGACCGAACCTAATCCGCTTTAATTGGGATTTCTACTTTAAACTTCATTAAAACACAAAGAAACACACACTTCAAAAGCATTTCAACGGTTTGACAGTTGGAATTCAGGAGACTCCAGTGATGCGCTAAGAAAACACGCTTTAATTATCCAAGATGCGGTTTTGAATCCGGATTTACGGTTTTTTCTTTACCGAGTTGTTTCTACAGAAGAATTTGAACTTTGACTCGAGATTTCAACTTCTTCTTTCTGCTTAAGAGGAGGAAGAAGCGTTAAATGATGGACTCGAATCAAAGACTGCTGGTTAAGCTCCACTTCCAACATTTTCAACGGCTTAGTTTTCACTGTTACTGTCTTTAAATCCGGTTTAAAGACCTGGAGCAGCGAGGAACGGAAGTGCACAGGTGAGCCCAGGTGAAATCAAGGTTAAATACCGTGTGTCGGTGCTGGAGCCTCTCAGAGTCTTCTCCTACTCCTTCGCCAATCCACAGCATCTGCTTGTTACCGCGCTGCAGCCGCGGGACTACACCTCAATTGAGTCAATAAGCAATAATCAATCACTCACACTGCTTCCGCTCCGCATCTTCAAAATAAAACGGGAACCACTGTGGAACTTTGACTTCAGGATAACTCCATGAAAAGTGTATGTTTTTGTCCTGCAGGTCAAAGATCTTGTTTACGACTACAACAACAAGTCAGTTACATAAACATGAATGTTGGCATTTGCAGGTTATTCCAGTGTTTTCAGATCATGAAAATGACTTGAAACTGTAAAACTCTGAGCGAGCTAAAGGCTAAAAATGCTCTCAGAATATGAAAACAGAGAGATGTTTATATTATGTCCAAACCTTTCACAAACATGCTTGGCGATATTAAATAATTTGCTTTAATTTCTTTAACCTTTTGCTTTATTCGTGTTGTATGTATTTGTTCTCCTGTATTTGAGGGCTAGAGATAAAAATAGACCAGTAACAGTGAACAGAGCACATTATGTCAGTGTCTGATGTACGTGGTCGTACAGAATTTATCCCTGCAGGCGTCACAGTGGGCCTGTCCTCCCTTCTTTAAACTGGCCTGTGGCTCTGACATGGAGGAATTTGTCCCCTGGTTTAGAAGAACATTTGATTTCAGATTCAAGTTTGTCCCTCTCTGAGAGATGTTAATAAAAGTAACAATAATGATATTTAGTGAAAACCTGAATCCAGTAACTATTACACTCATGTCAGAGACATCTTTGCTTTTTTAGCGCAACTATAAATATATATTGATAACATCTAACATGACTACTTTTTGCCACCAGGAATTGGTTTTAAAAATACTGCTGTAGAACAAAATATAAAATGTGTACATAAAAAATGTATAAAATAATCTTGTCCATATTTCTGTATATTTTCTACATAAACACCATTTTTCTACCGTCGGTGTAAAATAAATCACAACAAAATGCCTCAGTGTCCGGTTTACATTATACATCTAAATTTTACTGTGTGACCCTCTGATGAAAACTGCTGGCCGGGCTTTTATTTTGTAAGACAAACTTCCGGTCATGCCGAGCGGTAATTGACGAGGCCGATGGACGGCGGGGTTACTGTAGGTCACAGAGCAGCCAGCGTTTCACAATAAAAGAAAAACTATCCAATGTTCTTAACAAAAGACTCTGCTGTGATTCATCTGATCTGGGAACAGTTAGTATCACTACTACTACTACTGCTACTACTACTACTACTGCGACTACTACTACTACTGCTACGACTAGTAATTCTGCTGCTGTTGCTACTACTACTACTACTACTACTGCTGCTACTACTAGTAATTCTGCTGCTGCTACTACTAGTAATTCTGCTGCTGCTACTACTACTATTACTACTATTGCTACTACTACTGTCGCTAATACCAGCACTACTTAGACTACTACCACTGCCACTGCTGCTTCTACCACTACTACTACTGCTACTACTACTACTACTACTACCACTAATACTACTATTGCTACTATTACTAATACTACTACTGCTACTGCTATTGCTACTATTACTGTTGCTACTACCACTACTACTACCACTACTACTACTGCTAGTACTACTACTACTGAAACTACTACTACCACTACTACTGATGCTACTACCACTACTAGCACTGCCACTTCTGCTTCTACTACTACTACCACTACTACTACTGCTAGTACTACTACTACTACTACTACTACCACTACTGCTGAAACTACTACCACTACTACTACTACTACTACTACCACTGCCACTGCTGCTTCTACTACCACTACTACTACTACTACTACCGCTACTACTACTACTAATGAAACTACTACTACTAATACTGCTACTAGTGCCACTGCTGCTGCTACTACTACTACTACTACTACTACTGAAACTACTACTACTGATTCTACTACTACTGCTAATGTTACTACTGATTCTACCACTACTAGACTCTGTGGAAGCTGCTGCGGTACCGTTGAGCCAGGCACAGACCTGCAGTCAGACTCTTGTTCCTTCTGTTTGACCCAGTTTGACTCATTTCCTTCTTTCAGGTCCAGAATGTTCTTGACCTGAGACCCTGACCTCTGCCCTGTGAGAGCCAGAGTCTGACTGCAGATCAGCTGCTGTGCTGGACTGACCTCTAGTGGACTCAAATGAAACTACGTTAAATCTTGCACTCAGGGCTTTAATAATGAAGGATCCTCAGCACCTGACCCTTCACAGGCTGATAACATGGCCTGTAGCTTCTATTTCACATGACTGGAATGTAAAAGCTGTATTTCTGCTCCATAATCATTTTTTGATATTGGTACCTTTTTTCTAACATTAGAATGTGAATGAATTTGGTTTTCATTCTTCTAAAGCACTGAATTGCTTCTTTGTCAGTATAAATTAAGCTGTTTTGGCTTTTTAAGGGCAATGGAGTACAAGTGTATAGCCGTATAAAGTGAAAATACTCAGGTAAAGTACAAGTACCTCAAAACTGTGTTACAGTACAATACTTGAGTAAAAGTACTTAGTTACTTTCCAGCAGTGTACCTGTCATTGGTTTGTGAAATCCAGATGAGTAACCTCAGTCCACTGGACAAAGAAATGGACAGAGGTAGACACAGATGTGGAGGAGTGACTCTAAAGTCACTCTGGACAGGTCCAGCTTCTACACACTGAGTGTTCTGGATAAACTGCTGAGCCTCAGCACTTTGACATCTTGTCCCCCCTCTCCCCCAGTGGACACTGCTCTCTCAGCAGGACCACTGGTCCTGTATGAAGCCTGTCCACCGGCAGGGAGGGAGACTCCGCTCTGTGATGAAGATTGCTCAGTATCTGGTTTCTGTCTGTCTCTGTTTCTGTCTGTCTGTCTCTGTTTCTGTCTGTCTGTCTCTGTCTGTCTCTGTCTTTCTCTGTCTGTCTCTGTCTCTGTCTGTCTGTCTCTCTCTTGCTCTCTCTCTCTCTGTCTCCATCGGTTTCTCTCTCTCTCTTTCTCTCTTTCTCTCTCTCTCTCTCTCTCTGTCTCTGTCTCTGCTTGTCTCTCTCTCTCTCTCCGTCTGTCCCTTTCCGTCTGTCTCTGTCTCTCCCTCTCTGTGGTGTCCAGTGGAACAAAGGTACCATAGTTTTTAACCCTGGACAAGATGTCCACGTGTGTTTAGGTTTTTATCTACTTATGTATTATTCCTTTCCTCCTCCTTTGTGTGTGTGCGTGTGTGTGTGTGTGTGTGTGTGCGTGCGTGTATGTGTGTGTGTGTGTGTGTGTGTGTGTGTGTGTGTGTGTGTGTGTGTGTGTGTGTGTGTGAGACATAAAACTTGTCCATCATTGTTCTCTCATTTTACCTTTCAGTCAAATGTAATTAAGTACATTTACTCAACTATAGCACTTAAGTACAGTTTTGAGGTAATGGTACTTTTACATATAAAACATATGATCCTCTTATAAACTATACAGATAAAAGAGTTTTAACAGGATGTAATTAATATTATTTTTGCTTGAACATTATTGCAAAAATAACAAAAATCTCATTATAAATTTGACAGGTATAACACCCCTCTGCATACTGAGTACTTTAATACTTTAGATAGAATCTGCTGCTACTACTTATGTACATGCATAAAATCTGTAAATACAGGACTTTTATTTTCTATGGATTCTTTTTATATTGTGATTTTACTACTTTTACTTAAGTAAAGAGTCTCAACTCTCTTCAACACTGACAAAATGTTCATTATAAAAAGGAGAAATGTGACCTGAGAAGAAAAAATGAGGAGAAAATGAGATTCAATTTTAAAAAGAGTCTGATGAAGAGTGTGACTGATGATATAGTGTTTGATAAGAAATGTTCACACACACACACACACACACACACACACACACACACACACACAGTGTTCAGCCTGGTACAACAGTAAACAATAAGACAAAAGCTCTCTGTGCTCTCTGCAGGCTGATCATTCCCACATCGCTACTGTCCTCAGACTGATAGGAGAACCAGGACCATCCAGGACCCTCTGCAAGACCGCCAGGCCCCCACAGGACCCATCAGGACTGTCCACAGCAACATGGACCCCAACCGTCTGTCCTCCGGCTCCCAGCAGAAGGTTCGCCTCAGGAAAAAGGTAACAGAGTGTTTGTTTGTTTTCCAGTTTCCCTGGTGTCTAATTTTTATGAATATTTCCTCAGTCAGACACTGTCTGTCTTGATCTGGGTAAAAGTTGGTGGATTGTAGAACCAGACAGTATAAATACAATAAAACTAATGAAAGGAAAAAAGAAAAAACATTACTGAGACAAAATGATTGATTCATGTCTTTAATCCATATATCTAAAAAAAAGTTAGAATGACTGACTAAGTCCAATCACTGAAGTACTGTAGAGAAGTACAAGTTTTAGTTTCTTTTCCTGAGTATTTCCATTTTCTGCCTCTGTTTACTTCCACTACTCCAAATTTATTTAAAAGCAGTAGTTTATTTTAGAAAACAGGTATATAACACACATTTATAAATAACACATTTCAACTATTAAACTGATGGTTTAGTAGTTTCTGACTTCTGACCTCTCACAAAAAACTCAAGTCTCTGAGTTCTCTGTTTGTTTTCCCTCTAAAATTCCAATGTTCCATTGCAGTAGCTGATCAAATGATCAATGTCGAAACAAAAAACGTAAGGATCAGAGACAAGTCCAGAGAATGAGTTCAGATCACTGAATCGGAACCTTGTGTTTCTTCTTCTTTCCCAAGAATCATACGATGACCCCTCGGGTATAACATGTGACCCTCTGGAAGCCCCCAACCCCTAGGTTGGGAACCAGTGGGCTAAACTATCTACCTGTATATAAAGTAGTTAAAAGCATGTGTACCTGGAGCAGCTTGACCAGTAAAATGCTGCTGAAGGGTTAACTGATAATTCTACTTCATTAAAAACTGCCTGTTGGTTCCTCACACATTTTCACGCTTTATTTTTCTCATCTTTAGTCGCTGTGCAGACAAACACTCACTTTATTTTTTCATCTTATTTTATGAATTGTGTGCACAGTAGCAGCAGTCCCGACGACTTCAGATGTCTTAGTGTGTTTTACTGTCTTCATATGTCATGAATTTCCTCTGGTAAGAAAAAAAAGATCAGAGTTGACCTTTTGGACAATTAGAACTGATGAAATAAATGATGAGGGGAGAGAGATGACAAAGTGCTTCCTCGCATAGAGAAATATTTTGTAGATATAAGAAATATTTTGTTGCTACATAAAGTAGCAGAAACTGGAAATGCTCACTTCCTCACAATCAAACTACCAAGTATTCATGTACTGTACTTGAGTAAGTAATGTATCTAGTTACTGTCCACCACTTGTTAGTGTGTGTGCATATGTGAGAATCACACTAACTTCAGTTCATTTCACTTCTTTTCATGTTAGTCCGCCCAGTGTGACCATCAGAAACCACAAAGCACTCTACAGCCTAAATGATGAGTTGATGAATTGATTAATTGTTTCAGGGAAAATTAATTGAAAATGGTGATAACTGATTAAATGTTTAAGTGTTTTTCTTTTCAAAGCAAAAGTGGTAAAATACACTGCCACCAATTAATTGTCCTGAATTTCTGAAAGCAAAAAGAAAATGTTTGAGTTTTGGGCTGTTGGTTGAAAATTCTTCAAATGATGACACTATAATTAAATTAATAAGGAAATAATTATCAGACTAATAAACAGGCTCCTGGTCAAAGTGTCTCCAGTTTAATGCTGAGCCTCTGAACACATGAGTGGAGACACTGAAAGAGACCCCATCATCTACCATCAGAGAACTTCTCCTGTTTTTTTCAGTCACTCCTCTTATCTTATATCAGCGATTTAATCTGTTTTATTCTAGTTCAGACTACTATTTGAGTCCAGATGTGAAGGTCTTTGTAATCTCGGGCCTTATAAAAAAGACTATTCCATCATCCCTTTCTCTCCCTTCATTTCCTGTCAGTTGTTTTCTATGAAATACAGGCCCTAAAACTACAAGAAGAAGAAGAAGAAGAAGAAGAAGAGCATGTGTATCTATGTGTGTCAGAGTAAAAGTCAGACCAATAATTTGAGAGTTTTAATTGAGAGCTGACAGGAAATCTGAGGAAAAATTAAAAAATATATGCAAAATAAAACTACAGGCAGAGAAAGAAAAGCAAAGTCTTTGTTTTTCCTCATTAAGTTTTCCATTAGACGAAACAGCGCCACCCTACCATTAGTCTCAACTCTGTGGTCAACCTCGGTACTGCACCTGCAGCTCCGATGAGACAGTTTGTTCTCCGCTCCGGCACGAGCACTAATTGCGCATGCGCAATGAGATGAATGGCCGCTGCACCTGACGGCCCACCAGGAAGTGTGGCGGACAAATCTTCGACCGTTAATCCCCGCTCGGTACGGTAACCGGAGGAGGCACCGACAGTGGCATGCTCAGCGGGCCGGAGCGCTCAGTTTGACCGTCGGGACCGTCTCTGCTCCAGGCTCGTCCTCTAGTGCATGCAGGCAGAGCGCACGGGGCTGTCCGTGTCCTCCCCCCGCCTGTCGGGCTGCAGACCCCGCTGCTGCTGAGCTGAAGCTCCGTGTGGCTCCGTGAGGCTCCGGGCACGTCCACCCTGACTGCAATGGGATGCTGCGGTAGCTCGGAGGTAAGCACGGCCCGGTCCGGCTCGGCCCAGCCCGGTACCATCCTCCCTCGCCCCCTCCCCCCGACGCCCTTCATTACAGCACCGGGTCGTGTTTATATTTTCGCCATGAAAGGGAAACCGATTCCGGGCAGCAGCGAGGGCCGAGCTGGGATTAGAGCCAGGAGCCGTAATCCAATTAGCTGCTCCTGGGGACAGGCGGGTCAATGGGGCCTGGTAACATGTCTGCTGCTCCGGGTAAACAACCGGCCCGGAGCTCCGCTACAGAGCAGCTGTGTGTGCTCTGATTAGTGATGAACCGAATTAGGCTCGGTTCGGAATTAGGGCCGAACCGAGCCGAGCCGACGGGCCGGGACAGGCGGAGTGTGTGGGTGTGGAAGTGTAGACTGGACCAGACGGTCTGGTCCTGCGGGCCTGGCTGTGCTCCTGGTGCGACCGTGTTTTCTGTGTGTTTCAGAGGACAAAGAGAGAATGGAGACCGCTGGAGGACCGGAGCTGCACGGACCTGCCCTGGTTCCTGCTCTTCACAGTCTTCTGCGTCGGCATGGTAACCACAATAAACCGCCATCATTACTACAGAGTGTTGAGAACACTGTGACGGGTCTAGAGTAACACCTAGTTTAATATATGAGATTACAGTGATTGGTCTAGAGTAATACCTGGATTAATAACTGAGATCATTCTGAGTGGTCTAGACTAACACCTGGATTAATATCTGAGATAACGTTGTGATGTCTGTGGGATACCTGTTTGTGTCCCAGTTCAGGAAGTACTCTGATCCTTTACATTACTGGTACTAGTACCACAGTGTAAAAAAAAGCCACAAAACTCCTCATATTAAGTAAAATACATAAGTATCATCAGCAAATTGTCCTTGAAGTATAGAAAGTACAAGTAGTGGTGACCCCTGTGACTGATACATCATCATCATTATTGTTATTGGGAATATTATTCTCTGATAAGATCTGATTGTTGAGACTGAGTCTTCAATTCTACATCAGTAATTTACTGTTGGAACGGCTTTTATTTTCATCATTGATCAATCTGCAGGTAATTTTTTGATCGGTCGTTTCCGTCTGATAATTGTCAAAGGTTCTATCACAGCCTCACAGAGCCTAAGGAGACAATTTGCTGTCACCTGAGAGGCTGAAATCTGAATATCTGCAACTTTCTCCTTATTTTTTGCTTGAAAAATGACTGAAACGATTAATCAATTATCCAAATAGCTGCTGATTATTTTCCTGTCAATTGACTAATCATTTTGGCTCTACTTTATAGAGTAGATAGTTTAGTCCACTGGTTCCCAACCTAGAGGTCAGGACCCTCCAGAGGGTCAGCAGCTAAACCTGAGGGGTTGTCAGATGATTCATGGGAGATGAAGTTCTGATTCACTGATCTTGATTCAGGCTCTGGACCTTTCTCTAACCATCATTTGAACAGTGATTGAAATGAGCCCATGTGAGGGGGTTGGAGGAGACATGTCTCTGTGGTCAACCTGAAAACAAACCACAGATGTCACCTTCAGCAACTGTTAAACTTGTTATATTTGGAATCTGTGGTGGAGCAGCAGCTGTCAGAAATGTAGCACATTGAAAAGTACATCTCCCTCTGAATGATGAAAAAATGTGAAACATATACTCGTGGGAGGCTTATGAAGTACAACAGAGACCGCCGTTTACACCACTGTAAATGTCATAATTTAACTCCAGGGTCATGTGATGGTTGTTTCTCACTATTTTCACTAATCTAATGATTCAAGGTGAAAATTTTTCTCAGATTAATGGATAATAAGAATAAGAATAATGGTTCATTGCAGTCCTGCTCTGAGTGAACTGTGTATATCAGTCTCAGATCTTCAGATGAAATGTTCAGTTTATAAATGGAACAATATGAGTTTCTCTGAGTCGACGGTGGCCAACAGTCTATAGCTCAGATGTAATCGATTCTGACCTCAGAACTTCAGGTGTACTTTGGGCCAAATCCTACTGACTTAACAAAAAATATATTTGTGAATGTTCACGATTAAAGGAAAAAATCAATCAACATCAGGTGAAGAGAATTTAGACTCAGAGTTCTGACGTTGAAGTCTGTTTTCACGTTGGCCTTAAACCTCCTCTGTAGGATCAGGACTGAAAAAAAGCATGGAAGTTTAACTGTGATCATTCAAAAACTAACAGACACTAAAATGCTGAATGTTCAGCAGTTCAAAGTCTCGTGACCAGTTTAAAGTTTGAGTGACATCTGTATCTGGGAGTGTGCAGAAGCAGTAGAGGTTCACTGACATTCACAGAGGTTCACCATCTCTGCAGCTCCATGAAGCTTTTCAGCCTCTTTCAGCTCCAAATTTTGGTTTTGCAGTACATTTCCTGTCTGTCTCAGTGTTTTCAGAATAAAAGCTGTGAACAGCCTCTGTCCACTACCTGAGAGTCCCAGTCAGAGACCAGCTCGTGAACATTGTGATGTATTTAGCAGCTAAAAATCCAGAGGTTTCCCTCAGCTGGTGGAGACCAAAACCAGGGCTAGAACAAAGCCACCTCTGGCTTTATGTGGATTGGTGCAATTAATCTTTTTAAAATTTAAATATGTCTAAAAATAAATTAATGAACATTTCACAGAAACACATAACCGGTCCTCCAAAAATAATTCATTAGGTAATCATCCCAAGCCCCAGACACAGGGGAACTATGTGTGAAGACACTGAGATTTAGTGAAAATACAGATGTTCTTCTGAGAGAGGCTCGGTAGTGTCTGTGCTGCTATGTAAAGTGTCTCCTTTCTTCCTCATTTATTTGCCAGATTACGTTTCTCTGTCAGACCGAATTTAAAAAAAAAAAAAAAAAAAAGGGTTGCTGAGCTCAGCTCTTCTATGACTGCTTTGATTTTAGATCGACATTAGTTCTGGTTTTATTCCAGACAACGTCAGACTTATGAACAGCCTCAGTATAAGAGATGGTCAGTTGATCTTGTGTATAGATGTAAATGAATCAACAGTCCTCTAGCTGTCTGATGCTAAACATAACTGATCCAGCATCGGCTGAACTTTCAAAATGAACCACTGCTTCTCATGCGTTGACTCTTCATTTCCGAAATCCAGAAGCAGTATGAAACCAGTGATGTTTCTTTTTATTATCTGACGCCTTTGGCCTCTACACTGAAATGTTTCTCCTAATGCAGAGTTGATTCAGACAGCATTGATGGTGGGACATAAATGTATAGGAGTATATAAAAAACAGTGAGAGTTAATTATCAAAGTGATTTTGGTTCTTGTGTGTGTGTTTTTGTCTTAAAGTCATGGCCTCACTAACATTAGTGTTGTTTTTTTTTTTTTTTTTTTTGTCATGTAGGGCGGCATCTGCGGCTTCACCATCGTCACCGGTGGCGCTGCTCGCCTCGTCTTTGGATATGACAGCTACGGCAACACCTGTGGTCAACGCAACGAGCAGATCGAAGGTGTCAGGCTGAGTGGCCTCGACCACACTGACAGGAAGTGAGTCTGGTTTTATATGAGGTCACTGTGCTCTGTATTAGTGTGGTGTTAGTAGGTAACATGGTGCTGTTGGTGTAACAGTGGTATTTTTTGAGTGTTTAACGGTGGTGAATTAGTGTATAATTGTAGTATTGGAGAATATAAATAGTACTCTTATGGTTTGACAGTATGGTGTTCTTTTTCTGTGTTTTGGTTTCATTTTTCCATAATTACTGTGTTTGAGGTATTTTAGCACATAAAGGCTTTGGTTTTTTCAGTGCACAGTCTGGTGCTGTTAGTCGACTGTGTCGTGTCCTTGTGTGGTGTGTGTTGTCACTTCAGTAATAATTTAAATGTATTACTGTCTTTAGGTTGGGTTCTGTGTTCTTTGACTGTGTGGTATAAACTGGTTGTCGGCTGTGTGAGAGAACTGTTACAATATTACTGTAGTATTACTGTAGTATTGTTGTAGCATCACTGTTCAACTGGCTCAGCTTGGCCCTGAAAAACATGGTGCGTTCACGGTCCTGTAGGAGTCTGCTGAGTTGATTGTGCTTACAGACCGTTCAGAGCTGTGACTCATGAGCAGACCTGCTAACACACACACACACACACACACACACACACACACACACACACACACACACACACACACACACACACACACACACACACACACACACACACACACACACACTCACTCACTCACTCACTCACTCCACACAATCACACACACTCCACACTCACTCACACTCACTCTCACTCACTCACACCTCACTCACTCACTCACTCACTCACTCACTCACTCACTCACTCACTCACTCTCACACCACACACAATCACACACACTCATCCTATTTTTACCTGCAAAAACACCAGCAGCTGATAAAATATGGATTTGAGTGTTCAGACCTACTTTTACTCTTAGCACAAATCAGTTATTTCAAATGTAAACAGACAGTGTGATTATTTATTGATCAATTTATTATTCTGTGGGTTAATTGAAGTAGTAACACAGTCTTAGCGACTAATATACACAGATGATTTTATATGTGAAGATAAATCACAGTTATAGGCTGCTAGATTTCTTTTCAACCGTGTTTTTCTATTTAACAAGCGAAGCATCAAAGCCTAACATTTTAAAAGCTGAAACCAGAAAACGTTTGAAATTTTTGCCTGAAAACGACAGAAACTATTAATCGAATATCAAAATATTTGCGGATTAATTTTCTTACGTCTCCGTACGTCTCCGAAAATGATAGTATTGAACAGTCAGAACAGTGACTGTCAAAGAGTCAGAGAGACTCAGTACCAGCTGTGTCACTGTACAGTGACTCTGCTTTGTCACATCATCAAACTGGGACCCTCACATCTGGACTACAGGACACGTCTGCCCACATGTCTGTCCCTCTACCTCCACCTGGAGTTAATAAGCTCTCATCAGATCGTTTTCAGTCTGTGTCCGCTTCTAGACAGCTACAGTCCACATGATTCAGGCGGAGTCTGAACTACATTTGTCACCAGAGCAGCTTAAGTCCCCCATCACACAGGAGGCATTCAGGTGCTGCACTGAACACAGGTCACCTGTGTTTTTGCAGCACTCAGAATCCAGTAGGCAGTCACAGGAGTTTGCATGTAAAACATAAGAAAAAAAATCCACTTTGGGTTGTGTTAAACACATATAGCCTTTGAGTAGCCTGTGTAGGCAGCTGGATTAATGGTTTCAGATAACAACAGTGGAGACATGACAGGAAACGAGGAGGAGAGTGAGATACAGCAGAAGTACCTGACCAGTGCCTGGTCAAATTCAAACAGGGGATGTCTTGATTCATACTAGAGCCCCACTGATATCGGCCGATATTGGCCTAATATCGGTATCAGCATTGGTACCTGTTAACTATGGGGAGAATATGAACTGGGCTTTGAAAAGTATTAAATTTATCTGTTTTTTTTGTTTGTTTTGTTTTGTTTTTTTGTTTGTTTTTTTTTTTAGTTTTGATTATTTCTCAGGAGAGAGGTAACAGGTCAGACTGGCATTTGTGGTCAATGTGCAAAAGTAACATGTTTGAAATCTACTGGTCATAACAGCTCGACTCCTGAACTGAGGTTCCAGTTGGTGTCTTCATGAAGCTCATGAAGCCTCATGTCCTCCAAATTCACCTCCTCTCCTCACCCCTCAAACACCCCAACATGCCTCGCTATGCTTCTGCATCGAACATTCACTGTAGCCTGACATTCACCTCCCAAAAAAATGTAACTAAGTGTCGTGGTGATGCAGACCACAAGAGCTTTAATTGGTCGGCTTGGTGGCATCACATTTCAGGATCCTCCTCTTTTGCTGCTGTTGTACAGACAGACTCCTCTGACGTCATCTTTTGTTTCTGCATCACAGTAAATTCAGGAAAAAATAAAACTGCTGTTCAACATCTGTCAGCTCCAACTCCATTGAGATCCGCTCAGTTTCAGTCTACATCATTTCAAAGTGCGCCAACAAACTTGTGGAAAATGGTGGCATAGAAACTCAACACGATGGCATATAAAAGCCACCATCATCTAGTTAAAGAGTGACACCATGGCAGAAGTATAAATGCTCACGATGTCGTAGGACACTTGTGGTGGCTCCGGTGGTTTGACGCAGAAGTGTAACTCCAGCTGTACCATTCATTTCTTTACCTGCTCTCTTTGCACTTTGTCTTTTGAATAGATCGAGTTCATAGTTCATAATCACAATATAACAGAACTTGTATGTTAACTTTAGTCCCAAACTGATCATCTTGTTCATAGCGCTTCAGGCTCAATGAGAACAACACTCGACTCTATTGCCCCTCTAAAAAAGATCATAAAACAAAGGAGGTTTAACTCCCAAACCCGTAAATTAAAGCAAGCAACACGAAAACTTGAAAGAATAAGGCGCTCAACTAAACTGGAACTCTCTCGCTTAGCCAGGCATGACAGTCTTAAATCTACAAGAAGGTCCAGTGTGATGCCAGAGCAGCTTATTACTCATCTTTAATAGAGGAAAATTAACAACCCTGGGTTTCTTTTCAACACTGTAGCCAGGCTGACTGAGTCATAGCTCGATTGATCCATGTATTCCTATAACTCTCGGTAGCAGCGATTTCATGAGCTTTTTTAATGATAAAATTCTAACTAAAGGAGACAAAATTCACCTCCTTTGACTTTGAGCTCATCTGTGAGATGAAGACCACCCTGCTCCAGGTGGAGGGGTAGGGGCTTTTACACAACCATGAATCGTTGGTTTCAGGGCATTAGCTTATGGGATGCTGCGTTAGTGTAATCATCTAACTTGCAGCAGACCAGCAGGATAAATACGCTGCTACTGTTGTTACTTGTTCGTAGCAGTTTGTTACCGACTGAAAAACTTGCATTAAACACCTGATTGGCTCCAAACTCAACTAGCTGTCTGACCCGAGACCTTTAGTGAGTCGCTGTGCTTTCCGTCTGCTGCAGGTTTGTCTTCTTCCTGGATCCCTGTAACATCGACATCGTTCAGAGGAAAATCAAGTCCATGGCTCTATGTGTGTCTCTGTGTCCCACGGAGGAGCTAAAGACCTACCAGGACCTAAAGAGGTTCGCCATGCTCAACGGTGAGGTCATCACTCTGTCACATGCTTCCACACACATGAACAAGGAGAATTATATCACTAATATGCCAACACTCTTCTGATCCCACCCTGAAGGGGCGGGACCCCGTTGTTGCTGTTGCTGTTGTCTTAATCATTATTAGTACTATTATTTTTTTTTACCAAAACCTCTCTAATTGCTGTGAGTTAAAACCATGAAACTTGGCCTGGTCCCTGGAAATAATTTGCAAATACTTGAGCCCAACAGACCACTTGGTGGCGCTGTTATTAAGGCCAAAAAATGCGAAAGTGCTTGGAAGGCCACACACATTTCAAACCCAAGTCCAGCTCAATGAGCTCCACAGAAAGCCTCTTTGACCCTTAAAGTCCCCCATGATGGATTTTCTGCCATTTAGAATTTTTTGAAAAACATATTTGACATCTCTTAAAAAAACCATAGGTCAGATTGCTACCAACTTTTTTGAAAATGATCATTGAAGTAAAATTATTAAAGTTATATTGAACTTGTTGATGTCCTATTTAGTTTTTCAAGATACTGACCAATGAACTTCACAAGGGGCGGGGCTTAGCAAGAACTTGGCCATAGATCATTAAGAATTTGTTCAATAATCATAAAACTGGGAACTTATCTTCAGGCTCTGTTTGGGAACAGATCTACTGAGGCATTTTGAGCCCAACCCATAGGGAGTGCCATAAATAAATGTACCTCAAAACCCGGAGGACAAATTTCACCAATTTATATGTGTATGCTCCCGGACCAGAATCTGATGTGACACATTGATTAGTTTGGACCCCATTTGTTCATACCTGATCTGGAGACGTCCTGCTTCATCTCCTGAACATACACACCGGGTGAAGCAGGGGTGAGCTGTAGTGTGTAGTAGCTGAAAGGCTGCAGCTGTTGTGACGGTGAAACCAGTGATCCAGACTGATCTAAGTCCTTTTAAACTGAATCTAACTGGGTGAGGGACTTTTCTCTTTGTGAAGCCTGAAACCTGCTTGCGGCTTTTAGCCGAATGAGTTGCAAATGAGTTATTTTTATTATTATTATGATCAGAGACTGGTTTTGTGCTGCAGTCATGGAGGATCTCAGACATTTAACAGACTTTAGAGTCAAAACTAGTTCAATCATTAGTTTTTATTCTGAAGTTTGTGAGTAAAAGTGAAGGAAGTTTACTTTTAAATTTGTATTATTGCTACATATAATATATATATTGGGCCAGACCATAACCTTATTACCACGAATGTTCATGAGTGACTTTCTCTCTGACTGATCATTTTACTGGTAAATGCACCTGAAATCACATCACAGCTGTCGTCTTTAAGTCATGTTTCTGGTGATTCTGTCAGACGATGTCGTGGTTATAAAGCTTGGAAAAGACTCGGAAGTGATTGAAGGTCAACACGTCATCTTAATGGGCCACGTTTCAGTCACTGTTTCATGTTCGTTCCATTGTCTGACAATGGAAAAACAAAAACATGTAAATAGGAACAGATTTACTTTGGATTTCAGCTGAATTAAATTAGTGTATATGTGAACACATATGTATAAAGATTGATAATTGTCTGTGTGTGTGTGCGTGTGTGTTTGGTATTTGTGTGTGCATTTTTTTGGCGTGGGTGTGTGCAAGTGTATGCTTGTATGTGGGTTGTGTGTGTGTGTGTGTGTGCGCGCGCGCGTACTTGTATGTGAGTTTTGTGTGTGCGTGCGTGCGCGTGGGTGTGGTTGGTAATAAAGAAAGCAGTGATGTCAGCAGTTGGCCCAGTGCTCACCGTCATGTCACAATGATGATTTCATGTCTGCAGAAACCCCATCAGTGTACAGTACTGTCCACACATAGTAACACACACACACACCAACACACAGTAACAAACAGTACTGTAACAAAGGCAGCATTAAGACCTGTTGTTCTGTCGAATGGTTGGTGCCACTCTGCTCCATTTGTTCTCCGTCAGCTCTGACTTGGGTCAGTGTTGAAACGTGACAGAGACGTTTGATCAGGTGACCTCACTGCTCCTTGGGCAACCATGTTGTTTATGAAAGGAGCCACTGTCACGCATTTACACAGGAGCCAGTTCATCTCTTAAACCTGAACGAGCAGCCTGAGGCTGTTAAATATAATTGTCCTCTCTTTATTCAGCCTCATATTTAGCTTTTACTGATACAAGGTAGGTTAGTGACCAGCTTTGGCTTCTACAACAGCAGCCCTTTAACCCTGGCTTCTCTGAGTTTCAGTAGCTGTGAGCCACAACCTGAGCCATGTGTTTTTATCCTGTATCTGTTCCCATTTAGTCAAACTGTCTCATTAACAGCAGCTGAACCAGCAGTGACCAGCTCCTGTCTGCAGTGTAGCCATGGATGTACAGACAGCTGTCACTGGATCATTGTGACACTGAATGAAACTTAAAAACAGCAGGATTCTGAATGGAATTCTGCAGCCTCTTGTTCCTCTGGTTTCTATGTGGATTTCTTGAGAATTTATTCTGAGGGGACGTCACAGATCATGACATCCTCAGGAACTGGAAGTGACACTGAATCAGGTCAACATTTATATCATGACTGTGGGTTCAGATCTGACTCTGAGAGGGAAGATGAGGTTTGACTATGTTTTAAAGTACCATGACTATCTCAACTTTAACTTTAATTAAAATAAACAAAAGTCCAACACTTAGACTAAATTAGAGGTAGAAAAGGGCTATTAATAATGATTTTGGGGGTTGAATCTGATTGGAGCTCTCAAATTAATTTGACCTATAAAAACAGCTCACCTGGTAGCAGGTGTTGATGAGAAATGATTATCAGCAGTGTGGGTGGAGCAAATGTGTCCATGTTTTTGTGTTTCAGGCTCTGAGCTGTGTTCCTATGAGTTAGCAGGTCATAAATATCCTGGTCTACCTGAGAGGTTCTCTAAATGTCCCAAACTTCCTGTTCCACCCAGGTACGTCCAGCTGTTTACCTCAAAAACCTCTGGATGACTTTGATCTTTTTGTCTGCCCTGACATCCGACCTCTAACCTCTGCCCTCAGTAAGCCGTTACCGGTGTTTAACCGCTGCACTCCGGTGGATATTTCCTGTTATGCGAAGTTTGCGGAGGCCGTGGTGACGTTTGTGGGCGATAACAGCGTTCTGCACCGACTGATCGCCGGAGTCGCCGCCAGTAAAGAGATTATCATTGGACTGTGCATCCTCGCTCTGGGTGAGGGTCGGCTCCACATCTGCACTGACCTTGGATCATCACCATTTCAGTGTTCAGTGTTCAGCTTGGCCCCACGTTAGATTCGTCATTTGGAACAAAATTCATTTTTTCCAGTGGCCTAAATGGTGAATCTTGGTTTTACTGGAAGGATTTTCACACATTCTTTTTGTGAAATTCATTCCATGTCATAAAGTTTTTAATGAGATAACAGGATCTTCCAAAAAATATGAATTGGACAAATTCTAACATGAGGAAAACAATATATTTGAATTTTTAGACAAGTTAATTCTTCCAATATAGCACTGATATTTGGATCCTTCGCCGCTTATAGAGTAAAGAAAATGTTCATTTATGGTATAATGTGATAACCTGACTTAGTTTTTTTGATGTGTCAACTGATAACCAGATTTTATTTCCTCATTGTTGAGCAAGTCTGGCTCTACTTGCTCATGAACTAATTCAAGAATAGAAATTAGTAATTTTCCTGTTTTATCCCTGGTCTGATTGTCATGATAACGCAGGTTAACCTGTTGTCACAGTTGCCACAGTCCAACAGCCTCTGGTTTCCTTCGACTATCTTAATTACTGAGAATAAAGTAAATAAAATGACGCCATCGTTGAGGTTGATCAGGAGCCTGAACTCAATTCTGAAGTGAACAGGAAGAGCTGCTGTGGTTTCACTCGGGCCCTTAACTAGTATTATATTCCACTTATGTTAATGTTTGTGAAGTGGTTTTTCTGACCTCTGACCTCTGTCTGTCAGTCCTCTCTATGATCCTCATGGTGATCATTCGGTACATCTCCGCTGTCCTCGTCTGGATCCTCACCTCGCTGGTTGTCCTCGGATCCCTCGGTGAGGTCACTTCCTGTCAACCGAAGTGCATTTTTACATAGATCGGTCTTAAATTGTGTTGTTCAGTATCAAAACTCTGTTCTGTCTTTTCCAATGAACCAACTCCATCTAAGCAAGTGTTTTTAGGAACCTGTTAGAGTGACTAACCTGTGTTTGTTGTGTCAGCGGGGACCAGCGTTCTCTGGTGGCTCTACGTCGACCACCGGCTGTACGGAAACGACACGTCCTCCAAAGTGGTGAAGGAGGAGGTGGAGATCAGCAGAGACAACGGACAGGCGCTGCTCGTCTACGCCGTCGCCGCCACTGTCTTCACCGTACGTAAAACTGCTGCTGTTAAAAACTTGATGTGTGTGCTGGGGGTTAAAACAGCATTGATCCTAAAAAGAAAAAGTAAATGATCTCAGAGAGGAAGAAGAGCAGCAGGGCTGAAAACTGCATGTTGAAGGTCAGAGTTGAGTCAGTTCATTTTATAGAGCACATTAAAAACAGCAGAGGTTGACTGCAGAGCTTCACAAAGGTGGAATTATAGATGCATATAAGAAGATATAAGTAATTTTTAAAAAGCACAGAATACCTGGATAAAATCATAAACACGACAGCACAACACAGAGAAGAAACAAAAACAAACAAATAAAAAAGCAGTGTGGTCCGCCATGTTTTCATTATGACAATTAAAAGGCTAAAGAAAAGATACGGGTCTGTGGACAAGAAAAATGCTCAGTCACCTTTGCTCATTAATGGAGTGTGTTGATTAAAGAGCAGTGTTGAGGAGTTCACACATGTGACCTGCTGCCAGTCTATGCAGAGCCAAACAAACAAAACAGAAAAAAGCAGTGGTAACCGGTGAGGAGTGGCCAGTACACCAGTACAGAGGCGAGTCACTGCTGCAGGGAGAGAGGGCTCAGTGACTGATTACTTCGTGGGGAGAGTTGCAGTAGTTGTGAGCTGATGTTTTACAGAAGGACCCTTTAACAGCCAGTGATGACAACCTTGTTTCACCTCCTGGCTCTGCGCTCGGTGGTGGTTCCAGCTCAGTCTGAATCCTGGGCTTCAGAAGCAGATTTCATCCCGTCTCTGATCTGCTGCGCTGCCCTCAGCTTCAGTTTCTGTCTGATCCAGATCATTCTGCTGCTGCTGATGCTGTTCATGAGGAAACGAGTGGCTCTGACCATTGCTCTGTTCCACGTGGCGGGAAAGGTGTTCATCCACCTCCCCCTCCTCACCCTGCAGCCCTTCGTCACCTTTCTCGCTCTTCTGCTCTTCTGGATCTACTGGATTCTGGTCCTGCTCTTCCTCGGAACCACCGGTCAGTCTGAACCCTGTCTGGATCATTTCTGCAGAAAATGTCGTTGTAATGGTTTTACTGGATACATAGTCTCATTTTTAGACCAGAAGTGGTAAAACAGTTAAGTAGAAGTCAGGAAATTAAGATCAGAGCAAAATCAGAAAAATAAACAGGAACATTTTATTTGATAAGTCTAAAATCATGACCTAAACTTCTGCTGTTATGTTGATGTTTGAGTAGAAACAGACAGTGAAACCAGTGAAAACAGATCCTGAGTCAGAGAAAAGGTTCACAGACACTATTCAGACTTTGCAGGTGAAACATTCTGCCCCCTGCTGGTGAGCAGCTAGAACTGCTCCTATTTATAGACTTGGTATCAGGTTTTCTCTCTCCACCTGATATTCGCCTGTGTCTCGCTGTCCCCTCTGGGTCCTGGTCTGTGTGGTCCTGGTCTGCTGTGGCTCTGCAGGAAACCCGGTCCAGAATGAGGAGACAGGGCTGACAGAGTTCAGACTCACAGGTCCTCTTCAGTACCTGACCTGGTACCATGCTGTAGGTCTGGTCTGGATCAGTGAGTTCATCCTGGCCTGTCAGCAGATGACTGTGGCTGGAGCTGTGGTCACATACTACTTCACCAGGTGAGCCCTCCAAACCTGTTAGAGAGAGTGAGAGAGGTAGACAAAGAGAGAAAGAGAGAGGGGTTGATATTAAGCCAAACACTGGATCCGACTGGTGAACTGGATTTTACCACAACCTGACCATTAAGAGCTTTATAGGGAAGGGTGAGGATTTTTAGATTCTGTTCTGGATTTCACAGGGAGCCAGTGCAGAGAAGCTAACACAGAAGAAATGTGATCTCTCTTTATGGTTCCTGTCAATACTGGAGCTGCAGATTCTTGATCAGCTGGAGAGAAAGAGGCCCATGAAGTCGTCACTACTGAGAGCTACAGGAATACATGGATCAGTAGCTATATGCTCAGTCAGCCTGGCTGCAGTGTTGAAAAGAAACCCAGAGTTGTTTTTATTTTATTTTCCTCTATTAAAGGCATCACACTGGACGTTCTTGTAGATTTAAGACTGTCATGTCAGGCTAAGTGGGATTGTTCCAGTTTAGCTGAGCGCCATATCCTTTCAAGTTTTCGTGTTGTTTTCTTTAATATACGGGTTTGGGAGTTAAACCTCCTTTGTTTTATGATCTTTTTTTGAGGGGCAATAGAGTCGAGTGTTGTTCTCGTTGAGCCTGAGCCGCTGTCAACAAGCTGATCAACGGATACAAGTAGTGAATTTAGCACTGATGGAATCACTTCCTTAAATTTAGCTACAGCTCTATCAGATAGATGTCTAGTAAAGACATTTTTGCCTAATGGTGTGTAATCCAGTAATAGAAGTTCAAATGTTATCAAACAATGGTCTGAGAGAAGAGGATTCTGTGGAAAGACGATTAAGTTTTCAGTTTCTATGCCATAGGTCAGAAAAAGGTCGAGGGTCTGGTTTAAACAGGGAATGGGTTTATTTACACTCTCATCTTAAAAAGTAGAAAATAACGAAACAGTAACTGTGGCCACAAAAGTTGGATCCACTTCTTTTTATGGCCAAAATTCTACTAAATATGGAATTTGTATGCCAACAGCTGAAGTTTGTCAGATTTGAGTGACTGTTGGTTTCTGTAAACGGGAAGAGTCGAAGTCCCCAAGTTTGTCTTCTGTATGGGCCAGAGAAGAAGGGAGAGAGAGAACCACAGGGCCGATGAGAAATGCGGTCTGATTATTTAGAAAGTCTAGCAGCTCTGCGTGAGTCAGACTCAGCGTCTGACTCATCAGGGTCTCTGAGAAACAAACCGGATTCATAACACATTTGTTTTTCAGGGACAAGAATCGACTCCCGATGACCCCAATCCTGTCCTCAGTCCTGAGGCTGGTCCGGTATCATCTGGGCACCGTCGCTAAGGGATCTTTCATCATCACACTGGTCAAGATCCCCCGACTCATCCTCATGTACATCCACAACCAGCTCAAAGGAAAGGTACAAATAAACTTTATTGACATGAGCTGCTGAAAAACTGAGAGGAAAACTTCTAAGTGAATTTTTTTAAGGAGGGTTGCAGTAAGAAGGTTGGACGCTAATGAAATGCAAAGTAAAGACACAGATTTCCTCAGATATACAGCAGCAGTGTGAGTCTGACTGATTCCAGAGCAGCAGCGGCTGGTGAACTCACCTGTCTGCATCTGACTCACCTGTAGCACCTGGACAGTCCTACAGTCTCACACTGAAGCTGCAGGTCTGATCGTGGTTGCGTTTCATGTTTCCTCTGATCGATCCGACTGTTTCAGGAGAATGCGTGTGCTCGCTGCCTGCTGAAAACTTGTATCTGCTGTCTGTGGTGTTTGGAGAAGTGCCTCAACTATCTCAATCAGGTAAGAAACAGCCCACATGTCTTGTTTTAGATATCACTTCATCACTTTCTCACCTGTCTCACCTGGGCTTTTATTTCCCAGAATGCATATGCAGCCACGGCCATCAACAGCACCAGTTTCTGTACGTCTGCACGTGACGCCTTTGTGATCCTGGTGGAAAATGCTCTGCGCGTCGCCACAATCAATGCCGTCGGAGACTTCGTGCTCTTCCTGGGGAAGGTGAGATGGATTTAACTGGTTTCCTCCCAGGTCTGAACTGGATCTGGTCCTAGAGATCCAGTAAAGGACCAGACTGAGGGCTGAAGTCCTCTACAGGCTGCAAGGTTCCTCAGGGTCACAACATCCTGATGATTTATCTGGTCCCAGACTATGTATAGTTTTGGGGTTAAACCTGATGGTGACGCTAGAGGAAAAGATAATAGCTGTCATTCAGATCTACAACAGCGATTACCATCCTTGTTGATTCAGTTTCTGATGGGTCTTTCCTGGAGCTGTGTTTGGGTACTGACCTATCCAAGCCACCACTTCCTGCTCCACAGGAGAGTCAGATTGACTTTTAGACAGACAGGCTTTTATTGTGAAGCCATGAGGAAGGTGTGCTCTGAGCACAGTCGAACACTGAAAAAGGCAGAAGGCAAAAACCTAAAATGTGCAGCGTGGAAGATATATTTACATGTCAGGCATAAAAGACAAAAAACAATTCATAGACTAACTGGTGAAAAGTTTTTAAAAATTTTTAAGTAATTTATAAGAAGTGAAGGTTAGGGTTCGATCCAGAGTCCTGACAGCAAAGACGTGATTCCCTCTAGTCTGACTTGGTGCTCAGAGGATTCATCAGTTCTCTCAGGTCAGTACAAAGGTTTCTGCATCTTTTAAAACTTTCAAGTTTTCAAGATTTTATGAAAACACGACCGGACATGTCTGTCTCACACCCTCAGACCTCTGAGTCCATTTAATTCTGTCCTCAGATCCTGATTGTGACATCGACGGCGTTCGCCGGCGTCCTCCTCATGAACTACCAGCGGGATTACGCGGAGTGGCTGTTGCCCCTCATCATCGTGTGTCTCTTTTCCTTCCTGGTGGCCCACTGCTTCCTGTCCATCTTTGAGATCGTGGTGGACGTCCTCTTCCTCTGCTTCGCCATCGACACCAAGTACAACGATGGCACTCCGGGGAAGGAGTTCTTCATGGACAAAGCTCTGATGGTGAGACAGCAGCAGGCTGGACATTTCATGTAAAACTGGATGAAGCTCAGGCTATAAACATCCAGCAGAAACCTGGTGGTAGGGGGCTTCACTAATACTCCAGCGGCCAAGGGGCTGTGTCGTTAGAGGGAAAATGTCAAGGTTCCAGCAGCGTGATTCTGTTTTTAGATGCACATTTACTCAGTCTGATGCCAGTGTGGGTCTGTCCAGACTGACTCCCTGAGCTGAAATAAGCCACCGTCGCTTTAAACTGTGAGGTTTGTGTGTAAACGGGTTCAGACCGCTTCACTAAGAGTTCACTGTATTGGCAGCACAGGCAGAGTAGAAGCTGCAGGGACGAAGGATCATTGTGTTTCAAAAGATGGAACATGGTAAAACAGGAGCCTGGGGATGTTATCACTGCGCAGACTAGGACCTGTTCATTGTTTCATAAGCAGACTGGTTAACCAACTGGTTACTAGACTTAGTGCTACACCTGTTATTAAAGAGAATTGTGGGTGTTTGAGTTTGGACTCTTTCTTGATGTCTGTTTTCATCATCTGACACGTGTCTCTCTGTCTCCTGTCCTTGTCCCACCTGTGTGATCTGGACTGCCCCCACCCCACCCCCACCCAGGAGTTCGTGGAGAGCAGCCGGCGGTTGGAGCGAGCAGTGGAGCGTGGGCGCAGCCGGGTGAAGGAGGCGTTGACAGAGGGGGCAGAGATGAAGCCCATGGTGAGTGACAGCGGTGGTGGAGGGGGTGTGGCCCGGCAGAGGAGCTCATCAGAGGAGGTGGGGCCAGGGCCAGGGCCGGAGGAGGTTGGGAGGGAGTGGGAGGAGCTCCAGGAGTTCCAGGTTTACTATCTGCTGGTCGGGGTGCTGGTGGACTGGGTGCTGACGGAGCAGAGCGGCTTCGTCCTCTGTCTCAGCGAGGACGTTGTCCTCTTCCTCTGCATCTACTTGCCCACCTCCACCCTCTTCCTGTTCGTCAGCCTGCTGCACACGCCAAACCCCACCCCGTCCGCCAACGCCGCCAAATCAGCCACCGTCTCCACCACGTGCTAACAGATGTATGCTAACTGATGCATGCTAACAAAGACACGGTCCTGGGCATGCTGATTGGACGAACACTGACGCATGTTAACCCATCATCATCACCACCATCATCTTCATTACTTACTCCTGATAACCTCGGACCAAACTCTTTGTTGGCTTTCTGTTTGTAATTCATTTATTCACAGATTTATTTTTTAATTTTGTATCTTTCTACTTTTTCTTTCTGTTTTTGTGTGTGGCCTTATTTTCTCACCATGGTGCTTTAAGGAGATTAAGGACTCAGAAAAAAAACCTCAGGATCAGGTTTGGGAACCAGATTCTGGTCTGAGAACTAACAGCAGACTGACTGAGTTTGGCTGCTGTTGGTTAGAGCAGTAGTCACCTGGTTTTGTATTTAACATGAAGCATCTACAGTCTCATGGGAGTGTTTGATGTAGTTCACCCGGTGGTCTGGCAGAGGGTGCTCTGTTTGCCGCCCAGTCGATCTACTAGTAAACTAAGCTGATTAGTAAAAATTCAGGTCGTCAATACTGATCAGTTGATCCAGACTCTGAGTGCGGAGTATTCTGGATTCTTTGCTTCAGGTGGCAAAACGAGGCAGTTTGTGACTCTGCCTTATTGTGGTCCTCCCTCTGGTTTCTGTGGTGCTACCAACAGACCGACCTCCTGAAGCTCCTCTGGTTCATTGGAGGCAAATGCAAAATTTGCCTGAAGTTAGTTATTTATCTTGATTTATAGTCTTTATCAGGTTTTGTAAAAACTAGTTTGATTAAAGTGATTCACTAGAGAAACTGTCTGCTGGGTCCCAGCTTCTCTAACATGACATTTTCAGTCACTTCCAGACCTGAGGTCATGTCCTAAAGCGTTTATGATCTGAACTTAAAATTGTGCTCATTTTGATTATATCCACAGCCTCTGTTTAATTTTGGCCCCTTTTCAGCCTAAATAACAAAAATAAGAAAACAAAGGAGTAATTTTTTTCAAACCTTAGATTCCTTTTTGTTTGGAGAAAGTCTAGAGACAGTCTTTAGAGACCCCCCACCACCACCACTGGTGTTTAAAAAGGTGCTTTTTGTGTGTCCAGTAATTTTTAACTTATGTGAAACAAATCAAACATTTAAGCTACATCTGAAAAAATAAATGTTATTTTGTTTCAGAGCCGTGTTTTTTTTTTTTTTCTACTAATTGTCTCACAACACCTCAAGTTTATCTTATAGCCTCCACCTCTAGAACCACTGATGTTGAGAAATGAAGTTTAGTTCATTTACTGAGCAATAAAAGAGTACAAAAAGAAAACTAATGAGACTTTATTCTTAGTGTCAGGTCTAAATGTAAAGATAATGATAAAAACCTGATCCATTCCTGCTCAGCAGACAAGGACAGAATCAGGTTTGACTTGAGCTTCCCTGTTTCACAACATCAGAGAGACTCAAGTCTACCACACAGTAGACTTTCAGTCTGGGGGTCTTGCTCCTAAATATTAGGGGTCGAGAGCCTTTTTAAATGTCTGATGTCAGGGGCCCATTGTCTCTTCATCTGTCCAGGCTGACGGGACAAGGGACCATATGATACATGACCTACTTCGTGACCTCAGTGTCTCTAAAGTCCCACTTTAGACCTGCTGACTGGTCTGACTGCTGCTCAGGCTCCTGGTTTTCATTACCTGACTACCCATGATGCTCTGCTCTCCCCTCCATCACCCTTACAACCACCTGTCATCGTCCATCCTGTGCGTTCGGTTGTCATGACAAGCTGTGAAACTTTTAACCAAGTGGCCTCGTTCTGTGTTTCAGGCTCTGGGGACGAGTTCAGCTTGACCAAAATCAGCCAATGGGACTTCTTAAAAAAAGAAAGACATTCCAAAAGTTTATTTTTACCAACGTGTAACATGTTTACTATGGTTTCACTCCAGGGAAAACGATATTTTAATAAGAAACTGTAAAAACGTAACAATGTAATGAAGCACTTTATACTGAAGCGCTGCAGATTTTAAACCGGCTGATGCATTTTTTCGTAGTGATGTCGTTTTTATAAAACTGAAGCGTCTGGTCTCACTCTGAACTCATTGCTCACACTTCAGTTCCTAACAGTTTTTTTGGTGAAGCCACGTTTTCTTTTTTCTGAATGTTTTTGTTCTGGAGATGACCTGGATCACTGACACACGCCCCACCTGGATGCCACGTCAGATTTGGAGCGCTGTGACATCATCAGAGGGGCAGAGTCTGTGCACAGGCGGAACAGGAGCCGCAGAGCCGGTTGGCGGATGAGATCAGAGGAGAGAGGTCAAAGGTCAGACAGATCCTGCTGCAGCTGGTCTGTCAGTCGGCCGATCAGGTTTTATACATGTGAGAGACTGACGGTATATGCTGCGAGCACTTCGATCAGTACATCTGATTGATTAGAGGTTTAAAAGTAAATAATCCTATAGATTTGATGAAAAAAATGCATAGAAAAACAGAAATATAACAATTATTCCATTTAAAGTCAGGACCTTCAAACAGATTTAGACAAACCAACGGAGGACAAGTCAGTCGTAGAGGATGGACTCCACTCCTCTACTGAATAAAAGTACTAATGCCACTGTGTAGAAGTACTGTTACAAGTAAAAGTCCTGCATTCAAAACTGAATTCAAGTAAAAGTACAAAGGTGTCGGCATCAGAAGATATTTAGAGGACAAAAAGTCAAGTATTCATCATGCAGACTGGAGCATTTCAGAATATTTGTATTACTGCATTATAATCAACGTTTTAATGTTGCATCTGGTAAAGGCTGAGATTTTGATAACTTTATACACTGCTGGGCAGTTTAATGTATAATTATAATCATCATTTATTTGTCAGTTTTTTGTAATCTGATCTAAGTAGCTGCAGCTATCAGATCACAGGTACAATATTAGAAATAGTGGTAAATACAGTATAAAGCAGCAGAAAATGAAAATACTCAAGTAAAGTACCTGAACGTTGTACTTCAATCCTGCTACAGAAATAATTAAAAATTACCGCATCAAACTGTATAAAACAGCTTCATACCGTCTAGTGAAGCCCTAACGGAAACATTTGTTCCACTTCTTTGTCGGATCACAATTAAATATAACATCAGCAGATCAGTTGCCACGGAAACAAAATCTGATAAATCAAGAGATCAGGAATCTGGTTGGTTGCAGATGGCTGATGGAAAACCTGCCAAAAGTCACTGGGCTTAATCAGCACTGACGTTGCGGCGACTCGTTGCTCGCGGTGTGACGCCTGTGGCAGACTCCACCCCAGCTTCCATCAGAGATCATTGACCTCTGATCTACACAGGGGCAACAGAATCACAGTGATGGTGGACGACATGACTGAGGGGGCTCATTGCGTTTCGTTGTCAGAGGTATCCTGCCAGCTGATCTGTGACGAAGATGGCCGACGGTGCGATTGTTTTCTTCTTTGCAAAGTGTCACCTTGATCAGAACTTGGTATCCTGGAGCTCGATCTCCTCCTGATGGTCAAAGAACCTCCACAACATAAAGGTGGAGGTGATTCTGGTGAAAATCCAGTGAAGAAGAATGGTGGGATGTGTGTGGGCGGAGCTTCCTGTGGAGGAGACGGCTGAGTTCAGTCAGCAATAAAACAAACTGCATCATGTGACCACATCAACAAGTCTTCCTGCCTCTGATTGTTCAACATGTTCCAGGTTTACATTTTGATGTCGAACATGCCAACAACTCGACTGCCCGAGGTTCAATGTTCAACTTCTTTTTGTCCACGTGTCCAACAAGACAACTGATTGGGCAACCGGAGCGAGAAATGCCATCTCAATGTAGAGATTAATTTTTGTTGCCAAATTGTCCAAATCAATGACCACTTACAGTCCTCAGCAATTGAAAGCTCAGACAAAAGCCAGTAAGTGGACCTTCTGAATTGCTCTGTTATGCATGTGTGGGCAACGCTTCCAGTGACAAGTAACACATCACCAATGAGCGGAAAACAAATCCTGGCAACTGAATATTCAGTAGACTGATGAAGGTGATGAAGGAAACGGTACTGCTGAGACAACCCATGTTCTGTTGCCCTTCCTGGTTGCCCACCAAGTTGCGTTGTTGCCCTGCAGTTCGTTGTCACGCTGAATCCAAATGTCCGCCCTCTAGACTTAACCTAGATATACAGTCAGGTCCATAAGTAAACAACCACAATGGATCTGAAACAAATGAGTCATGATGTGATCGAGGTGTCGACTTTCATTTTTGATTCAAGGGGTTTTACAAAAATTTTACATAAACTGTTAAGGAATTAAAGCCATTTTATACATAGTCTCATATACTCAAAACTAATTGGACAAACCAATATAACTAAAATTATAAGGATTATTTTAATACTTGGATGAAAATCCAGACTTCCAAATCTGAAGTCTGGAACCTTGGACGTAACCAGATGCTTTTCCAGGACTTTACTGCAGCTGCCTTCAGTTGCTGCTTGTTTGTGGGTCTTTCTGTCCTCAGTTTTGTCTTCAGGAAGTGAAAAACATGCTTGTGGGTCATTATCCATCTGTACTGTGAAGCTCCGCCCTGTCAGTTCTGCAGCATTTGGCTGAATCGGATCAGATAGTTCAGCCCTGTTTACTTCAGGATTCATCCTGCTGCTTCTACCATCAGTCACATCATCAGTAAACACCAGTAACCAAGGTCCACTGGCAGCCAGACATGTCCAGGCCATAACACTGCTCCACCATGTCTGACAGGTGATGTGGGGGCTCTGGATCAGGAGTCATTCTTTCCTTCTCCAGACTCTTCTCTTCCATTGTTCTGGTACCAGTTCATCCTGGTTTCATCCAGAAAATCTGGTTTCAGAACTGTTCAGGCTTTTCTTTTTCTGATTTCTTTCTGGTATAGTCTTTCTATTCTTGAGTGTTACCAGTGATTTTATGCACATTTTCACTTTGTGAATGTTGTGCATGATGAGGGGACTGGAACCTTCCTCATTTTAGAGCATTTTCTGGAAATTCTGTGTAAATTGAGTCCAGAGATCTGGACGTTTGGATTCAGCCTCAGTCTGATGGTTTAAAGATCTGTGATGGTGTCAGTTTGTTCTTATATCATTTAAACCTCAACCTGCTGATGTGTTTCTGTTTGAATCTGGAGAAGGTTTACTGCTCTGATTCCTAACACTGTTCTGTGCCGTTTTAAACTCCATTTTTCTTTCCTGAGATTTAACTGGTGCAGCTGATTTGCTCAGCAGCAGTGATGTTTATGTGACAGTTTTGAGGCTGCGACTGTTCCCATCATCCACCTCCTGTCAACACCTCTTTCACTTCAAAAGTCAAACCAGTCTGAGAGTTTCAGCAGCACGAAGACAAACTGAGCGGGTTCTCCTCCCAAAATCTGGACCTGCAGCTGATTTGAGAGCTATTTACCATGATCAAACCACCCGAGCCAATACAAATCCACATAAATCACAATACTGTGGAGAACATCTCTTCATGTATTTTACTTGTGTGCAGAAACTCTGGACCTCACGATGAGATTTAGCTTTGACATATAAAGAGCATGTATGTTATGAACCTATCGATACCGTGAGTCAGTGGTCACAGGACTCGATGCTCCGAGCATGTTAACTAATTGCACTAAAGATAGAGTTCATTCAACACTGACGTCAGTTTAACGTAGCTGTAAAGTATTTTAGATTAAGTGTTTGTAGCTCAGATATTAACACACACACAGTTATTCATGTTCAAAGTTCCAAAAAGAAAAAAACAATAGAAATCAAATCTGCTTCTTCTCAGACTCATAAAGATTTAGTTTGCGTCATTTGACCCCTGTCGTTAAGCAGATTTAACCTGCTGACTGCAGGAACTGAAGAGTTTCTTTCCAACACCAGATGAAGATGAACAAACGACATCTTCAGATGTCGTTCTGTCCCACCCCCGTCCGAAGCCCCAAGAGGTTCGATTCACTGCCACAGAAAATGGAGATGGCAAAATAATTTGTACCTACTCTGCTATAGTTAAAAGCTTTTTGGGTTAAGCTGCAATTCATCAGAATTAATTGGAAGTGTAACAATTATTCATAGTCTATATATTCCCAAATCATTACTAAATGAAAGGGTTTGTTCCCAGGAAACTTCTTGGAAGTAAATAAATCAAGAAAATAAATAAAATTACTGAAATGACTTAAGTGAGCAATTATCAAAGTAAAATGATCATTTTTGGTTTATAAAGTATTAAATTATATGATCGTCAGACTCAAGGACTGTGTTGCAGCAGCTGTTTATTAATTCTTGATTGTGTTGAACTTGACATAATGCAAACGGAAATATAATGTCCTGTATAAGTTCTTAGTTTTAAACTAGTGATTTACTATTTATTCCTTTTTCTGTCAGTTCTGGTTTTTCATACCATCGACTTTTTTAACTTTTCTTACTGTGAACCAACTGGATTTAAAGATCTGATCAGGATCTTAGACGCGGATAAACTTTAGCTTTTGACTCTTAAAAACCACAACTCGATTTATCTCTGACGTCCATTAAACTTCATTTTAGAGCTCCATTCTTCTACCTAATAATCTCCTGAAAGTTTCCTGGAAAAAGCCGAGTGAGTTCAGCTACTTGTGTTGAGTTTTCTGTTGACTTCCAGGTGAATTTCTATCAGAGCAATTTAAACCTCAGTGAATATTTATTACTAAGTTATTTATTACTGGAAACTTCATGCTAATTGTCTGTAAAAACATTTCAGGTGTTAAGCTGCTCTGCTAGCTTGGCATTTAGAAATGACTGTTAGTGTATCAAATGATTGCCCTTTTTACCTTTAAAATTAGAACTGAAGTTTATGGTTCTATCAAGGAACTTGAAGTTTAGTGAAGAACTGTAAAATAAAGATTTACTAACAGATTTTTTTTTTTTTTTTTTACTGAACAGATAGTGTCACTGTAAAAACCTCAACACTGTTGATGTACAACAAAACTTTTATCTGTTCTCCAACGCATAAATTAAGTCACAGTGTGGATCAGCTCTTTAACAAACTTTATGGTGATTAAACCATAAAATTTTTCACCAAGTTTTTCCTCTAAAGCTGTAAAAAGTCATCTCCTACAGCAGTAATAAAAACACATATAAAAATAAATAAAATTAAAAAATATTTTGTACGTAGCAGAAAAACTAATTTTCTATCATATCTGCTGGTATCAAAAGCAAAGACTGTTTTCTATTATTTCATGAGTTTAAGCGTCAATGTTCAGATTATTTATTTTTTCATCATGGTTTAGTTCACTGATTTTTCCAAAACAGATGATGAAAATAGGAAAATATGATTCATGTTGTGTAAGAAATATGAACCAACAAAACTCCAGCAATTTAATTTGTCTTCAGCTGCTGATTTTAACAATTCTCTGATTATTATTCTCTGACTGTTGGAATTAAATTTTTCAGCTCCTCTGTCGCCTGCTGACCAATAATCCGCTTCATTCACCAAATCCAGCCAATCAGCATGAAGAGCAGAAGCTCCACCTCATGAAAGCGTAGCATTGACAGGTGAGCTATGGTCTTAGGACGCTCCAATCGATGAGTGTGGTCAAAGTGGGTCAACCAATCGTCAATTATATATTCACAAGAATCTAAATGAGACTGTAAATGATGGAAGACTCACCTGTCAGTATCTGTGAAGTACCAACAGGTACAGACATCGTGAACAATTCTGCAACCCAGTACAGTTTAGTACTTGTACTCAAATGAATTCAAACTAATTGTTTATTGTTTTAATCAGTTTGTCATGTGCCAAAATCCACCAAAGTTGAATCTTACACAACAGATTCACTTGGATTTCCTTCTGCCTGAGAGTCGATTTTCTGATTGATTCACCTGTCAACTGGTCACTCAGTGAGGCAGCAAAGGCGTCTCAGATATTTCTATTTTGTTCCGTTTTACAGAGCAACAATAGTCCAGCATTAAGCTGAGGTTCATTTCAACAAAATTTCACAAGTTGCTTTCATTCACTCAACATAAATGTCTGGAAAAGATGTGACTGATGTCTACTCACCCACTTATCATCTAACCTGTGAACTTCAACGTCTTAACAAATCCGAACAAATATCAGTCAATTGGAGCGTCCATGATTCTCCATTCACCTGTCACGTTTCTAATTTCAGTTTATGGTCGTCATGGTTACTGTGTTTTAAACAAGCCTCCTACAGCCGGAGGACAGTTGTCCGTTATCATTAAGCCCTGATCGGAGCAGATGAAGGGCTGATGATGTAGAAAGGCTGATCCCGAACCTGTTGCATGTTCACGTTTTCCTGCTCTGTATCACAGCGCGTCATCTTCGTATGGTGTGAATTATCTGCTGTTAGATTCACGGGACTAAAAACTCTGAGTTTCCTGATAGACGCCTCCGTTCCTCTCAGATGTGATTCTTAAATTTTTTTTCACACAAGAGACGGTGACGTAGAACATGTTAAGATTTTAGGCCAACACGAGTTTAACTGTCAGGTGTAACACTAGTGTTTAGGTTTTCTCTGCAGTAAATTGTTTATAACACTGAAGAACTTTTTCTTTTGTTATGGGTTGATTTTTTTATATTTATCATTTCTTATGTATATTTGTTTTTTAAGAAAAATAAAATGGAAAATTGAAGTTTGCTTATCTTTGCTCTTTGAACACCTTCAAACAGATGCACATTTTTACCAACATGAAAAAAGTTGGTAAACTTTACATTATAGCAACAAAATAGGTTTTAATGAGACCCTTTTCACATTATAAAATGTTTTTCAAGCTATAATGACATTTTTCTACCAAATAATTCCATTGTAACATGAATTTTTTTTTCTGTTTTAACAAAATTAGGGCTGTAGCTTTCATTTTCATTACTGATTAATCTTTGAATGGATTTTTATTTAGCTAATTTGCCTCTAGATTGTCTAAAAATAGAAAATGTCCATCTCAATCCTAAACCCAATGAGATTCAGTTGCAGTGACGGAACATATGACACTGAACTTTTTACTTAATGGATTAAGCGTTAATTGTCAACAATTTAGATAAGTTTATTTTTCTGAGATCAATTAATTAACTAATGGTTTCAATTCTAAACAAATGAGTGTTTTAGAAATGCATAAATATGTTGGTAACAGAGCAAAAAATTCGAAGGCTTGTTTGCAGCAATTAATAGTTTTATGTGAAAATCAAAAATCATGACATTTGCTGCTCCGCCAAACACGATGCTAGCTGCTGCTAACTGGGCTACGCGTCTGATGCCAGAGACGTTTGTTTCCTTAACCTTTTCTCTCCTCAGGGACAGTTAGAGGCAAATTGACTTATTTCCGATTATTGTTTCTGTTAGTGTTACAGTGAAGCGGATTTTTTCTCTCATTGTTTTATATTGAAATTTATCATCAAGCAATACATATGTTGTCTAGCTAACAAGCTAAATTAACAAGTGCATAACAGCCAACAGCCTGAAAACGATGTTAAACATTAAAGACAATACAAAACGCACACAGAGCTTAAAATACAGAATATTAATGTAGCAAACCACAATAACAGGAAAAGAATGATTTAAACAAGAATACAAAAATATTTAGTAGTAGTCGTGCACTCAGAGTAGAGTGTTTTCATGTGAAAATAGCTACTATAACACTGGTGAACCTTTAGAGGGAAAATTGACTTATAGTTGCTCATGACCATTAATTTTACCAGATACTGCTCGTTAAACCAGTTGCTTTTATTCAGCATCGTATAAGGCAAAAAGTTTTAAGACTTCAGTTTGCTAAAGCTAAGCAGCTTAGCTCATGTTAGCATTAGTGTTTTTATCTCACCTGGATGGCTGCGGCTAGCACCTCTTGTGTATTAAATGACACTGTCAGCTAAGTGAAGGTTAAATCAAACTTTTTATCACCATTAGAAAGTCAGATTTAATGTAATAACAATAAAAGAAGACTGTTAGCTTGGAGCTAATGTTGGTTTCAGGCTATCGCACAGTGAATTTTAGACACAAGTCCGCGTATAAAACAAAGCAAACAGACACGACTTCTCTCTGTTCAGTGTGACCTGAGGTTAATGAAGACATTTATAAATGCAGGCGATGGCTTGGAGACATCTCCCTGATGAATTAAAGTCATAAAAAGAAAACCTGGCAACAAAGTGATTAATGAGTTATAAATGAGCATTAAGCATGATCAATTAATCATTAATAAATCATTAATTGCAGCTTTTAAAGCCTTTATAAATGGAGCCTTATCAGGAAGTGGTGACAGTCCCTGTTGGTATTGAATAAACAACAAATCCAATTTGCTCTGATGACCTGAGAAAATTAACTCCTGTCTGACCACGGTTTACTAAGAGTTCTGCTTCCTGTTAAACACAACATGCTAACAAAGCTTCTTTAGTGCAGTAGGTCAAATACAACTTTAACTCTTCAAGGTTGAAAAATGGCCTTGTACAAGCAGAACAAAATGGAAAATTATAACATATTTCTGTAAAAAAAAAAAACAAGAGTCACACAACATTCAAACTCTACGACATGAGGATGAAAGAGGGGGTGTAACATTTAAACAGTGTAAATCTGTTTGACATCAGGTGTTTACTGACAGTTTCATGTAACATGTAACACAAAGACAACACTAAAGGGATGTACAGCATCACCTCAGACACTGCGCAGAGATGGGGCAGTTTTTAATTTTAACAGTTACCTGCTGTGTGTAGCAGCTGCAACAGGTCAAACGTAGTTTAAAAGGTTTTTAAAGTAAAAACATTTTAGTTAAATGTAGTGTGGGAGGTTACAACATACACGTCAGACTTACACAGTACTGAAGTACTCAGATTGTTTAGTTTAGGAAAAGTAATAATAACACGGTGTAGAAGTAATAGTCCTGCATTCAGTATTTTACTGATGTCCAGATTATATTTATGGTACCAAAAGTAAAAGCACTAATTATGCAGAATATTATTATGTCACTGATCCATTAGTATGTTCATCACTGAGATGGTGGAGATGGTTTTAATGACTTTGGGGGGGGGGGGCAGCACTCCCCTGAGCCGACTTCAGCCCTGGAACAGAACACAAAGCTTGTTCAGGAAAAGTCACAGCGCACAACTGTTTTATTCGTGTCTTACTGTCCCGTCTGTCTCTTTCTTTCTGTGGACAGATGTTGTCTCCTCCATATCATCATACCTGCGCCAGATACAGTCAGAAACTCTACAGGTGAAGTTTAAAGCTGTCGTCTCATCACAATTTGAACCTGTTAAGTTTCTGCAGTTATCAGATAAATGCAGAAGTATAAGGTAGCAGAAAAGGGAAATACTCCAGGGACATACAGGTATGTATGTATCTCAGAAATGTACTTGAGTAAATGTACTTGGTTTCTTTCCAGCTCTGGAGCTAAGACGGTTAAACCTGACTTGATTTATTAAGACGACTGTTACAGTTCAGTGTTTACACAGGAGCACGTTTCCTGACTGGGTTCATTTACTTGACTTTAACCTGGACATGAAACAGTTCATTCATTTATCAGGTGATTTATGCTGCGTTCACTGTCACCACCTGCTTGTTACAACAACTTTTGCCAAGATGAAAGTTTTCCAGCGACTTTTTATTATTTATGATTATTTTTATATGTGATACTGTTGAAGACTAGATGGGTAATAATTACATTCATGAAAAACCCATGAAATAAATAAGTGAAGAAATAAATTAATATGAAATTAACTGAATATAAAATGAAACTTATATTAATGATCATTCAATAAAATGCAATATGTATATTATAAACTCCATTACAGCTCTTTTGTGTTTTTTTTTTTTTTTTTACTTACAATCATATCTGAGTAAAAACTACATAAAAACACTAGCTTTCAAACAGATACTTAGAGTAAATTACAACAAATAGAACAGAGCTTTAAGTGAGATTTATACTTATACATGTTTGTTTACTTCAGGGGATAGTCACTGACTTTCATTTATAAAGAGGCATTTATATGTTTCATTTGATATTTATTCAGCTTTTTAATATATTTCACCACTTTTATCTTTCATTGTCTCACATTTATCAGTTTGGCCGTTTACAAGTGACAGCATCATTTACCGTCTCTTTTGATTAGTCTTTTTTAGGCCTTGTCATTTCTGTGGCTGTCAGAGTCTTTGGCTCCCGTGTCATCCAAAATTCGCTCCGATGAAAAGTCCCTGTCGTTGGTTTGCGGTCCGCTCAGTTTCGGTGTCGGTGATTACAGTCTGACCGAAGTGGTGGCTGCAGTGTTTCACTAAATGTGTTGACGTTAAACTTTTACCATCAAACCTGTGTTCACCTGGCGCCAGCGGCTGCCGCTAATAAATGTTGCATCAAACATGAGCGTCAGCTTCAGCAGAGAAGGCTCCTCTGTCGGATCAGGGTTCGTCGTCGTCCTCGCTGACCATAGTGTCGAGCTCTTTGTCTTTACGTTCGGCGGTCTCCGTGACAAACTCCCTCTGCTGCTCCTCAAGGTCCCGCAGCTCCCCCTGCAGGCGCTCCAGGTGAAGCGCCCGCCGGTTCCTCAGCAGGCGACCGGGAAATGGGTTCATGTCGCCGAAGGCGATGCTGGTCAGCCTTCTGCACCAACAAAAAACGTCAACAACATAAAAGATTCATCCACACAACGGGAAACGTTTCCAACCTGAAGCTACTATTGATTATATTCATTATCGATTAATCTGTACATTACTGTTTTTTCTTCGATTTCTTTTATCTTATGGTTTTATGGGAGCTCAGTGTTCTGTAATGATATGACAGTTCAGGTTAGACCAGGTGAGTCCCTACCTGCTGTCGGAGATGGTCTTGGTGAAGAAGCGCAGATATTGGTAGATCTCCACGCTGTCGTGGATCTTCAAGATGTCATCCTCTTTGTATTTGAAGAGAGCCAGAGCGTACCTGAAGATCACCTACGGCACAAACCGCATAGGTGACGTTTGAGAAGCACATTTATTTATAGTTATGTCAAATGTCATATTAAAATCGTGTTTCGTAATTCTAGCACAGCAACCTTTGCCCTTTACAGACAGAAATGACGTTAAATAATTGTGAAGTTTGCATATTAAACTGCTGCTCATCTATATGAAGAAGTTAAAATCAGCCTCAGCCAGAAAAAACTTTGTCACAACGTCTTTTAATATGCATGAAGAGAACTTTTTGATATTTTCAGAGCACTTTGATCATAATATTTCCACTAAGCGAGTAAACTATATTTCTGTATAAATTAAGTTTTTATATGTATGTAAATGTCTGGTCACTGTGGAATGATTTCAAATTTTTCTTTGTCCTGAAACTCTGGATTGAACTGAACTGTGTAAAACCAAAGTTACAGATGTAAAAGAATGTAAAGAATAAAAGAATGAATAACCCATGACAGGAAAAAAAAACTGATCTTCAGACATAAGCAGGTCTTCCTACTGTGTAGCATTCAAAAACTGTCCTCTCTTTCTCCTACAGTTTCATTCTTCCTCGTCTCTCTTCCTCTTCCTTCTGTCGCTTTCTGTAGGTCTTTTTCTGATGCTCAAGAGTCTGGATCCAGGACTGTAGAACCACCTACTGCCACGTGAGCCTGATCAATACCCACTGCTTTAATTATTATGATTACTACTGTCACTATTTCATTTAGTACTATTAGTAATATTATCAGCCCTGTTAGTATAATTATAGTATATATAGTTATTAGTTCCATTATTGTGCTATGCTACCCCCCCCCCCGTCTCTCACTCTCTCTCGGCTGTAATTTTACAGGTGAGAAGTTCTCCACCGTACACCCATCCATCCTTAGAGGGAAAAAGATCAGGCTGAATGTATTTATTTTCTACAGTGTGCAGACCTCTTCTCTGAGTTGTTCTGTCTAATACTGCCGCATTGTGTCGGGGTGCTGGTACCTTGGTGCCCTCGTACAGGAAGGCGTCCCACAGCGGCAGCAGGATGTCGCTGGGCAGACTCTCCACATAAACCACCAGGAACCAGTTGAAGGTGATCAGAGACACGTCAATGCTGTGATCTTCAAAATGAGCCGCCAGCCGGGGAAGCTTCTCTGCCAGGAAGTCCTTCAGCACCCACTGGTCTGCCTGAACACACAGACTCTGTCAATAACGCAGATCAAGCGATTAAAATGATACCTGGTTCCGGATGGTAAAATATTGCTTTGTTGATATTGAAACTAAGCTGCCTTCACCCTGGATTTGATGTCATCCTGTGTTGTGTTGCAAGTGACTTAAAAGACTCTTTAAAATTAGATTAGGGCGTCCAGACTGAGATGGATCTGCAGAAATCCGATATGAGGTCACAGTGACCTTGACCTATGACCTCCAAATTCTGGTCATTCATCCTTGAGTCCAAGTGGATGTTAGTGCCAAATCTGAGGGAATTTCCTCAAGGTGTTCCCGGCAGGACGGACAATCCAAAAACATAACGCCGCTGCCTCGGCTGTTGCCAGCATGACTGCATGAAAGGTCAACAGTGACTGAAAATACTGTTTTATCATTTTCTAGAAATTATTTGACAGGAAACTGTAAATTCATATGAAGTTTCCTGAAAATAATTAATAATAATAATAATAAAGAAGATAAATGGAGATCACAGCAGGTCAGCTGAACGGACAACACACAAACAACGCAAATTACCGGTACCCCCGAATTTTGAATTTCGAATATCTTCAGTTTAAACCGTTTAACCAGTTTCCCATAATACAAAATATTTTAATAAAATCGTCAAAGTATCTAAAAAATTCTTTCATATGATGAAATTAAAAAAAATAAAGACATAAAATGTACACTGGACAAAAGTATTGGCACCTTAAGATGAATTTAACTCAATTCTTCAAAACAAAACAAAGACTCACCTGTGCTTATTTTTCAGTGATCACACGACCTGAACCAACCAATAAATGAGGGGCTTATTGCATAGTAAGGGGCTGATTGTTTCCAACAAAGCTGTTTGAGAGCATCAGAATGTTGGTATCAAAAAACAAAACAATTCCAAAGGCTTAAAGTCAATCAACAAAGGTCTTTAAATCCCTGTTTAGACAGTTTGCAAAGTTACTGAGATGTTTTACTGTCAGAAAACTGTTGAGATGCCTCCAGGACTTGGAGCTGAGAAGAAACTAAATGAGAGATATCTGAGAGGGTTGATGTGGAAAAAAACACCACGTGAGATGTCTAAAGAGCCTCAGGCTGAACTGGATCAATCTGATATGCAAGTTAGGGTTTTTATTTTCTTTTGTTCAGGAACTTTGGACATATTATTAAATATTCTGATTATATGAAATTTGAGTTTTACGGACAGGGGAACAGAAATCAGGTGAGGAGAGACCATGAGAACATCTGAGTGTGATTCCTGACCTGAGAGGCCACCAGGTTCTTGGTGTAGTAGTCCTGAGGCATTATGGCTTCCACCACAGCCACCAGACACCAGAAGGCATCTTCTTCACTCTGGAGGACCAGCAGAGAAATGGCCGCCAACCTGAAACACATGACATGTCAGATGATCAGATGACAGCGACTCTGCATCCGTTCATTGAGTCCGTCTCCTTTGGTCCAGTTTAAACATTTATATGAAGTGAGGACATTTTGCCTGGTCTTTGAACTTTGTCTGAAGTGTTGGGAGCTGTGGACTGTGGACATATTTAAAAGTACATATGTATACATTTACTGCATAAGTGTGCACCTGTTCAGTCCCTGGCAGTAGCCAATGGCAGGGTTCTGCCAGGAGAAGGCCAATAGGATGCGGCGTAGCTGCTGGAGGGCAGGGCTGGAGGGTGAGGAGAAGTGCCGATTGCTTGTCAGGGTACGATGTAGGTCCAGCTGGATCTGTCTGGAGGCCGGATGAGGAGATGTGTGACTCTTCTCGCACAGCTAGAAACACGACAGCTGTTAACAACAGGTTCCACTTGCATTCTGTTTGTTTCAGAACAGGAACGTAGGGATATTAAGGAAACTTACATCCAGACATCACACATGACATTGTGGACAGATGTGGACAGGTGTGATAAGGAGTTCTCAGTACACTTCTACCTGCTGGTAGTGTTGTGGGTGGTGGTCTCTGATTGTCCTGGTTCTGGCTCGGACCATCCAACGCCACACTCTCTGCCGGTACTCCTGAGGCACGCCGCCACGTAGCAGACCTTTGAGCTCCGGTGAGGGACAGAGGTCATCATCTGACCTGCCAGCGAGGTACTGAGCCCATCGGCTCAACAGGGGGCGCTCTACCCCCTCCTGTAGGGAAAGCCATAGACATAGAGGATGATTTTCATTCTTCTTCTTCTGCCTCCTCGCTCTTCCTCCCAGGCCATGAAGAGCCCTGATGGAGGTCCACCATGTACAGGTGTATCCTGAGAGGACGTTTATTCAGCCGCCAGCCACTCATCTTTTTACTGATTGGTCGCTGTTCTGATGGCCGGCTGCAGTGGAAACTTAATATAATATTGCTAATGTTTATCGATTTTAAATGTTTATCGATTGACAGGTTTGACCTCACCAAAGACAAATCTCTATTCGCGCCGTTAATATAAAGACTGAAAACATTAGTCCTTTTTATGGAGCAATATTTCAAACCTGCTCTGGTACGAGCTTCAAATTTCAGAACTTTGTTTCCCTTCCTCTTCTGACACTGAATAAGAATCTTGGTCTTGGTCTATTTAAAAAAAAAAAAGTGATAGATGCCACGTTGGTCTGTGGGAAAGTGATTGTGAAAAATGAGATTACTTCAAAATTTTATGACATCTTAAAGACCAGACATACAATTGATTAGTTGAGAAAATGATGAGTAGATCAATCCAAAATTATAATGATGATTAGTTGAAGCTCTAATCTGTAACTTTAGTTATTCATAAATAAAAATTATTAATTATGTAAAGAATTACATAATAAAAACAATGATTAATGTTATTTCCTAAATTTTTAATCAATAAATTATATTGATATCGTCATCAACATCATTATAATGAACATCCCACTAAAAAAAAAAAAAACTGTGCAGCGTTTTTTCGGCCCTGAGTAGTGTCTCCAGACTTCCTCTCAGAAATTCAGCAGCTGTTTCTGGAAGTACAACCTTTTTATTACATTACCACTTAATTCGCTGTTTGCCATCCAACATGCACACCAGTGTCAGCTAAAAATCCCACAGTGCAATGCTCAATGAAAGCCTGAGTCTACATGGGTCCAGCTGAGGTTTCAGACCTGCTGCAGCAGGTTGTGTGAACGGATCTCCAGCGCCTGGATCTTCGCCAGCAGCTTCATGTCTTCCACCTCGTAGTCCGGGATAACTTTAAAGCCGTACTCATCGTGATCCCTGTGGACATAACACAGCAGTTGTTCCCACATATTCATGCTTATACATCGAAAGGAACGACATGTATCTTGTTTGTCTTAAGTATGGGTTTGAAGAGGAGGGAGGGGGTAAACAGTAAATGGACTGCACTTATAGGGCGCTTCTCTAGTCTTATTGACCAATCAAAGCGCTTTACACTGTAATTCCTAAATGGTCAATGGGATGTTTTTGTAAAAACCCTTAAAATCGAAAGTTGACACTTAAATCACGTTTTCAATCTCATCCTGGTGGTGTCCAGAGGCAGAATTATCAAAATTTGTGTTACTGTCTTAAGTACCTTAAGTAACTTAAGTACCTAACTAGCCCTGTGGTTGTGCATCCAGTTGAGAGGTGCTTGGAAATTAATTCCTTCACCCTTTAGAGTCTCTGTGATGTCTGTATCAGTATTACATTGCTGCAGCATCCTCATGGAGTAGCTGTGGATAAAATAGATCCCGTTTCCACCAATGTATGAAATTGGTGGTCAGTTGGAGATGCAACAGGCAAATTTACAAACGACAAGGCTATACACATGCGTACGAAGTCATGGATGATGATAACTGTCGGGGGTGAGGAAAGGAAGCAGGTATGGGGACTGTTCTTTAACAAATAACAGAATGTATTGGAGAGTGGTTTAATGAACCTGCTGCAAGAATCTCCCTAGCTTTGTTTATTAGGAGACAGGTGTCTTCCTCCACCAGGTAAATTATTCTACACAATTATTTGGACCTGCGGTAAAATGTTTTATCTTCGGGGATTGTTCTCTACCACTCTACGAATCAGACAGAGCCTGTTTTTGCTGAATCGCTCAAATCAATGAGGGACATTTCTTCTTTTGAATCTTACATCAAAAGGACTAATTATTACTAGTTTTATTGTCTCAGTGATGAATGTGATAGTAAAGAAAGGTAACAGAATGAAATTGCCCGTGTTGTTTTTTGTGTTTTTGTCACCTGTTCTGATCGACTCACTGTAACATGTTTTTTTGTGTCGCATTGTTTTTTGTTTTGTTTTTTTGGTCAACTGAAAAACTCAATTAAAATCCTGAATTTGCCAAAAAAGGAATGCATGGAGCTCAGGAAGAGAAGCTTGTATCAGTGATGATGATGATGATGATGATGGTGACGAAGAATTGAATTGCTACAACTGAACGAAGCAGACTGACAGTGAGATATTCCTGTTATTCTGTCCCACCTGCTTAGGTGTTTTTACCTGGCCATGTTGAGCTTGACGACGCTCTTCAACTCTCCTTTCAGAGCATCCTCGACCATCTTCTGGATGGCTGCATGCTGGACTGGATCCAGAGATCTTGTCTCCTGCAGCCTCCGCAGGATGCCCAGGTAACGGCTCTCCACCTGACAGTTATTGGCCTCCAGGTAGGCACACTTCACCAAATCAGAGGGCAAGAAGCATAGAGCTAAATCTGAGTGTCAGACCCCAAAAACAAGCTCTTCTCCCAACAGAAAAGACAGAAAACACCATATAATGTAAGTGGGTCCCAGTGTTACCAATTGGACCCACCTTCACCATCAGACTCTTCTCCTGCTCTGAGCTTTTCCTCCACAGTTTGGTCAGCTGATAGATCTCAGAGTTCAGAAACTTGTTCTGGGTCTTATAAGCCTCAATGTCGTCCTGGAGGAAAGCACACAGAAAACAATTTAACAGTTGATCCAGATTACTTTGGAACCCACTTGATACTGGAATAAGATTCATGTCGTACCTGACTGATGCTGGATTTTTGAGGCTGGTACCGGTATCAGATTAAATAATGTGTTAGCAAGTCCTGCTTCAAATATGTCTCATAAAAAAGATCCATACAGGTATTTTGGTGGTGTTTAGGACATTTGACAGTGTAAAAAATCCCCTTATCAGAGTTCTGCTCTGGACAAACTCTGTGGTGGAGACTCAGTTTCTAACTGAGCTCCAACATGTCAGTTACACAAAAATAAAGGTAAAAAATATCTTCTGAACTAATTCACAATGATTTAATGCAGAATGTATCAATTCCTGTTGCTCATTATAAAAAGTGAACAAGTCACTGAGTTTATGTAATAAGACGCACAATTAATCATCAATGAATGATAAGTCATAGTTGATATTAAACTGTTGCAATGATGTAGGCAGAGCCTAAACCGATCATCATGTCCATTAACACATCAGTTTTTGCTTTGTTAAAAATTCAAATGCATTTTGTCTTTTCTGGTTTTTCACTGTAGTCTGAATAACCAAAAACCTGAAGTCATCAAATCATGGCTGTATGAAAAAAGAGATGAAAACACAGATTTTAACAACTGTAATGTTGAATCCATAAAAAATTTGATATTTTTGACATATAAGTTCATGTGCTCACTAATGTAAAAACTCATTTTTTCTGCTAGACTGAGCCATTGACACTACCTGTGTGTGTGATGCGTATTTTGTTTGTATAGTTCATGTAGTTAAAGCGTTTCAGCCCTTTCAGGTTTCAGGTCACTTTACCTTCAGGTTCTCGATCTCCTGCTGAAGCTGTTTGAAGGTCTGAGAATCCAGACCACCTCCAGAGGCAGAGCCGGAGCGCCATGGGTCGGACAGACCGGCGGTCACCTGATCAGCCAGCTTTATGATCACCTGACCACAAACAAAAGGTGTAATTTCAGTCATAGCATATAAACTGGAGGGAAACCTTCACCAACAGTCTGCACTGTAGCAATAAACACTTTTTAATGTTAAACTTTGGATCACATCTACTAAGGTCCGCTGCAGACTAGAACTTCTGATCTGAGACAAAAACCGTCGACTGGACACTAGATATGCACTTGCAGAAATTAAATTATTCAGTATCAAATATACAGGGATCATCTCAACCTGTGGAGGTGAGGTGGTGTTGATAAATCTCATGTCTCAGTTAACTGAATGTCAGGTTAAACTCAGGGTTTATCATAACACAAACCACAACTCCACAACATTCCATTAATGTTTTTTTGATTCTTTATAAAATCATTTTGTTTTTCTCACCCTGTCCGATGTTGTTGGGATTTCTGCAGATGAGTTAATTCATGTTTCCTTTTTCCACCACAGCTTTTTTTTTTTGGTTTCTGTATATCCACTGTGTGATTTGTTTACCAGCTCTTCTGTTTGATAGACACATTATTTGTATGGGACGGAAATAATCTGTTTGAAATCTGACCAAAAGTCACCAGAGTAATCTTGTAATCAGTACACCTGATCTAAGATCAGCTGTGGAGGGTGTGCACCCTCATGTCAAAATGAAAACAGTCTGAGACAAAAACTGTCTTGTAGTTTGAGCAGCACAGAAACTCTTAGGTTAAAAACATCTTGTGCATGACCAACATGCAAAGCCATAACACCATAAAAATGATGAGAGAACAAATACTTTCAGTGATCAGTCTTTAGAAGTTTAATGCTGGAGACCCATCATCAGAGGGACAATAAAGATGAATCAGTGAATGACTCCACAGATCATTAAGCAGGTGTTTGTGGTTCACCTTTAGTTTCTCCTCAGGTGTGACCTCACCTCCTGCTTGGCGTTGTTCTTCTCCATCAGCATCCTGATATTCTCCTGCAGCTCGACCAGCTGCGTGTCTCTCTGAGCCAGACTCCTCTTCATTACCTCCGCCTCTGTCTTGGCCTCCTCCAGTCGGCCTCTCAGGTCAGCCGCCTGCCGCTCACGATGTCGCAGCAGCTCAAGACGCTCCTGCTCACCCTTCTCCGCCAAAAACTCTGCACAGGTTCGCTTCTCCAGCTGAGCCGCCTCCAAGGCTTTGTGGAGGATCCACACCAACTCCTGGAAAAGACACGGTGAAGTCACAGTATTGTCATTATTATTACTATTATCATTATTGACTATGTTGAGAAAGACACTAGGAGCAGCAGAATTATTGATAACCGACGCAGTACGCTCTTTTTCCATTTTTGTCACTGTTGAGAGGTGAAAAAATAGTCATTTTCTCTAAAATCACTGAGGTTCCAAGACAGTTTTGCTTGTTTATGACCAGCTGAATCCATAAGTATTTGGACAGTGAAACAATTTTTATTATTTTGCTTCTATACACCACCACAGTGAATTTGAAATGAAGCCATCGAAAGGTGTAATTCAAAGAGGGGGGAGGGTTGTTTACAAAAATATCACATTAATGTTTTAGGAATTACAGCCAATTAATTTTATAAACAGTCCCTCATTTTCAGGGGCTCAGAAGTAATTGGGTAATTGAGTGTTCTTGACCTGGTTAATTGATAGCAGACACTTAAGGAATGCTCAAATCAACTATCTGGTTCATTCTTAAAAAGAGGGAATGAACTGGTGCATTCAGCAACACCAAAAGACCAGAAAGGACAAGGAAGACGACTAAAGTGGATGATCGCAGAATTCTTTCATTGGTGAAGAAAAAAGCCCTTCACAACATCTAGTCAAGTCAAGAAAACATTCCAGGATGAAGGTGGATCATTGTCAGAGTCTACAATCAAGAGACGGCTTCATAAAAACTGAGGGCAGAAAGACCCACAAACAAGCAGCAACTGAAGGTGGCTGCAGTGAAGCCCTGGAAAAGCATCTCAAGGGAGGAAGCTCAGCATCCGGTGACATCAATGGTTCCAGACTTCAGACAGTCCTTGACTGAAAATAATTTTTATCCAAGTATTAAAAATATTTCTTATATTCATGATCATGTTTTTTTGTCAACTCCTAAACAGTTCATGTGATATTTTTGTGATACCCCTCAAATTAAAGCTTAAGTCGGCACTTAAGTCATATCTTGATTCGTTTGTTTTGAACCCATTGTGTTTTTTTACAGAGGCTAAATTAAGAAAACAATCTCACTGTCCAAAATACTTATGTACCTAACTGTATATGGTTCTAGTTAGGAGTCATTTGTGGGATGACTGAGTTAAGTTCAGCCGAAAAAAAGGGCAGCATGGAGACATGAATGCCGCCTTTAACCTTAAAAAAAGAAAAACTTTAAAAAAGTCAAATCTTCACAATTTAAATGCAAAAGTTCATTAGAAGATGTTTAACATTGCTGCTACATCTCTGACTTTCTAAAACAGCTGCTCCCTGTAGTTTTTCTCAAACTTTACCAAAACGGGAGGAAACCGTTTTATTTTTTTTACTGTAGCTGTATTTGTGGCAGCAGGATCGTGTGTGTGGGACTGAGTCAAAAAAAACTACAGCTTCTTTGTTCATGGCATTTTCATTCGGTACTTAAATGACTACCATAACAATCAATAGTATTTATTCTGATCAATAAACAATTAATTATGTGATTACTGAGTGACTAATCACCTTCTGAGCTTTGACCTCCTCCATAAGCATCCTTTTCTCCTGCTGGAGGCGGGACGTCCGGTCTGAAGACAAGGACAGAGTGTCTCTGCGGAGGACCGGTACGGTGGGTGAGCTGCGGTTCTTTATCTTCCTGCTACGACTGTCGAACAGAGATGGGGACTCTCTTCCCTCTGCCGGGAACACCTGACCTCCTGGATCCGTCAACTGAAGGTGAGGGGTTGGGGTTAGAGGCTCAGTACTTGTCCTGGGGGCTGGAGAGACCACCATATGACAGGAGGGGTTAAACTATGATTGTGCAAAAAAATTAACATCAAATAAATGAATTTATGTTATCAAACAGAAGGAAATCATGGGCCCTAAGATACAATGCTGATATTTTGCCATTTCAAGATCAGCAGGTCCTGATTCAAGTCCAAATTCAAGATCAACAGATCCCAGGTCAAGTACAAAGTCAGTACAGGTAAACTGTAGTCTAAATCCAAAGTCTCAATAAACAAGTCCCAAGGCATTATTAAAAAGTCTCAGGTCAAATACCAAATCAAGACAGGTAATTTCTAGGTCCAATATAAGAACAACAAGTTCCAAGTTACACAGGTTAGTCTTGAATTTCAGATCTTAAGGTAAGTCTCAGGTCAAGAGTCCTGAGTAACAAGTCCAACAAAAGAAAAAGTCCAAGGCCTGTCGGTAGCAATTCAAGCCCCAAGTTGAGTACTGAGTTAGTAGCCATATTAAGGTAAACTAGTCTGAGGTCAAGACACATAAGATTGAGTCAATGTTAAGTCAAGAAAGGTAACACCCAATTCAGATCCAAAGTCCACAGAGGTGCTGTAAGTCCCAAGTCATGTCCTAATTCAAGATCAACAAGTACCAAGTAAAGACCCACGAGATGTAACTCCTAAATCAAGTCACAAAGGTAACAATTATAAAACGTAATAATATTTAATATGAAACTGATCAGTTTTGTCTTGGTTTGGTATGTCTGTGACACATTTATAATCCTTTATAGTCAGTATTGTAGTACTGTAGTCAGTGGCAGTACCGTGGTCACTAGTGTAGTACTGTACATACTGGTAGTGTCTGTAGGGGTTGGGGGAATCAACAGGGGAGCTTCCACATGGAACACACTCTGACTCCACTCCTGAGACGATCTCTTACGAAGACTGTGGACTGAGTTTCTGTACACAGAAAACAATTAATTGTCAATTCAGTATTATATCATCGACGACATGACGAACCAAGGCTCATGGGAAATGTTGGAATGATGATAGCGTCCTCATCAGACTCTATACCTCTACCAACAGCTCCGTTTTTAAAAGACGCACTGACGTCTGGACAGAAGAGCAAATCTCTAAAACAAGTCAATCTCTGTTCTTCATAGTCTTTAGCGGTGTTTAAGTCTTTAAAATTCACAGACAGCAGCTGTATATGAACATGTTGAGGTCACTCACTGGAGCTCGATGAGCGGATGTTTGATTGACACGTTGGCGAGTGGCGTTCCTTGTGATGGGACTTTTGCCGCCTCCTCTCCTACCAGACCAAGAGGGCTCTTCAACACTGGCAGGAAGTCATCTGCAGATACAGGAAACAAACCTCAGTTTTGTTTTGTTTTGCTAAAGCATCCAACAATTAAAACCAGAATGTCAAACGTCCTGACAACAATCCCTTGATTTCAGTGTGACAACACATAGATTTAAGCTCTTCACACTGAGATCTTCAACGCCTCAGATGGGTTTTCTATATTTTTATCATCACTTATTATCTTTATTATCTTTTGTTTATTAGTATTTTAAATAATTTAATATTAATGATATTGTATTACTCATACTAATTGTACTTAGAATTGACTTTATTTTCATTATTTCTAATTCTTATGTTTAAATAATGACAAGATGATACATATATGATTTTTTTAATATGTAATTTATAATATTTTTTCTTCAACAGATATTAAATCAAGGGGTTTTTAATTATTTAGTTTCAATTACTTTGTAAGATTTTTAATTTCAAATGTAAATAAATGAATTTATCATTTATCATTTTATTAGTATTATTATTATATTATATATAGTATTATTATTGAGCACAAGCTATTATAGAGCGTAGGTTTGACCTCTTATTTTATTTGTAAATATTTATAAGTTTTTTTTTATTGTATTTATTGTCAAACAAGATTTTATACAATATCATATTATAAATAAAAGTTCCAGATGTCTTTCCTGCTCCTCAGAACAAGAACCCTGTAATTTTAATGACTCCATGATCTGCCCTGTGGCGCCACCATCAGGACAAACTTTACTTGTTTAACTGCACTAAAAAAAACATGAACATGATAAATGACCAGGATGACGTTTGTAATGAACTCTGCAGCCTTTCAGGGACAATGGCTCCACTTTACACTGTCAATTTGGTTAATATTCAAGCAGTTTATATGAATTTACAGTCAGAGTAATTCAGGTTGGTTTGTTCTTAAAGGACTCCTCTGTCAGCTGTAAACCTGGAAGTGTTGAACAAGTCTGGACACAAGCAGAATACCTGAGAACCAGGTGAGTTGTTTAGTCACAGCACCAAACTCAAATAGCTGATTATTGAGAGCTTTCAGTTCTCAGGCTCCTCTGCTGTGGAACCATCTTCCAGTTTAGGTCCAGGAGGCAGACACCCTCTCCCTGCTTAAGAGGCTCAAATCCTTCCTCTTTGATAAAGCTTATGGTCAGAACTGGCTCCGGATCAGCTTCAACCATCCCCTAGTCAGCTGCTATAGTCCTAGACTGGTTGGGGACTTCCCACGATGCACCAAGCTATCTCCCGATGCATTTGTATGACACTACCGCATGTCATTAAATTTGTGTCTTCTCTCTACCCGTCCTCATCTGCAAGTATCTTTGACTCCACTCTCCCCCATTTCTCTCCTCTCAACCGAACTGGTTGAGGCAGAGCCCCCTCCATCCCACCCAAGTCCAGTTCTGTCAGAGTTTCATCCTGTTAAAGGGAGTTTTTTTGTTCACTGTCACCAGGTTCTCAGTGATGGTGGAACTGTTGGGTTTCCCTCTCTAACATTGTCAGGTCTTGATCTGACTCTGTAAAGTGCCTTGAGATAATGTGTTGTCTTTTGGCATGATATGAAATAAACTGAATTGAATTTAATTGGTTGAGTCACTGGTAAAGTTACTGGTAGAGTTACTGGTTGAGTTATTGGTTGAGTCACTGGGTTACTGGTACAGTTATTGCGTTACTGGTAGAGTTACTGGTTGATTTACTGGTTTCAAAAGCCAAACAACAGGAAATGATCCTAAGTTCCACAGAGCAACATCAATGATTGTCTGAAGCACATCACATCCTGTTTCCTGCTGCCCCGCCATGCTCATAATACACACTTACACACATTAAAGGAGCAGTCCAACAGTTTCTGGAGTCCTCTGGTCCTCTGGTGCTCTGTGTTCTACAGCAACGAATACCAGCAGCAGAAATGCTGACGTGTCCTCTGTCACTACTTTAACCAGTCTGGACTGTGATACCAGTTTAACACAGTTACATCACAGAGGATGTTACCTGCAAACTGAGTGAGTTCCTGAGAGACAGGTGGAGGACATGGGGGGAAATATAGGGGATAGGTGGACATGTGGGGGACGTGTCAGGGATATGTGGTGGGACTGACTGTGAAGGTTTTTCTCTCTGCAGGTGGATTTTTATAGACCTGAAGTGAAACTCTACTGTATAAATCCTGTCCAGAGCCACTTCCTTGAAACTCTGAATTTTTCCTTCAATTTTTCCCTACAACATTTGTGTGAAAATGGAGGAAGTCAGAAAGGTAATTGGTAATCTGATAAATGGAAACATGGTAACACCTATGTATGGAACTATCTCGGAACCAACATGACAACAGAAAAAAGTAAAACCACCAAGAGAGTGAGATCTTATAAAAGCTCATCATATGTTCTGCTGTATCTTAATTTGGTTCAATTCAGTTGAACTGTCCCATTAAAAGCAGCTGAACCAGCAGTGACCAGCTCCTGTCTGCAGTGTAGCCATGGATAGATAGACAACTGTCACCGATCACTGTGTTACTGAAGGAAACTTAAAAACAGCAGGATTCTGAATGGAGTTCTGCAGCCTCTTGTTCCTCTGGTTTCTAAGTGGATTTCTTGAACTTTATTCTCGAGGGACATCAGAGATAATGACATCATAAGTAGGTGAAAGTTATACTTAATGATATCAACATGTGCTTCATACCTGTTTTCAGATCTGACTCAGTTATGACTCTGAGAAGAAGTTGGTGTTAGAGTTGTAGAGCTAAAACATCAGGATGGTTGTTTATTTACAGAGGTTTCCAGACTTTAGTTTACCTTAGACTCTTTTAGTCCAGGGAGAAGAAAGTAATTGTCCAAGCCTCTGGTGAAACATGAAATAATCCCATTAAAGCAGAAGGCAAATGTAGTTTTTCTGTTAGTCACAGACCCATGATTTGTCCTATCAGACTGTCGGTCAGAATGATACTTGCAAATAACATTTACCAGACTTCAGTGTTTAACAGTGTTTTGGAAAAAAAGTGAGTCAGCCTTTGTTGTTTTTGCTCCTGAGCCACTCCCTTTGCTGGCGGATGGATTTCCCAACTCTCCTGGGGAGGAGGGGATGAGGGGGTTACCATAGGACCTGCTCACTTCCTAGAAATGACTGCCCCCCCCACCCCAATAAAAAATGCCAAGAGGAGTGGACACAACTGGATGAGTTTCAAACTGCTTACAGTTACACATTAAAACCAGTAATAACTGACAGATGACTGACTCACTGAAACCCATTAAGTACATATTCAAACCAACAATCAGACCAGTTAAACCATCATCAGACCAGTTGTTTGAGACATAGCTGACTGAGGTGGTTTCTCACCTGCAGTATTGTTGCTTGTTGGTTCTGGACAGGTGGATGTTTCTCTGTGTTGCCAGCGTTTCACTTGCAGCTGCTGCAGCCAATAGAGCATCAGTTCCTGGGTCACAGCCTGGAGGGTGGGGTGGGGGTGGTGGGTAAAACATGAGTGATGTTGTGTTTCCCTCCACTGCTGTGTGGATATGAGCTGACAAACAGCCGATGGAGTTGATTCTCCATCTCTGTGTTTGAGTTTATTCTCATCATTAAACTCCGAGTGAGATTTATGTGTCAGTTTTACAAGACAAAAGACTTCAGTGATGACAACTGACTGTTGGTTAATTAAATGTACGTCAGGTTAACTTAAAAACCTACATTAAACAGCTGCTTCATTAAACTGTTCATTAGGTGTTCTTCATTAAACATCCAGGCCTGTTTCCAGAAAGCAGATGAGACCTGGGCTACATGCCCCCCTACCTTGAGTATGAAGGTGCGTTCAGGTGTCTTGATGTGGAAGGTGCCCTTCTCAGCCTTTAGCGGGTAGGTGAAGGTGGCGCCGCTGAGTTCCACCCGGCCGAGCGGCATCACATCCTGGGGTGTACGATAGTAGAACAGCTGGTTCTTCTTCTCCTCGTAGGTGAACCAGCGCTGCTTCCAGGCCCTCAGGGGCCCCCCTTGCTTCTGCAGGAAGCCGCATAGTTTGGGCTCACCTGAGGAAGAACCTGCAGGATAGGGCCGTACCTGCTCACAGTATGCCTCGATCGTGAGGGGCGGAGCCAGCAGAGCCAGGGTCGATGCTTTGGTTGGATGGACAGTCAAAGACAAAACCTGATGAGACAGGTGGTTCTGGGTAGCATGCTGGGTGTTATAGTAAATAGGAAGAGGAGGAGGAGGAGGTGGATGTTGGTGGTTCTCCTGGTCTTTGAACTCTCCTCCTGGGCTCTCCTCTGGGTTTCCCTTACCAAATGATAAACTGAAAAATGTTAAATCCTTCATGGGATGGGGGGGATTCTCTTCAGTCGTCTGGTTAGTGAAACAAAGACCGTTCTGGGTTTGGTGTTCTTGAGATGGATCTGATTTTTGTTTATGTTTTAGGCAAAATGGATCTCCCATTTTCTTTTGATCTGTACAGAGAAGATCTGGTTTGGCTGGGGAAGGTCGATCTGGTCTTGGCTGATCTTCTGGAGGTGAATCTTTTGTTTTCTGTTTCTCTGTTGCAGAAGAATTTCCCAATTTGTGCTGATGTGAAGAAGGAGGATCTCGTTTTGGTTGACCTGGTTTGGTTGGAGATGATTTACCAGGTCTTTGAGCAGAATTTTTTGGTTTCTGTTTTCTTGTCGGAGGGTCCTTGTAGTTTGTTTGTTTGGTGTTATCCAGCTGGTCTGGTTCCTCTTCAGTCCGGTGTCTTTGGGATCCAGACAGACTGTCTGACCCTGTGCTCTGCTGGTCTTCCTCAGCTGTTTGCAGAATCTCCTTGTCAGCATGGGCAGGAAGTGAGCGGGACAAGGCAGCACTGGGATTTCCTGCTGAGCTGCTTCCCTCCACCCTGCTAAAAAAGAAAAGAGATCAGAGAAAGGGAGGAAGACGTTGAGAGAAAGAAACGTTAACGATGTTTGTGAGAAGAAAGAAGTTTCCAGTGTAAACCATCAGACTGTGGCTGTAAGATCATTCATCTTTTTTTTTCATTTTATTTGTTATTTATTTTTACTTGTGTTATATTGTTTTCATTGGGACGTTGAAGTGCAGACTAAATTCATTTTTCATTAATAATGATGGTTCACAATTTCCTAGTGCCTTACAGTCATGACTTAGGTAATAGTTTTTATCCTTTATTCTTTCACCTACATCGCTCCTGAAATCCTTTCACATGCGTTTAAACATGCTCTTATTATTTATTATTATTTATTTTCTCCAAATCACATCGGCAACAAAAGGTCTAAAAAGTCTGAGGATACAACACCTGTCCTTGCATCTTTGTTTGGCTACCAACACAAAATCCTCCTCTTGACTTATAGAGATTCACATGGATCAGCTCTGTCCTGCATCTACAGTTGTCTTTTTATAACTAAAGCTTTATTGTTGTCCCTCACTTTTGGGTCACTGTGGAAAAAAGGCTTGGCCAAAGGAGTAAATGTGAATGTATTACTCCGTATACGCCATCAGATGCTTTACATTCTCTTGATGCTGCTTGTCTAACTGTTCTTACATTTAACTAAAACTATTCTGGAGATGGAGACTTAGTCCATTGAGCTCCCTTCTCTGGGATAAACTTCCAATGTATATTCAACTCAAGGCTTCTTAATTTGTCACAACTTGGTTAACTGATTATATTCTGTTGCACTGTGAACTTCCTGTTTAAATTCCTTACCTCAGCCAAGTTGCCATGTAGACATTATGACAGTATATACTTAATGTGTTTTTAATCTTTAATTGTACAAAATAACATAATAGAAAATACATTTAGTTTTCTGAGTTCTTCTTCTGTCACAATGAACTCAAACTCTGAAGGTTCAGGGGAAATTATCTTGACTATAATGAGACATAATAACAGGAAGTGCCTCAGATCCAGGAGAGCGTAACCCCCCCCACCCCAACCCCTGTCACCAACCATGAAACAAAGTCAGAAACCTTCAAACAGATGTTTGAACATGTGAGGAAAAAGCAAAATGTCCTCACTTCTCACTGCAATTCTAATTTCTTTTCAACTGATCAGTTAGATGTTCAGACTGAAACAATTATTCAACTGCCATCAGTTTTCTTGATTGATTAATTGTTTAGTCAATAAAATGTCAGAAAACAGCAAAGACACTGGTTAAAATAGGAAAGTCTTGATTTACAAACATTTGTCCACAAGTCAGGGACAAGTTGACAACAAGTCAGGGACTAGTCAGGGACATGTCTAAGAATAGTCATGGACTGGTCAGGGACAAGTCAGGTACTAATCAGGGACTTGTTGAAGACAAGTCAAAGACGAATCAAGAGTGTGTCAGAGAAAAGTAGGAGACAAAGACATGTCAAGACAAAGAAAGAGCATTTTAGGCAAACGTCAGCAAACTGCTTCTAAATAAGATTTCATCAAACTGATTTTAACAATTAAGCCTGGAAAGATGCAGCAGCAGCAGCAAATCCAATGAAAACTAACTTTGTTAATATGAGTCAATGAGATAATGAAAAACCTTCACAATCAGAAAGAACCTTGTTCACCAGCTCTGCAGTAAATCTCCTCATTAGGTCCAGGACTGTTCCAGGTGTGATGTACTAGACTGTATTACACATTCAGTGATTATAATAGCTTGTCCACTATCATTTAATTTAAAATATTTGGAACCTTTTTGCACGAAAGCAAGTTGAGTGCTACTCAACTAACTACTGCCCAACGGATTTTATTAAAGTCCAAAACAATCTTCTACATTATGCACTGACCATTTTAATAACAAGCAGAGGTCTCACTGTTCAGCCACAACATTAAAACCAGTTACCAGTTTTAATCAATGATTTCTACATAAATATTACGTATGAAAAAAGCTGTGATACCACAAAATTTAATGTAAAACTCTGATTCTGTCAAAATTTGTCACCTGGTCAAAAAGTGGCATTATTGCACAATGTCTGGTAACAAACACAGCTTTCAGTACAGTAATAAAAGAAACATGCACAGAGCACAGCATAACACCGGGAGTCGAACAGGAAGTGATGAAATACTTCATTGTTTCAGAAAAGCTGCTTACAGTCAATGAACTCATTCACACACACATACATGCGCGCACCCCAACTACCGGGGTCAGTCTCACACATGAAGCAGTGGCGGCTGAAGGAAGAGCAGCATCTTGTGCAGTTGCAAATGAAAACACTTTGATCTGTGATGTGAGAAGGATGTTCACTGCTGTGAAAACAAAGATTTGTTTAAAATCAGGAGAAAGAGAACAGAGAAAAAGGGAGAAGGAGATAAAATGGTTTAAACACCCCCCCCCCCCAAAAAAAAAAATCAGAGACAGAAAACACTGGCAGAGGCTTTACAAAGGGGGAGGGAATATCAAGGTTTATTAGTGAAATTAGTCAAATGTGATCTTCAGTATTGGTCTCTGTAACAAACTGTGATTGGTCTTCAGCTGTTACTTTAGCAGACTGATTAAATATCAACCATAATCAGACATTCAAATATTATATTCAGCCTCTGATACCACATATATGAAGACATTAATTAAATAGAAAAAAAAAGACTTCATATTTGTGTTAAGATTTAACTATTGATGATGCTTTAGTTAATAAATCATGACGCACTGCTCTCCCCTACATTATAGTGCATTTTTATTATAACATTTAATAATAAAAAATACTGGTATTGGTAATGATCTTGGTGAATCTGGCCCTGTATCGCTTGGTATCAGTTTGAAACAATTTTGCGGTGCTGTCCAACCCTAGAAGCTGCCAAGAAACATAAATGTCTCTGACATTTAGTCCATTGATGTTACTATTGGTCAGCTGGCCAAGACAGTTTTTTATTATGCTGCATTTATAGGCCGTGTTGCCAATTTAGCAATTTTGTCACCAGACTTTTCAGACCCTTAAGTGACTTTTCTTCATGAAAGCAAAAAGCAACAAATCTAGTGACTTTCTGGACAAACAGTCACTACTTTCACAGACCTCTATATGAGTCTCATTAAACCGACCACACATCCGCTGATAGAGATGTGAATGAGCCTCAGACTTTCTCTCCCACAACAGAAACAGAAAAATGTGTTAATGAGAATCAAACGGAGCTAAATTACTTTGGATGTGAGCAGAGAGATTAAGTGGGAAGCAAACAGGAGACACCAGATCAGTTCTGGACCTGGTCTTGTTATAAATACTGTAGTACAACTAGTTAAACTGTAGATACCACATAAATGTACTGCAGTTGAAGTATGAGGAAGCACAGTACTTTAAACATTTACCAAAGCCAGTACTGGACTAAATGTACTGAGTTAGTCTCACCTGTTCTAACCTGTCCAGAAACACGCCCAAGCAGTTACCGGAAGGGGCGTGGCCCGAACACACCTGGCTGGGTCTGGATCCTGCTTGTTTGGCAGCTACAGCAGCTTTTTTACTCAATCTAAAGAAAATAGATTCAGCTCAGTCACTGTTTTCTTCTTCTTCGCTTTTCCTACTCTTCTTCTTGTTGTCTTCTTCTTCCCTCTTCTTTCTTCTTCCTCTTCCAGGGTTTTGTGTCGTTTTATCCTGTTTTTTTCCCTCTAATTTTCCTGATCCTTCCCTCCAGCCCGTCACCCTCCTTTCTGCTCAACAGGTCACCGAAACATCAGTATAACGCATACAACTTCCAGTATTGTTTAATTCAAAATAAGAGCTGTTTTATAAACTGTCTTTTCAAAATAAAACTACATTCTCCCATCGGTTACATCAGATGTAATTTCTTCAGATCTGCTCTGACTCCTTCAGCACAGTCACAGGTGAGTATTCAACCTCTATACTGATTCTATCCAGGTACATTTACTCAAGTAGTGTGAGTACAGTTTTGAGGTACTTGAACTTTACTTTACAATGAGTTGCCAATTTTCAAGACGGACTCACTAGTTTTTAACAGTCAAACTGAATATGAAAATCATTAAGATCAATCCACACTGAGAAATAAATGGTTACAGTCAGTCAGCTCCACCTCGAGCTGCTACAACAGAAGCATGGACACATTATTGATAATAATCAAAAGATATTTAATATTTAATATAACAGTTACAGGTGAAATTTTGACTGCATTGACTGCTTTTACTTTTAATGCTTTAAGTACATTTTCCTGTTTAAACTTATGTACTTTTATTTAGGCAGGAATTTTACTTGTAAAAATACTCCACAATGCTTTAACTTAAGTAAAGGATCTGAATACTTTCTCCACCACAGAGTAAAGTTAAGTTACAAAAAGTTACTTGTATAAAAATATAAAATCAAATAGAATTAAATAAACATAAAGAGTAGGCCAGTCACATTATACTCTGAGTGTATGTCACAGTGATGTGAACTGTCTGCACCACAGAGCCGAATAACAACAGGCAATATTTTCATTTTCTACATGCAGGGACTTTGGAGCCTGTGTTTACACCCAATTAATGAGAATTATACAGGCTTCTTCCCCACTACAGCATCAGCAGAGTGAAGCAGAAAAGGGGATTAAACAGTTGAACATGTGTAATAATGGCTGTCAGTGTCTGCCTGGTTCTCGTCGATTAGCTATTTCATGTGTGTGCTACAGCTGTAACAGGAGCACACACATGCACCGTGATTTATGAACAGTAAAGTAGCAGCAGTCATGGTTCATGTGCATCAATTTCAGTTCTTGCAAAGTGAGTTTCTTTTACATTTCTCTGAATATCTTTGAAGCTGAGTGTAAAGATGCTTGTTTGTTGATTAAAGAGCTAAAGTAAATAGTTTTAATGCAATATTCATTCAAATATTTTGTAATTGTACTGTATATCTGTATCGTTATTTTCTTTTGTAGATCACAAACAGATGAAACCTCCTGTTTTTTATGTGTATGTGAGTCTTCGCTGCTGCAGAAGCAAAGTTATTTCCTTTGTTTCATTTCATTGAATTTATCAGGGGTGTTGTTTTTACTCTGTAACAGATACAACGGTACAATACTGGAGATAAAAAAATACTTAAGTAAAGGTAAAATTACTGCAAACTGAAATGTAAAATGCAAGTATATAAATGATCACATTATAAGAAACTGCACATTGTTAAAGAATAAGGCAGCAGTTCAGACTCAGACAGGATGGAATTTGCAGCATGTAACAATGGCCTAAAGTTACTGAGTTGGACCACAGGTCAGTGTCAGCTTTACCTGTTTTCAATGTCCTGTCCACTAACTCATTATTCTGACCATTACATAAATATTGGGCAATTGTTTTTCCACCAGTTTTTATTGGAAAACTCAGAACAAGGACACGGACATTTAACCACCAAGCCAAATTACAGTGATAGAAGGACACAGTGAAATAAAGTAGGGCCAGGGGTCCGGCTGCAGAGGTTACAGAGATACTTAACATTTTGACAACTTCTCTATTCACACTATGATAGATAATACAGATGTGGTTTATAATTCTATTAACCAGAGCAGGAGAAAGAGTTTTGCTCTCAGAACATATGCTCTCATGGAAATGCATTTTTTTCAGGTATAATTCATCTTTATTATTCCTACTGTGGTCAAACAAGCCAAACAAAACATTTTCCCACCCAGACAGAAAGAATAATTTGCAAAATGATAACAGCATTTGGATCCTTCCAGACACTTCTACAGCACTGACAGTAAATAAAGTCAGTGACAGTCTCAGTGAAAGACTAACAGAAGCAGAGCATCAGTGGTTTTAACAAATCTAGTAAAATAACGACTAAAATCTGAGTTAATTTCAAGGATATCTCTTAATTGATCATTTTACGTATATTCTATTTATTCAATTTTACTTCAGGGTAGAGTGCTCCTTTCCCCTCTTCTTCTTTCCTTAAATTACCACCATTCATTAGCATGTGCTAGATTACCGGTCTCTAACTCCCACCCCCCCTTTCCCTCTGTCTCCCCTCTTCTTCTTTCCTTTTCCTAAGCATGTGCGCCCCCTGCTGCTCTCTGGCTGGAACATTGTTGTTTGACTCAGCCTGAGCTCCCATTTACAGAGCCAAGGCTCTGTGGGAACACTTGAAGGCCAGCGGACCATATGGAGGTATTCAATGACTTTGGATAAGAATCACTGACAGCACCTTTAAGGTGTATTATTCCAAATACATAAACTCATTTAAGGGGAAATTTTAAAATGGGCTAATTTCAGCTGCAAACAGGTTTAAAACTGTGCCCTGGCTTCAGGGCTCAAATACAGACTGAAATGACCATAAACATTTCCTCAGAGAAGAGTTATCAGAGATACACACCCAAGCAGGATGAGTCTGCTCTTCACGTTTCTTTCTTTCTTATATTTATTCATGTGCACAAAAGTAATAATCTTGAAGCTTCTGATATCAGCGGATTTTTATCAGAATGGATCGAGTCATCAGGGACCAAAACTGCCATCATATAATGGATCATGTTCTCAAGTTATAGGAGGAGTGATCCTCATCAGATGAGATGTAAAATATCACAGCTGAGTGACAGCTTTGATGATGTCAGCAGTCATGTCACTGTAACTTTATCCTGTCGACAGGTAAACATGAGGCTTTTCTCAGAGCAGAGTACGTCGAGTTCTGTTTCACAGCTCTGATTAACATTGACACATAACTTTGTTTTCCTGTAGAAGGTAGTTTACATTTCAAAACTGTTCTCCAAAGGAGGATGACCATGGACTCTGACTGAAGCTCATCTCAGAAGTCAGACTGTTTGCTGCTGGTATGAACTGTTGCTTCTCAGGAATGATTTATTTTTAATAAACTGACCATGTCAGAAATCTAAACTGTCTCGCCTGAAAAAAATGTCACAAACACATCGGGACGAGGAAAATAAAAACGCTCTAAGTGTGACTCAAAATCACAGCTGGTTGGTGTGAAATGCATGCTGGGATACTCATCCAAAGTGTCCCAATAAACAGACAGAGTGAGACCTCTTCAGGCTGTCTGAATGCGAACAGGACTGTGACTGATGATGATTCATGTGGACTCAGACTGAGAAAGACCTGCGGTTCTGATGCTCCCTCATGCTGTCTCTGACGTCCCCCGCTGACTGGACTGGGACAGCAGGGTGACCTTTGACCTCAGGCCAGACGATGACGAGGAGTATGACACATTGTTCCCCAGAGAGGATGACCTGACTCCAGAGATGCTGCGACAGCACAGAGTGCTCCTGGCCTTCTCCCTGAACTCCGCTGACACGTAGTAGAAGATGAAGGGGTCGATGCAGCTGTTGAAGGTGCTGACTGCTAAGCTAATCATGTAGGGGACGTAGAAGTCGTCGCCGTCTCCGTCCGGCAAGAGGTCGGCGTAGGTGAGAAGGAGGAGGATGTTGCTTGGCAGCAGACACACGATGAAGACCAGCAGGACCAGCACCGTCACTCGGATGGCGTGACCGTAGCGCTTCCCCTCAGCCAGCAGGGTGCGCAGCACGGCGCCGTGGCAGAACAGGACAACCGTGAAGGGCAGCAGGAAGCAGACGGAGAACAAGGTAGCAAAGTACGGCAGGAAGTAGTTCTCCTGCTCCTCCTCGGGCAGCGCGTCGTGGCAGGTGGTTATCTGCAGCTCGTCCAGCATGTAGGTCTGCTGCGACACCAGCAGTGGCAGCATGGCGACCAGCACCACAGCCCACACTGCCACCGTCATGTACAAGGACGTCCGCTGGCTGCGCAGCGTCTTGGCCCCAAACGGGTGAACCAGAGCGATGTATCGGTCCAGAGCCACAAGCGCCAGACACAACACGGACCCGTACATGTTGCCGTAAAACATCGCTATGACAATGCGGCAGAAGGGCTCACCCAGCTCCCAGTTGTTGCCCCTGAAATGGTACACAATACGAAATGGCAGCACCAGCAGCAACAGGCAGTCCGCAGCTGTCAAGTTGATGAGCAGCATGGTTGATGGCTCCGATTTGGTCCTGAACACCAGGACCCACAGAGCCAGAAGGTTGGAGGGCAAACCCACGACGAAGGCCAGCAGGTACAAAATTGGTAGGTATAGGTTTGTGGTCGGAGCCTGGATCTCCTTCAGCTGATTCTCCTTCAGGGTGGTGAAGTTACAGGTGGTCATCAGCTTGAACGCTCGCAGACCTGCAGAGACCAGAACACACATCAGTCTGTCTATAGACCTGCAGAGACAAGAACACGTCCGTCTGTCAGAGTGTAGACCTGTCTAGAAAAAAAGGTTTTGAGAGTTCAAACAGAGTTTAAAAAAACAAACAAACATGAGTTTTGGGACAACGGTTGAATATTTTTTCCCATAAACTACAGCATATTCTTCAGCTCAACATCACATCCCAGCTTCTGAAAACACCATCACCTTTCCTGAGATTTTCACCCTCAACCTCCTGATTCATTTTCCCACCAAACACATATAATCTTCAGTTTATTTTTGCCAGATGTTTAGAGTGTGTTCTCATCAGACATGCATGCGTTGATAAATGAGTTCTCACAGACACAGTTCAAGTCTGCAGCCAAGGGTTTCTCATCTCCACCGATATGTCTGACACTTTGTCTACAGTTTTGTTTTTTTGTTTTTTTTTTTACGATCGCTTACACACTAAAATGGAAAATCACACATTAAGTGAAACTGGACACTCAAGGAACAAAACCTCAGCCCCATCTGCGCAACCATAAATACATTCTTAGCCTCACACTGTTTGCCAAACACTACACACACTTCACTACATTATACAAAGAAATCTACCGTGATGTCACTTCTTAACCCTAACCCTGCCTTCATAACACCACACCTACAAACCATGTGATCAAACACTGCCAACAGGTGTACAAACACTTAGGTGCTTTGTTGTAAATTCACCACTCAGGCATAAACACTATAAAAAGAAAACAGGTGAGTTTACCTGTCTTCCACAAAAATGGAAGACAACGTTGTAGTAAGAGGAAGAGGGAGTGGGAGAGTGAGGGTGAGAGAGAGGCCGCCTGTGAAGGAAGAGGAATACAGAGAGGAAGAGGAGGAGCAATAGGTAAAGGTACATCTGGAGGAGGATGACAAAGAAGACAAGGACCAAATTTATCAAATGAGATTTGAGCAACTTTAGTTTTGTTCACTGTAGGTTGTCACTGAGGGAGACCGGACAGAGTTCAGTCCAAATTCAGCTGATATTCTAGCTCAACAGTGACTCAGACATTTCATCAAGAGCACAGGTGAAAAAGAGCTTTTCTCTACTGTCAACAATAAAACTGTTACCGTGGAACCTACTTTCAGAACTCTGGGCGCACTTTATTCTATGATGCATTAAAAAGAGGAAATGAGCTGTACTTTGTATAAAAATAGACAAAAGACGGAAGAAATATGTTCTTTATTGGATAGTGAACAGTCATACCCTAATTAATCATCATACACTTATATTATCCTGAAACCACATATAATTCCAAATTTGATCCAAAATAAACTATATTTGGACACCATTTTACCAAAAGCTCCTCTAATTAGAAACCAGTTAGACACTTATTAGTTTTCAAGACATCGCAACAGAACTGTATCCTAAACTAATGTGAAATCCAACAGCATTACTTAGTTGTTGTTTCAGTTTGTATTATTTTGCTAAGTCAAGGGATACATGAAATGTAGCTTTTAGAGAGCAGGTGCAGTAAGTGCCCTAACAAAGGTTTCCAAACAAATGTTTTAATTATAACATTCCGGCTACGTATTCATTAATATTCACATCCATGTTATTTTCTGATGCATAAGTGATGTCGGCAACTTAAAAATAAATATTATAAACAGAATATCAAATGAAACTAAAGTTGAAGATTCAGCCATGGATCTGTGTGGGAAAGAAATTACCCAAAATATGAACATGAGTGTCCCTGCACTGTTCTGATCTTCAGGGCAAAATTCAGCCTTTCATACCATGTACTGTAAGTATTGACTGATTTTACAACATGGAGAGAAATTAATATTTTTATCATTTTGCAGTACTGGTCTTGTGTGTTACATCAATATATTCATGTACTTTAAAAACATCTCTGAAAAATTCGAAACCAGATGATATTAGAAGAGTGTAAATGTCAAAAGTGATTAAGTTTGTTAAATTTCATTTTGTTTAATTCAATTTTAAGTTTGTAATCGGTTTATACAATTGAGCTTGGTTTTATTTATACAGAACCAAATCATAACAGAGGTTTTCTTGGGGCTCTTCTCATATAGAGCAGGTCGAGACCAAACCCTAGTTTTTTTTACGGAGACCCAAAAAAACGTGTCCCATATGCCGACAAACATTTAAATCATTGGATTGTTTTGAATGAATCATATTGGAAAAGACCCTTGGTGTTCCACTATTTGTCTGTGAAGTTTGTGTACAAAATGACCACTGTTTTCAAAATCGTGCTCCAAGAGTTTTCACTGTATATATATAAAACGTCTTGTCTTTAATAAAACATCTTGTCTTTAATTAAACATCCTTACTTTATTAAAAGGCCCTCTCATTTATAAAATGTCTCCTCTTTAATAAAACCTCCTCACTTTAAAAAAACGTCCTCACTTTTAATAAAATATCTTGTCTTTAATGAGGTATCCTCACTTTAATGAAATGTCCTCTCATTAATAGAATGTCTGTACTTTAATAAAAAAAAAATCTTTTCTTTAACAGAATATCTTCACACTAACAAAACGTCTTGATATTAATAAAATGTCTCCTCTTGAATGAAATATCCTCACTTTAATGAAATACCCTCTCATTAATAAAATGTCCTCTCTTTAACAAAATGTCTTCTCTTTTATAAAACCTTTCCACTTTGATATAACATTGTCACTTCAAAGTGACAATGACAATGAGAAACTAAGACAAACAGACATGAATCTGATGGTTGTTTCTCATTTAAACTCTGGTTGTCTCTGAGAAAACCAATAAAAACAGGTCCTGATGTGAACCTGCAGGGAATCAGGCTTGTCTCTACCTATCCATGTGTTCACAGGAAGAAGAGAAGAAGACTTACGGAGAGACATGCTAGAGCATTCATCTGCTTTCTGAGAAGCTGGAGAGACACTGCAGATCAATGGCAGCAGAGAGAACAAGACCAGAGCCCCGAAAAACAGCCTCATCTTCTTCTTTTCCTCCTCTTCTTACACCTTTTCTGTTTCTTCTGTTCTTCTTTTGCTTCCAAAACCTCTGGTTCTATCTCTGTTTTTCTGCTGCAGCAGCAGCAGCAGCAGCAGCTGTCTTCCTCTTCCTCTTCCACGGTCCTGTGGTTTTACAGTAATTGCAGGAATAGTGGTTGTAGCAGAGAAATAGTACTGGTTGTAGTAACAGTGGTTTAAGTCCTGTGACGCTGTGTTATCTGATTTCAGAAACACTTATGTCGACCCTCCCCCCGCCCTAATGGAATCCAGATGTCTGTGTGTTTGCGAGGTGTGTCTATCTTTGTGAGGACCAGGGTTTTAGACCTCAGCAGTGAAGACATGTTGTCTGGTTTTCACTTCAGTTTGAGGTTTCGTGTTAGGGATAGGGTAAGAGTCAGACATTCAGTTGTAATGTTGGAAACAGGTGTTGAAGACTGCCTCGGCCCTTGTAAGTATAGAAATCCTGTTGTGTTTGTGGTTGTTCCTTCCATGCTGTAATCAGACAAATGTAAATTTTTTCAGCTTCATCAAAAAGGAAATGTGACTGACCTTTTTGTCTGTAACTCACTGTTTCCTAAGCAGTGACTGTCAAATCACAGCTCAGCAACGGTGACTAGTCATAGCATGGCAAGTGTTCCCCCATCAAATGAGGTGATGTGCTGGACAGGTCTAGTTAAATGACTTGGAAGTACCCCCCCGCCCCAACCCTGCATGGGAATGTCCCCCAGGCTGGAGGAGAGGAAAAATGAACACAAACAGATGTTATTATTATTGTTATTTGATGATCTTTGTTGTCTGTATTTGTTATTAGATGATTTTTGTCATCTCTAGTAGTTATTAGATGATTGTTTTCATCTGTAGTTGTTATTAGATGATTGTTGTCGCCTGTATTTGTTATTAGATGATTATTGTCATCTGTAATTGTTATTAGATGATTGTTGTCATCTCTAGTTGTTATTCAATGATTGTTGTTGTCTGTATTTGTTATTAGATGATTATTGTCATCTCTAGTTGTTATTCAATGATTGTTGTTGTCTGTAGTTGTTATTAGAGAATTGTTGTTGTCTGTCGATGTTATTAGATGATTGTTGTCATCTCTAGTTGTTATTCGATGATTGTTGTTGTCTGTATTTGTTATTAGATGATTGTTATTGTCTGTATTTATTATTAGATGATTGTTGTTGTCTGTAGTTTTTATTAGATGATTGTTGTTGTCTATAGTTGTTATTAGAAGATTGTGGTCGCCTGTATTAGTTGCTAGATGATTGTTGTCAACTCTAGTTGTTATTCGATGATTGTTGTTGTCTGTAGTTGTTATTAGATGATTGTTGTTGCCTGTCGATGTTATTAGATGATTGTTGTTGCCTGTATTTGTTATTAGATGATTTTTTATTGTCTCTAGTTGTTATTAGATGATTGTTGTTGTCTGTAGTTGTTATTAGATGATTGTTGTCTGTATTGGTTATTAGATGATTGTTGTTGTCTGTATTTATTATTAGATGATTGCTGTTGTCTGTAATTGTTATTAGATAATTGTTGTTTTCTCTAGTATTAATTAGATGATTGTTTTCATCTCTTTTTTCTGTAGTTGTTGGTAGTTTGTTTGAGTTTACTATTACATTTTTTCATCTGACAGATATGAAATTAAATCAAGCAGATCAAGAAGAAGAACTAAACACTTACACACAAAAAACACAAGGCTGCCGGTGCATGAAGGTTTTAGTGACTAGCAGATGACAAATTTATTCATGTTTATTAGTTTTATTCTGAAGACAGAGTAGGGTTCAGGAATGGAGAGAAAATACATGTGAACGAAAGACAGAGAGAAGGGAAGAAGAGGCAGGTTTTCAAGTGAGTTTTGAAGGCAGAAAGAGATACTGCTGACCACATGGAGTTTGGTAAGTCGTCGCTTAGAGAACATTCCTGTCAATCCCTCTCTGTAGCTTCCGGTCTGTACAGTGGCTGATAAGCAGGTTTCCTGTCTCCGAAACAGTAAATATCTGTCCTACAGCAGACAGTCTAAATAAACTGCTGCGGTCCCCATGACGACAGAAACAGACAGAATATAAAAATATCAGAGAAATGCTGATGTGAGCCAAATGCTGTGACCTCTAGCACATCTCAGCCCAGCTGTGGTTCGACACAAGCGTCCTGTTCTGGAGGTCCTTTGGGAGATTTCTAGGACTCTCTAGTTGGTTCTTATAAATACTTTGGCAGTCCTAGAGGTCTGTTAGGTGGTTCTGATGGTCACTGAAGAGTTTCTCTGCATCTTTTTGGATGTTATAGTGACCGTGGATGAGGTTCTAGAGTTCCATGGGGTGTACTTGTGTCATGTTCACAATGATGACTCATGTTAAATCCTTGTGTTCCTGGTGTTTTCCTTTTACCCTGTGACTCCTGCCCCCTTGTATGCCTGTCTCTCTCTGTGAATGTGTTTATATGTGTTTGTCAGTGTTGTGGATGGGGTCCTTCTCACTCTCTCCTGGCTTACCTGATTGACAATAAGCCTGCAAATCTGAAATCCATCTACTCATCATTACTTCAGCCAGTTTGGATCACTACATGTCTGCCCATTCGTTATCCTGTTTGTTTGCCCACCTGTTTGCCTTTTTGTCCCTTTGTTTGCCTCGCACACAACAACACTGCTAACCACCTAAACTGGCCTCGCTTCATGGGAATCTGACTTCCCTCAAATCTCTACCTCAGCTGCCTACTCCCCAGTTCATCTTCCCTTCTGGTGGTCAATCTTCCAGCCAGGTTCACCACCCAGCCTGCATCCCCTGCTCAGCTCTGCCCTGTCAGATGCCATCCCTCCTCTGCTCTTTGGACTCGGACCCTCAGCCTCCCTCCATGTTCATTCTTTGAGGCTGAGCAATACAGTTTTTTTTTGTACATTTGAGTTCTGAGGCTGTGTCCTGTGTTTGGTTTCGGCTGTTGATCATAGCAATTTGTGGTCATTATGAAGATTCTACAGGTCTTTATTCTTTTATGAGACAGATCTAGCGGGCTGTTGGGGGGTTCCAGATGTTCACTGAGGAAGTTCTGGAGGTCATTAATTCCAGGATCTGTTTCTGTTATCCAAGCATGCACGAAAACAAGAATGTATTTTGGCATTTGCTCCACAAATGGAACACAGAAAAAAAAATATAAAAACAGATAAAAAGGAAGGTAATAATAAATAATGATATAAAACAAAAGTGGCATTAAATCTATTTTCAGACATTAACTTTATGACAGTAAGAAATGTGATAAAAATGTGAAATGAAATATGGAATGTACCATGGTGAAAGAAGTGACTCGAGTGAAATATGAAGGTGTCAAGCGTAAAAAATAGATCTGACATGTGCATCAGCACTGAAGGCAGCATTTAATCGAGAAGCACCGGTCTGACCTTCAATCCCACCTCAACAGCCACTCCTCTCTCTATTTCCCCTCGGTCTGTAATTCACAGCCTTCAGCTGTATACTGCCAAAAGCTGATCACACACAGAGCTTCTCTCTCATGAAATGCTCTTTTTCAGATCAAAATAAAAGCCACCTGACTTGAAGTGCCTGGTTTCTGTTAGTCATATTATTTCCTCTGTTTGTTTAATGAGAGGTGAACCCTAGGCTCACTTCGTCTGAGGCTTAAAACATTCATATATGAAGGATCATACTCTGTGTATAGGGAGGATAAATGTACACAGGCATTCGCACAAAACCTGTATGTATATACAGCTGTGCACTGCCTGTAGCTCAAAATTCCTCAACATGTGAACAGTTACACACCAACACCATGACATGGAGGCCTATTGAGGGGAAAGGAGGTTGGGTTTACCTAAACTTTCAAAAAGGCAAATCAACCAGTCCAACAGATGCATATTAATATTCAAATGTTAAGTGCTGGTTGCACAAAAGACCTGATAGTTTTTGTTGCAGTGACCTTGGTCTTTAGTCACCTATGTGTGGGTCTATAGTTACCAGAAAGTTTCTTTGTATGGTCACATAATCAGCAAGCAAGTAAACAAACCTAAAAGCTGATATTGATAATTAAAGGTTTAATCAATGACAACTTTTCTCAGCTAGTTTGTGTGTCCAGAGTATGGTTCTGCTTTGCTGGCTGATCTTCAATACAGGTCTTATATCATTGGAGAAAAGCCCAATGAGGTCATCAGAGCTACAAGGCCCGGGTCCAAGCAAGAGCTGCGAGGGAAGCAGAGCCATACAAGAGTTGTGTTACTTAGGATTATTTACTAGATATTATTTCTTCAGTTAAGTAAAGCTTGGCAGCTGCTAAATCGGACACTGCCTCTCCTTAGAACATATTCAGAACAAATTCAGTAAAAAACTGAGGTGAACCCTGCTGCTGCATTTACAAATTGATGCCACCAGATGTCAATCTTGGCCCGTCCTCATCACCTCCTACTGCTCCTCCTCTGAGCGCCTCATTAAAGCTCTGTGATTTCCCCTCTGAGTCCCATGTTCCAACTTACCTCAGGTTCTTTATATTTGTATCATTTTAGACACATTTCACTTAAATTAAGCCCAACAATCAACCAATCAGCAGTTCTGTGCTTAAATATGCCACATGCTTTCCCAGACCGACTCTGGATGAGAGACATCGTCTTTGTTTGAGGGTAACATGATTAACAACAATTTTTGGAATCACTGCCTGATAAGACAGGATTTATAAAGGCTTTGTAAGACGTAATTAGTATATCAATTACGGGTTGAGGCATCACTCACTGATGCTTCATAGATCACTTATAAGCCAGTTTGACCCCTGACCTTCTGATCTTCTGGAAAACATCCATGTAGAAACAGATCATTAACATTTACCGCTGCAGACCTGTTGACTTGCTAGAGAGAACTTTGAAATACTTTACTGACATTTGTAACTGCATTATTACCAAACAGAAATACACAGCAATGTTAATACCAAGACATTAGATTTAAACAGGACACACTGGTTTCATATTAATTCCATTAAAGTTCACATTTACTGTGTTGCTCTCTCTGCACATTGATTAATTCAAGTTTTGCACACAGAGAGTAAGATTGTATGTATCTCATGATCAGTGGGTTCTTGGTCTCCTCTCGTACCGAGGCCCTTCTCCTGTTTCCTCAGTTTGGACAGGTGGCAGCCTGTTGTTCCAGTCTCTATTGTAGAACTATGGAGGCAGCTGTTCTCTCGGGAACCTTTGCTGCAGTGGAATGATTTTGTCCCTAGATCTGTGCCTCAGCACAATAATCAATGATCCTGTCTCTGAGCTCTGCCATTACGTGGATGTTGAGTGTAGATTATTGAGAGAAAATGAATTTAAATGATTTTGGCATCAGCATCTGTGTGTGTGTGTGTGTGTGTGTGTGTGTGTGTGTGTGTGTGTGTGTGTGTGTCTGGGATTCTGCTACTACATCTAAACAAACATCATCGATCATCAGCCGTTACATTAGATTAATTGTCATACTGTTAGTTATTGAATATTAACGCAATCATTTAACTATTGCTGATACCGGAAGACAGACAGGTGGACAGCCTCTCGGAAGGTATCGCGACAGTTGGTCCAAATCTCAGCTACCTAAACGCGAAGGTATCACACACGCGCCCTGTCTGCCGCCTCCCCGCGCCAAGGCTCTGAGTCTGCGCAGTGCGCCCCAAACTGAGAAACCGAGAGACGGGGCTGTAGCCTCCGAACCGTCCAGCAGCCACTGGGAAGAAAACCGGAATAAAACACCCACCAGCGGCGGGATCCACCCACCGAAAAGCCGCCGGGCCCTGCCGGACGTTTCCCGGGATATCAGCGAGACGGCGGGTGGCAGGAGAGTCGAGGCGGGCGGGGGTCGGTAGACCGGGAGCCTGCCTGTCTGTCCGCCTGCAGACGGTAAGACAAAGCGGAGCGGAGCGGCTGCCAGCCCCGCTTTCAAACGGCGTTTAAACACTGAGTCATGGTGCTGGATTCACCGCCGTGGCTTAAAATGAGTGTAAATTGAACGGAGTTCTGAATGCGAAGGCTGTTTTAATGGGCCACGGGTTTTCAGGACTGAGGGGATGACGGCGTTAAGGTCCAGATGTTGGCCTGGTGATGATGTTCCACGTTCTGACAGACGGCTCCGTCCTGATGTCCTCACACGGGCTGTCCTGCACCTGACAGTCTGAGCCCAGGGTCCACTTGCTTCAGGGACGACAGGAAACACATGCTTGGGACCTGAGGGGGACACTTGGAGACATAAACAAAACCTCTGGAGGACATGAAGAAGATCTGAGTGGGACACAGATGTAAACAACGCCTCCGGAGGACGTAAAGAAGACATTCAGTGACAAAACAGAACATTTTGAAGGGGTAGACATTGAGAAATTGCTTTTTCACAACATAAAGACATGTTTTCTAGGACATAAACAGACTTAAGAAATAAAAGTAAGGCGAGCTGACACTGAAAAATTGGAGGACTAAGACATTAGGATATTTTTAGGACTGAAGGAGACCTAAACAAGTGGGGGACAGAGATATAAAGAAGACATTCACGGACAAAAAGCACATTGTAAGGTAAAGAAACTGGAGGACATGAAAAACAAATAAGAAATTTGGTGAATTTAAAGAAAAAATTAAAAGATCCTTGAAAAATAAATGGGAAAAAGAGATACATAGAAAATACTTAAAGGACGTAAACTGAGTTTAGAAATTAAAAATACTATTTCTCTTGAAACCGTGCCTGTCGTAGGGGCTGACTGCCTGGCCTATGTTAATCCAGCTTCTCAGATGACCTGGGGGGGGGGGTCTGTATGATTACAAACAGATAGCAACACTCATCAACTCAGTGTCCTACGATATAAACCTTTTCCTGGTTTTGATCTTATTCAGGATATGATGTTTACATGAAACATGAAAAACTTATCCGTATTCCTGTTACCGATCAGCGTCCCAGTTTCTTATTGACTGTGTTCAGGTGTGTCTTGATTTACCACTATCTCAACCACTACGAGATGGTTCAGAAACCCGGTAAAAGAATTATCACCCCACAGTATCCTGGTTTCTATCTAAGTACTGCAGGTATTTAGGTGTCTCAAAAATGGGATCCAGTCTTATCTGGGTGATCTGAAACCAGGATAAGATTTTCACATGCACAAAACATAACCAGGATACTCCAAAACCCAATTATAACATAGTACTAGTGTGCATGTAAATGCACTCATTAAGTGTAGGCAGCTTAGAAGACCAGGGAATCCTTTCCTGGCCTCAGGGTCTGCGGTCAGTCTGCCTCCGTTGTTACTACTGGATTACAGCTGCTCTGCCCAGATCGTGCCTGGGTGACGTTGCAGATGAGTCATGTGTAAATGTGAAGGCTCTGGGTTTATAAATTGTGTGCACTGTCAATAAGTGATAATCTGATTCATTGTCCGTTCCACTAAGATTTGTAAGGTGTAGTTAAACCTTTTTCTTCACATCAAGTAACAAACAAAAGAGATGTTTGAATCTGAAAACCGCTCATCCAAAAACGTTCACGGTTGACACTGAACTTCTTCAGATCCTCAGCAAAACACCCGCAGAGTCTAAAGTCAATCCGCTCAACAGTTGTTGAGAAAATCGAAGGACAGACAGACATACATTCTCCATTTATACTTATAGGGCAGAGAATGAAATATTTAGGACATGAGACATTAAGACCTTTTTAGGGTATTAGAAGACATAAAAACATTTGGAGGACATAAAGGGGCGTAGAAGACATTAGACAAGAATGGACATTTTTAGGTGGGAGGACATGAGGACATTTTTAGGACATGAAGACATGCTATAAGCACATAAACTGACACTAGAAGTTAAAAATTATATAGGACAGACACTGAAATACTGGATGGCAAAGAGATATTAACATATTTAATGACCAAAGGAAACAATGGAAACATGACATACAAAGATACAAATATGACAGTTAGGGACAAAATTTTACTGGAGGAAAAAGACAACAAGACAGTTAGACATTTTCGGAAGATAAACAGACAGCTGAATTTGACAACAAAAAAAATAGTAGGAGACAAAGAAACATCAACCTTTTGAAAACAAAGAGACATAAAGGAGATGGTTTGAGGACATAGAGACAGACATATTTATGTCTAATATCAGTTCATGATACACGTCATAAATTGACAGGAGGTTTTTTTGGAAAAGGGGGCATTATGATGTGTTGATGCCAACATACGGGAGACAGTTGGACACTGCAGTCCTCAGGAGGATAGGATGTGGTTGTTGTTGGATTTGTCCTGGTCTGAAGATTTTTTTGAGAGATGTTTTTTTGTTTCTTGACAGTTTGGATGTAAAGAAGACTGAGAGGACGACATGACATCTCTGAGGTCGATCCGTCTCCCTATCCCGTCGGTCCTAATCCTGGTCCTAGTGCTGCTCCAGGGCCTGGTCTTGACTGGCCCAGTGTCGGCGGGTCGCTCTGACAGGACCATGGTGTCGGAGGAGTATGTGGGTGCCACAGTAAATGCTACGGTGCTGGATGGACGAGGAAACACCGTCCACATGATGAGCAGCGATGACGGGACGTACGGACAGAACTCTCCCAAAGTGGACACCAGGGGCATCGTCATCACACCTGCACCGTATCATGGAGGTGAGGAGGGCACACATGAGGATGCAACACACATCTGAGGACACAACATACATTTTAGGACACAAAACTCACTTGAGGACACAGCACATCAGAGGACACAACTTACATGATGATTGGATTATCCAAATAGTTCTTGATTGATTGATTGACTGTTGATTTTCTGATTATCTGTAATTGGTAAACGACTAATCGTCTTAGCTCCAGACAGTGTTCAGGGCAGAAAACTGACAGACAGAGTGAGTTTCCAGCATCATGTGTCTGTATGAGAGGAAACTCTGAGTTCAGTCCAGTCAACGGATTGTTGGAGCAATGAGTTGAACAAAGTCAAACTGCTGCAGCCACAGAGTGCTGACATTTAAACCTTTAAACAAACCGAAGGTTTCCCACTGCAGTCTAATCTTTATATCAATGGCAGATTCACCCTTTCTACTCAACTGACTTTAAGGGAAAGGGTCAATAAAAGTAACAAAGAAATAAAGAGAGATATAGAATGTGGATTGGACGTTGGGTAGCTCTTATGTTAATCCATTGTTTCAGTGAACATATCCAGAACTAAATTTTACACAACATTTAAGCTGTAAGATTCATTTCATGATGGAAATGCAGCAGAAAGAAGACAAGCCTGACGATAGCTAAATCCATCTCTCAATAATTAAAAGTGAATGTCTGCAGGCACATCTGAGAATAAACCACCACTTCTGTCTAATAGAATCATCTATCACTCAGTCCAGCTGAAATTAATCAGTCGCAAATGCTTAAGACTTTTAAAGAATCAGTTCATCATCAGCATGTCCGTCAGTCAACTTGTGGTGGTTTCTAAAAAAAAAAAAAGTGACACAAACGTGTTGTTTGGCAGTCCAACACGCTCAACTGTTTCAGTGGTGAACATGTCAAACAGACTGACAAAGTACACCCCACCACCCCACCCCAGAACCAAAGAAAAAAAGCGAGTAAATAAATAAAAATGTTAGTAAGTGAATGATAAATACAAATGAGGAACTTTTGAAGAACAGAATAAATGACATTTGGATACTGCAGATAATATAGACAAGAAAAAAATAGAGAAAATAGGGGGAAAAGGGTAATTATATAAAAAAAGTAGTCAACCGGCTCACTGTGTACCATAGTTACTTGCAACAGATGTATTGCAATCAAATTTACTGCACATTTCAAGAACATTCCAGTATAGGCAGTTTGTCAGTAGATCCCGTCAGGACAGATCTAGCTTTCTCTAGTTGCACAACTGCACTAGGTCTCTGATCCAGTGAGTATGACTAGGTGGTGCCTCATCTTTCCACTTACGAAGAATTAGTTGGGGTTGCCTGCCCAACGAATGGTTAGGGTGCATGCGACCGTCTGGAACATTTACTCTATGTCATTCCTCTGCTCTTTCTCCCATACTTTCTGTCTGTCTACACTGTCCTATCACAATAGAGGTAAAAAATTTAAAAATAGAAGGTTTAGGTGTCTAGCAATCAGAGATGCAAAGGCAAAAGAATTTAGTTTATATTTTGGAAGGTTAGCCTCTATAGCAGTCACCCCAAATATTTCCATGAGCAGAATTTGATTGGAAGGGATCTCAAACACTTTTGAGAGAGTTTTGAATACATCTCCAAAATACTTACAGAGTAGGGGGCAGTTCCAGAAACTGTGGATAAGAATGTTAGGGTTTTCTCTATAAAATAGTGGAGACCATGAAGAACTTTAAACTGTAGGAGTCTAAGACATGCATGGATGAATGAGGAGAGGCCCCTGTTCAGAATCTAATCCAATATGTTCTCTTTCCGCTGCATATTTAGGTCTTCAAATTGAAGATAAGGAGGGGTAATGTAGATGAGAAATTATCTCATATATCTGAGTAACCACACCCTTTAGAAGTGGGTTTATAGCCAGAATATTCCCTAACATGGTTTCGTATGGTCCAGATTAGTTTGAGCAAAGTTTCTAACCTGTAAATATCCATTAGGGTGGTTGTTAGTAAGGATCTGTTTGAACTCTGTGATCATCAATAACTAAAGATCTCCAAAAGATTGAATACCTTTTGTCCTATAGATTAAAAAAAAAACAAGTACTGCAGTGATGGATGGAAAGAATGATTTTGATACGTGGGTGCTGAAAGGGGCAATGATACAAGTCCAGATTTTTTCCTAAACTGTACTCAAATCCTTAGGGAATTTTCAGGTGTTGGGCTACTTTTATATGAAGTAAGTTCAACAGGAATGGGGCATGTCGAATGAGTTAATAAATGACACTTTATAAGATGGGGTGTCAGTGTTCAACCAAAATTGTTTTTGTTGAGCTAGTGGAATATTGCCAATATTTGTCCATCCCAGTTACAGTTAGGTTCGAAATATTTGGGAACATTTTAAATTAACCGTTTATGAATTATAGCCATTTTATACATAGTCCCTCATTTTCAGGATCCCAGAAGTGATTGGACAATTGATAATTTTTCAGTTTCATATCCAGGTGTCGCCTGTTTCCTTGTTATTCATAGCAGATGAAGCAGATAAAACATCTGGGGTTCATTTGAAGTGTTGACTTTGCATTTGGCAGCCGTTCATGGGAGCTTTGTTCCAAAGATGTGTTGATGCAAATGAAGGAGACCGTCATTATGCTGAAAAAACAAACCTTCAACAATTTGGTTCATTCTTAAAAAGAGGGAAGGAATTGGCGAGTTCAGCAACACCAAAAGACCTGGAAGACTACGGAGGACGACTAAGTGGATGATCACAGACTTTTCCATTGGCGAGTAAAAAAAAAAAACCCTCACAACATCTAGTCAGGTTAGGAAAACTCCCCAGAACGAAGGTGGATCAATGTCAAAAATCAGAAATCAGAAATGTAGAGAAGGAGATCATCCACATATAATGACAGTTAATGTTCATTTCCAGCTCTGAGTACTTCTTTAAAAATGAGCATCAGAACTGAGTTGAATTGCAAGGGGCTCAAAAGCTACTGCAAAGAGAAGGAAAGGTAGGGGGCAGCTGTGCCTTTTTCCTGCAGTAGGTGGCAAATAGGGAACAAATATGATTTTTTTTATCGACAATCTAGAGTGTGCACCTAATCTAAATTCAGTAAGGGTATAGTATAAATAGTCCGACTCTACCAAGTCTAAGGTTTTCTTTCAGCATTAAGGGATAAAATAATTTCAGGCTAAGAGGTGGAGGGAGTGTAAAAAGTTTGAAATAATCTACATATAGTAAAAAAACAAACAAACAAAACCCTCCATTTAATTAAAAAAAAGAAAAAAAGAAAGTGCCTTCTTTTCATAAATCTACTTTTATCTTACAATATTACTGTTGGTAACAGTTTTCCAGCCAGCTAGCACAGCATTTGGATAATATTTTAAAACTTATGTTCAATAAAGAGATGGGCGGTATTATGAAAGTCCTAATGGGTCTTTATTTAGCTTTAAAAATAGGGATATTATAGCTTCATTTAGGGTTGGAGACAGAGCACTGGATATGCATGAGTCACTGTACATGTCTTTTTAAAACTGAAGTAAAATTTTAGTTAAAGGTTCTATAAAATTCAACAGGTTGTGCTGAAGAGCAGTCTACTTTTAGGATCTAAAACGAAAGTTAATGTCTCCTCCAACTGTGATGCTCCACAATATGAGGTAGTGATAATAGAAGCTCATTAAACACTTACTATCATCGCAATCATAGGCAGATGGTAATAAAAAATAAGGCCGTTATACAGTGAGCCAGATACGATAATATGTCGACCATTGCAGTCTGCAGTAACCTGAGAAACAACAACACGAGTATTGCAGTGCCCTGAGATTTCCCATCGAATTTGGAATGATACACCGTACCCACTGAGATTTACAGTACATTCAGAAAGTATTCATACCCAATCTTTTTAATTCATTTTTCCCTCATCAATCCAAATACCAAAATAATGACAAAACCAAAACAGAATTTTAGAATTTTTGCAAACTTTTTAAATTGGAAAAAACTGGGGCAGTATCACATTGACAAACTTTAAGTATTCAGACCTTTTGCTTTTCCTATGACACCGCTCAGGTGCCTGTCATTTCTCTTGATTATCTTTGAGATGTTGCTACACTTTGACTGGAGTGCACCTGCAGTAAATTGATTGAATTGGATATGATATAAATTGATTGGACATGATTTGGAAATGCACATGCCTGTCTACATAAGGTCTCAGAGCTGAGAATTGCATATCAGAGCAAATACCAGCCAAGACAAAGGAACTGCCTGCAGAGCTCAGAGATAGGATTATTGTGTCAAGGCACAGATCTGGAGAAAGGCTACAAAAAAAATTATTTCTGCCTCGAAGGTTTCCATGAGCAAAATTCCCTCCATAATTCTTTAATGGAAGATGTTTAAAACAACCCGGATTATTCCTAGAGCTGTTGCCCGGCCAAACTGAGCAATCGGGGGAGAAGGGTCTTGGTAAAAGAGGTGTCCAAGAACCTGATGGTCACTCAGCCAGAGCTCCAGAGATCCTGTGATGGGAGAATCTTCCAGAAGGAAAACCATCACTGAAACACTCAAGTGATTTGGGCTTTATGACAGAGCTGCCAGATGGAGCTACTCCTTAGGAAAGACACATGAAAGCTGCTTGGTATCAGCAAAAAAAAAATCACCTGAAAGACTCAGAGACTGTGAGAAACAAGATTCTCTCGTCTGATGAAACCGAGACTGAACTGTTTAACCTCGGTTCTAAGCTTCATGCCTGGATGAAACCAGGCACCGCTCATCGCCTGGTTAATACCATCCCAATATCGAATCATATTGGGGGCAGCATCACACTGTTGGGGTGTTTTTCAGTATCAGGGACAGGGAGACTTCTCAGGATTGAGGGAAAGCTAAATGGAGCACAGTACAGAGCACTCAAGACCTCAGACTGGGCTGAAAGTTTGTGTTCCAATACGACAATGACCTTAAGCACTAAGACAGCGCTGGAGGCGTAGGGACTGTGAATGTCCATGAGGGGCCCAACCAGGACCCAGACTTGACCCCAGTCGGACCATGTCCGGGGAGACCTGTAATCTGTCCACTGATGGCCTCCATCCAACCTGACAGACCTTGAGAGGATCTGCTGAGAAGAATGGAAGAAAATCCCCAAATCCAGGTGGGAAAAACTTGGCATGCCAGACCCAAGAAGACTCAAGGCTGTAATCACTGCCAAAGGTCCTTCAACTAAGTTCTGAGTAAGGTGTCTGCATGCTTATTTCAATGTGATATTTGAGTTTTTCTTTTTTAAAATTTTGCTAAAATTTCAAAAACTTTATTTTGGCTTTGTTGTATTAGGTTGTGTAGATTGATAAGGGAAAATGAATTAAAATGATTTTAGCATCAGGCTGCAACATAACATAATGAAAAAAGTGAATGGGTCTGAAAACTTTCTAGATGCACTATAAGTTTTAAATGGTCTGAAACCCTTAAGTGAATTTTCTGGAGAAATGCAATAGTCACCTTTATGTTCCTAAGGTGGGAAAGAATTTTTCTTGCGTTTTACAGGTTGATTTGAGGCCCTTGCAGTTACAGCTAATGAAGTTGGCCAGGCAGCCACACATTCCGGAGTGGGTAGATGGTGTTGTAATTGAACATTTACTAAAAAAAGAAATACTGATTGAGTAGGGTGCTGAAGTGCAAGTTGATTATAAATAAATGCCTTAGAATGGAGCTATCTGGAGTAAATGTCTTTGGTCAGGGAAGATAAAAATCTGGTTGCCATTGTAGGTCAGCTTCCTTTTCCGGCATGAAAGTTGCAGTTCTCCCCCCTATACTTGAAAAAGATGAACTCTGCAAAGGAAGGAATGTGAGTGTTCCGTCTTTTGGCGAGGAACTGTTTACATGATCAGCGCAGGCAAGTGCTTGTGAAACATGTTGGAACATGAAAGAAGTAGACTTGCCTTGCACAGCAACATTTGTTGCAACGTCTCCCTCCACTCTCTAGATCATCTGGGGAATAATTTAGCATCATTTGTAGCAAGCTGGTCACGGCAGGCCTCCAACAGATGAATTTCTGTTGTGAGCAAGGAAACCTCATCTTGAATCACTTCCCTTATCATTTTTCAGATTTCCTCTAGCATGTCCTCCCCCCTGAGATAACTTCTGATATGATTTGTTGCTATATCAATAAGATTGACTTATGCGATTGTTGCTTTGGGCATTAGCTGTGCCTGTGTTATTGGTTAAACTAGTCTTTTCTTGGTTCAGCTTTGGGGGCATGATTGCTGCAAATATAATCTGCCCACAAATGAAAAAGATTTTAAATCTTCAACTGAGTCAAGTATTTTGGGACAATTTTTCCTTAATGTTAGGACCAACAATGAAATGCATCTACTCCATTAGAAACCCCTAGCAGTCCCCCCTTTTTGCATCACCATTTGGACAGTTTTCGCCATTTTGTAGTCATTTTTCAGCTCTTTGAAGTCGTTTTCTGTCTCTTGTTGTCTTAGGTTACCTTTGGTTCTTAATCTCTGTCTCCGTGGTGGTTTTGAGTCACTGTATTGGTTTTATGTCTATTTGTGGTCATTTTGAGTCCCCTTGTGGTAGCTTTGTGTCACTTTGTGGTCATTTTAATTCCCTTTTGCTTTTCATTTGGTCATTTTTTGTCTCATGGTGGTTTGTGTCTCTTTGAGGTGGTTTTGTGCTTAGTTTTGGTCCGCTGCATTTAAGTCCTGTATCTGTATCTTCTTGCTCTTGTGTATTGAGCAGATGGAGTGTGTGTTGTGTTGAGAGACTGCAGAGGTTTTCAGACTCTGTTCAGGTTGTTGTAGTGAATGTTTTAAGTACAGTGTATTTGGTGGATATAGGAGGTGTGGGTTTTTATGGACATTGTTGTGGATGTTGTGGCTATAGCACATGTGGCAGGTGTAGTGTGTGTTGTGCTGAGACACTGCAGAGGTTTTCAGACTGTTGAAGGTCAGAGTGTCTCTGCTCTGAAGTGTCAGATTACAGTCAGACAGTCCAAGGACACTGCAGCTGCTGGACGGAGCTCTGTCTGCAGCATCTGATTAAAGCTCACAAACACTAAAACACTGAGGGACTGAGCATTAATATCTGTTACAACTGCAGCTCATTGCTCTGATGGTTTCACACCAGAACAGTTTTATTGCAAGGAAATATAATTGCCATTTCATACATCAGATTATGTCAAAGTTGAATGAAAATATTATTATATTTGGTGTAAATTTCATCTTATGCTCTGCAATCGCTTGATTAATCACTTACTTTGCACAAAATCAAGCTGCCACCACAACAATAATCCCCCCTCTTGCAGTACTCAAGACCTCAGACCTTGGAATTTTGCTGAAAGCTCCAAGTTCATTGGGTTTGATGTGTTTGCTGACGTTTTCAGAAATGGTGGAGGCCATGGAAGTTCACTTTTTGTTGGATGCTATTAATATATTGTTATTCTAGTCCCACAGAGTTTTTATTTGTAATTTTATGTGTGCGGAAAATGTTGATATTCCAAAGGGCCTCACCTTTTTCCTCTGTCGTTATACCTTTGCATTCCTGTTTTGCATTATCTGTCTGCTAGCTTGCTAAATTGTTTGGCTCTGTGGCTTCAAGATGCTGACAGTAAGGTTAATATTAGCTAATATGCTCTTTAGCTACAAGCAATGACCACAAACTGTAAAACAACAGGAGTCTTTTGGCATCCATGTTGTTGTTGCCTAGCACCAACTTAACCACCTGAATGCCAAGCATACCTTGTACACGACTTCCCTTGAAGTAAGCAGCATTAATCTCTGTGGGCTTGGACAAAACAAGCTGAGGATGTTGTCTTGGACTGCTGGAAAACACAACTGCATTTTTCACCATTTTCTGACATTTTATGGACAAAACAAGTTAACAGATTAATCAAGAAAGCAACCAGCAGATTAAGCAAGAATGGACAAGTTTCTGATATGTCGTCTGAATTTCTCCACTTGAGTTTTGGAAAGATATTTTTTTTAATGTAATGGTCAGTTGACCAAACAAATTGATCACTAGATCAATGAAATGATGGGCAGATTAATCGATAATGAAAATAATCTTTTGTTGAAGTTCTGATGTTGTTTCATTTTGTGTAGACCTGTACACTTTAGAGACTGCTCCTTTTCAAAGCTTAGATATAGCAGCCTCACATTACATCAAATAAGGACACGATTTTTAGAAGATTTATTAAAATTTTTGTTATCCACTGTGCAACAGTGTTTTTCTCAACTCTGAGAGAAACAGGCGCTGCCTCTAATCGGTTAAATTTAAACCACACTGTAAAAGTACTTTGTTACACTTTGCACAACTTTTACGTGTAATATTCAAAATCTTACTAAAGTCTAAACACAAACTTATTCTCAGATAAATGTTGTGGAGCTGATTTATTTTATAAAGTGTTTGGGTTTTTTCTTTTTATTTTTTAATTTCCACAGACAGACACACGCACACTGCTGCTCATCAACCTCCGCCGGCCCATGGCCACCTGAATCAAAGTCAAGTCAAGTCACTAATGCTGGTCTAGAGACGGACTTCTGGGTCTGAACCTGTCTACTTGAACTCAGTCACACAGGCTTATGCTCCTTCTCAGCCACTGTGTTCCTCCAAGGAACCTCATCTGGCCTTTAAAATGACAGTTCAGATCATCACAGTCCAGACTGTTCTCGTCTGTGGTTCCCTGATGGTTGAACGAGCTTCTGCATATTATCAGAGCAGAGTGTCCCACTGTCTTCAAGAAGATTCCTCTCTTTGCAGAGCACCTCCTCTCCTAACACCTCTAACACCATAACAGGCCTAATAAACGTGTACTGTGCATTTCCTGTTCCCATCTTTACCTGACCTCCTTGCACTGTTTCTTATTGAACAGCGTTAATTTTTAGCACTTACTTCAAGGTCTCCTACTGTAGGCTACAGGCTTTACATAGGCTGCATATTGAGACAAATTAAGACAGGCCAAGGTAAATTAAGACCCTCACAGATAGATAAAATCACTTAGTTTAAACAGAGGTAAATCTTGTAGTAGAACACCTTAGTTCACTATTTTCAAACTGAGTCCTTGGCTCCTTGGTAGACATGCTTTCTCTCTCTCTGTCTTATGTGTTTGAGCTCCTCTGAACTCACTTGTCATACTCAGACCAAAACAACCACACAGACTCTTCACAGCTGACAGTATTTTTGGTAAAACAAACATGTAACATTAAGAAATGATCTGCATACTGATCCTTTAGTTTTCTTGATCAGACCACAGAGACTCTGGCACTGAGACATCTGCAATAAGTTGACTGATATGGTGTTATAATTTTAAACTGTGTGTCATTTGTCTGAGTTTCATGTTATAAAGCAGCTTGTTAGGACTTGCTGCCTGAGAAGACAAACCTGGGGGAAAACATGTCATTGGACGGAGACTTGAGTTGATTAATTGAGGTTTGATGTTTTTTGAGCTGAGCTCAGATTCACAAATGTTCCTTATGGACATTTTCTCCCTTGTTTATTGATCAATAATTATTTATCAATAAGGCTGCCAATATAGACACAGAGAACGGTATTTTTAAAAAATGCACAACACTCTTCTAAACTCAGTGTGTTAAACTAGACCTGTAACTTACAGTTATTCTCTTTACCCATAAGTCTTCTGATTATTTTATCAATCAATGTTTTGGTTTTAAAAAATGTCAGGAAAATTTGTTAGAGTCCAGCGTGTTGTGTTCAGATCTGTCCATCCTTTGGCCCAGTTCGCTGAGACATGACACACAGGAAAGCACTGGATCCTCACGTCTGAGAAGTGGGAACCGTCAAATGCTCAGCGTATGTGCTAAAAAATATCCCAAAAGGCTAATCAGTTATGATATAGTTATCTATCCTATGTTGTGTTATTGTTGTAATGAAGCCGTCATTAATGCATTTACCACAGTAACGTGTGTCTCCACAGTGGTGGACCGGCAGGGCTGCGACCCAAACACTCGCTTCCTGGTTCCCCCTCGGAGCGTCCACTGGGTGGCGTTGTTGCAGAGAGGGAACTGCACCTTTAAAGAGAAGATCCTGAAGGCTGCTGCCTACAATGCCACGGCTGTCCTCATCTACAACAACTCCACCGACAAGACGGTTAAGATGGGACACGAAGGTCAGAGACATGTTTCGCTTTCCTTAGCTTACAAAATGTTATGGAGGCCCCTCAACTTTTACCAGATATCAGGACAGGTAGCGCTGACATTTCACCGCCAGTGAAAAGGTTAGGGTCTGTTAAAGGTATAAATTAGGAGGTGGCTTTAATGTATATGTCAAGTGGTTTTCGCCATTAAGGGTTAGGGTTGTAGGGTTGTTCCTCCACACCACAGAGATACGTTAAAACCCCCAAATACTGTCTGTTACAAACTAATAATGTATCCATCAAAGAAAATCCAGTATTATCACCTAAATTAGATCAATATCTACTGTTAAATAATAGCATTTTAAACCTGCACATTCTGTTTAGAGCAGAAATGAGTAGTTAACACTACACTGACATGTTACCTTTTAGGTTGATATGTTAAACTTGTTATCAAACAGGTTCACCTGATAATTCATCACTGTAGGATCATCACTACAGATGTTCAGATCAATATCACACTCATGTATGTTCATCAGCCGCTTAGCTTATTTTAGCATGAAGAATGGAAACAGGGAGAAACAGATAACGGTTCCTTTAAATGTTGTGATTGAGCCCCTCAGAGAAGAGGAGGAGGAGGAAGAGGGGGATGCAGGTTTGTGTGAGCAGTGACTTCTTGTCAATCGATGCCAACTTCCAAATATAGACAGGAACGTGTCATTAATTGATGAGGTCACTGTGACCTCATACTGTCTGTGTGTGTGCGTGTGTGTGTGTGTGTGTGTGTGTGTGTGTGTGTGTGTGTGTGTGTGTTGTGTGTGTGTGTTGTGTGTGTGTGAGAGAGAGAGAGATAGAGAGATGCTGAATGTTAAACAGGAACTAGTGATCTGAAGAGAAGAATACATAATAATGATAATAATAATAATAATAATAATAATAATAATAATAATAATAATAATAATAATAATAATAATAATAATAATAATAATCTCTTAGAAATGAGCCACAGCTCAAAGTTCTTGACCAAAAAGTGAGGAAGAAAGTGAAATAATGGAGAGAGAGAGTCAGTTCTCATCAACAGACTATATGGACTGTAATGTTGCATCATGGGAACTGTAGTTCTTAAATTGCAGTTATGACCATATCATAATCTGTATGTTACAGCACTGATACACTATATTACAATGTAGAGCTGATATACAGTCGTACAGTGTATAAATATCAGTGTAGCTGAGTCACTCTGGTCAATAAAAAATAGTAAAAAATCTGTCTCCAACACTTTGATTTTAATCAGAGGTTTATGACATCACAGAGCTGTGAGCCAATCAGGAGAGAGTATTTGATAACTGAACTCTGAACTGGACAGACACTTTTACCTTCTCTGAGTGTAAATCTGATGTAGTTAAGTTATTGCAGGTAATACAGTTTATATTGTTTGTTTAAAGTAGTTTATTTAATTTAATTTATTGCATATAATTCAGTTGGTGAGTTTTAGAGTTTATTTAATATAGTTTAGTTCATATAGCTCAGAACAGTTAATATGCTTTTCTGATTTAGTCACTGCGTCGTCTTATATATCACAGAGACAAGAGGAGTAATCTCATTGTGACTCTTTCTGGTTTGAGCAGGTTTTAATGACATTTATGAAAAATAAAATTCAATTTGATTTTTGATAAAGTAAGATTTGTAGCTGTTATAGGAGTTTAGTGTTGGGGTGAGCTGGACTACAATGCTTCATTTAATGACACATTATATTTTAAAATGTCACATTTCATGTATTTCTGATGAAATGAGAACGGATCCATTTAGACCAAACCACAAATGCCACATTCACACACTTTGTGTCCGAGAGGAAAACTGTCCTCAGGCCAGTAAAGAGACACCAGCGTTTTCACCTCATGAATGTGAGCTGTTGCCATGGAAACACAGACCAGAGATCAGCTGAAACATGGCGTTTAGAGGAAGGAAACCTTTCTTTCTCCTGTCTCAGCATGTTTCAACTGGCTCTCCATCAGAAGTTGAATCACTGAGACATTTGTTCTCATACACATCTGGAATCCATGGTTTATATTTTTGTTGGGGATGACTGACTCACCCAGGCTCACCCAGCCTCACCCAGCCTCACTCTGTCAAAAACTGAACCCTGAGGAGAAGGCTGGATACTAAAACCTTTTATCCAGGGGCTGTCTAAACATGCCTCACCTGGAGCTACAGAGTTCTGATCTCACAGCCTCCTCAAACTCTTGGTTATGAAACCAAAGCTCTGGTTTTAATATTTTCACTCACAGTTTCAGTTCCTATTTCAGTCCAGACGGCCTGAAGAGGTCTCACTTTGCCTCTTTATCAGGACACTTTAGACGAATATCCCAGCATGCATTTCACACCAACCAGCTTAAATTTTGAGTTAAACTCAGAGCAGTTTTCATTTTCCTTGTCCAGGTTTTTTTTGACATTGACTCCTGAGCTGAGCTTTCAGTCAGCATCCATGGTCATCCTCCTATGGAGAACAGTTTTGATGTGTAAACTAAGTTCTCAAGAAAGATAAAGTTTGCTGTCAGAGACAGTGAGGGTGTTTGTGTGTGTGTGTGTGTGTGTGTGTGTGTGTGTGTGTGTGCGTGCGTGCGTGCACGATGTTTGATTGTGTGTGTGACTTTTGATTGTGTGTGTGTGTGCGTGTGTGTGTTTGTGTGCGCGTATGCATGTGTGACCATGGCAAAATGTGGTCCTGGAGACACCAGCCAAAGTCTGAGTACTTGGGCTGTCTGTCTCTCTCTGTCTCTGTCTTTCTCTGTCTCTGTCTTTCTCTCTTTTTGTCTGTCTGTCTGTCTTTCTCTGTCTGTCTCTCTCTCTGTCTGTCTTTCTCTCTTTCTGTCTGTGGACAGATGTTGTCTCAACCTTAGCATCACACCTGTGCCAGATACAGTCAGAAATTTTACAAGTGTAGTTGAGATCAACATGAAAGTGAGTTCAAACATGCATTTGGTCCATTTCAGGGGACTGAACATCAACAGTTTGACAGATGTCCCCACTGGTGTTGTCATCAACATCTGTATAGATTATGAGCAGAGGTGGTACATGAAGTTTTATTTTTTGATCTAAATCTCGGATCAGATATGAGGCCTGTGTTTTATCTCCCTGAGGTTATTTTGTTCTTCTATAAAACTCAGCTAAGATGATTGTATCGCAGCACGGTCAGGTAAAGGTGAGTACAGGTGAGTTGAAGCTGAGCGGATGTCTCAGTTACCCGATCACATCCTGATCTACCCGTCCTCGGGAGTTTGGACTGTAAATTTTAACCTTGAACTCCCAGGTATGCGAGTCTAAAGTCTTTGAACTCTGTCTTGAGAAAAACCCCGAGTGTTATATATGGAGAGAATGACAGGAAATTCTTGGAACTTTGGTGCTTCTGAAGACTAGATCATTACAGAGTTTCATCTGCTGCTTCAGTTTAAACACAGCTAACATCCATTAAAACTGCTGTGATCTGATTATTGTGAAAAAAAACTATCCCAATTACTAATTGACAGATTATTGATTACTTGTTGGTCTAATCTAAAGGGTTAGGATTACCACATGACCTAACAGTAATCTCACTACTCATAGGTTTATTAGATTACTAAAGCAGGATGGGTTGATCGACCTTGCTCATTAAAATCTCTTTAAAATTCTAAATTAATCAACCAGATCTGAAGCGTCTTCAGCAATCAGATTATCTCTTCTTTACTTCTTAAATTCTAGGCTAATGTGTTTAGCTCATGCATAATCCAATCATCTCTTGAGAAATATGATTATTTATTGTATAATCTGATTACTTTGCCAGTACTTTGATGATGTCATAGTTTAAAAGATTATTTTACTATTACTCTGATTACTTGTTGTGTGATTAGAATTGCTGCGCTTAATTGAGGTACATGTGTTTAGAGAAGTGGCTTATTAAACTTCTGGAAGTAGAAGACTGTCTGTTGACCAGATATGAAATAGACCTGAACCCAGCATGTAGAAATAATTTTCAAAACTAGACCCGGTGAATGTTTTTGCTGTTCCCAGTAGTTGGTCTTGTCCTGGTTGTGGTCCTTGCTCCGGTTCTGATTCTGCTCCTGATCCCGGTTCCTGTTCCAGTTGTGATCTATATAGTGGTAGCGATTATGGCTCTGATTCTGTTTCTTGTCCTGGTTCTGTGTACAGGTACTGGTGACACAGTGGCGGTGATGATTACGGAGGCCTACGGTAAAGAGATCCTGGCCCACCTGGAGAGGAACCTCACGGTCCTGGTCTCAGTGGTGGTGGGTCAACGTGGTCCCACTAAGAACATCAACCGAGGATCACTGGTCTTCGTCTCCATCTCCTTCATCGTCCTCATGATCATTTCGTCAGCCTGGCTCATCTTCTACTTCATCCAGAAGATCCGCTACACGAGTGCCAGGGACCGCAGCCAGGTAGCATCCTAACAGGGTTACATACAGTGAACATGATAACAGGCATTAATATCTTAATATCCAGGCTAACAGGCTAAAATCCTCCCCCCAAGCGCGCCCCTCCTCCTACTACTCATGTTCAGATGAATCATTAATATTTAATGAGGTGAATCTCTGCTGAGAGTTTAATGGAGCAGTGGGTGGGCACCTCCCACCTCTCTCCTTACCCCTCAGTGTAATCTAACCTTCCTCTCAATACTCTGTCTCCCATCCTCCTCTTCCCTCCTCCTCTTGCTGCTGCAGAGCATCCATCACTTCACCTCCTAGTTCCTGCAGGAAACAGATCAGTTTAAACTCTTCTGCTTCAGTCATCAGGACTAAACAATAGTGTCAGAAAATATCTGCTTCTCTGATAAAAGTCAAACCTAAGAAGGTGTGGACATTTTAACTAAAGTAGAAGTCCACTACGAGTCCCAGGGTGCATTTCTCTGACAACAGCCAATCATAGAGTGAGAGGCAACATTGGAATAAATTGAGAAAACTTATCATACATCTGCACCTGAAACCAGTTCAGTGTTAAATTCTGGGTCAACTGTGGGTGAATTCGGTAACCACGGTGATCTGTTTTAGATCCACTGCTTCTCCGATTAACAGGCATCTGAACTCGCTATGGCAACAGTGGCTGAGGATCCTGGGTATTGTAGTATTTAGAGACAGAAGAGACCTGATAAGACAGGGCAAATAATTGAGCCTGGTGGTAGAACAGAAACCAGTGTGATGGTCACTGACCTTTAGGATGATGCTTGAATAAACATCTAAATCCAGTGAAGAATGAAGAAAAACTTCCTGCTCACACCTGATTAGTCTGTTCTCTCCACATGCATCACAGACTGCCATCACCTGAGCCCTGCAGTCTGCCTGGCGTCTCATACTGGCTGCAGTGGTGGTGCTCTGAATACTGTTGTCAGGATGTGTTGATGTAAATAAGACTGCAGGTTTTCTGCAGAGTTGACGCTGTGAAAAGCTGCTTTTCTTAAACAGTCGGCTACAACATCAGACATGTTAGTGTGAGTCAATGACCGTCCACTGTTTCATAACCCTTAAAACAAGGCTAACAGTTTCCACCTGCTTCGAGTCTTTGTGCTAAGCTAGGCTAGTCTCATCCTCAAAGTTTACAAATTGACTGTTAGACTGAAGGACTCTGTGTACTGTAGTGTGTCGTGTAGTTTGTCTTCATTCTTCACCTCCATCTCTGTCCTTTCTTTGTGTTTTCTTTGAGGCTGTAACAGCAGCACAGTGATCTGAATCACACAAGTCTCTCATACTCCTGCATGTTTTTTCATAGGTTCAAATCACAGACAACAACAACAGTGAACATGAATGGGCCTATTGATTACCTGAATATACTGCACAGGTTTATCCTCACTGATAAATGGTATTACGTGAAAAGAAAGGATTATTAAACATGTTTAAATCTTTATG
>CM029134.1:62500-100000 GCA_016859345.1 Istiophorus platypterus | reverse complement strand
AAATGTTCCTGAGTGCTCAAAAAGATTCTGGAAAGTTTTATGAGGTCTTTAAAAAGGATTTTGAACTTTTGAAAAAATTCCAAGTTCCTAAAGACTTTGCTAGAAAGGTTCCTGAGTGCCTAAAAGGGTTTGTGGAAAGGTTCTTGAAGTCTTAAAAGGGTTTCTGTGTTCTTGAAAGTTTCAAAGCTCCTAACAAATGTTTTCTGAGGTCCTTAAAGATTCTGGGAAAAGTTCTGAGGTCTTAAAGATATTCTTGCATTTTCAAAAAACTTAATTCTTACATAGTTTTCTGAAACAGTTCCTGAAACCAGAAAAAGTTCATGTCAGTTTTCCCTGATGTTCTGCTTTCAGTCAGTCATAACTCTGGACATCTATAACCTGACCTTGTGATTGGCTGACTGATTATTAGATCACTAAATGAAACTTGTGGACTCAAGCCAGAGTCTGGAGCATGTCTGAAGACCTGGACCCGGATCAGAATTCCATAGCTGTAAATACTGACTTAGCTGTTTTTCTTCAGACTTTAACCAGGACAAAAGGAGGACCTGGAACTGGACCCTGACACTGATACTGATCCCCAGGAGGAAACAATCATGTGAACTTTAACAGTGTTAACTCCCCTGTAGCAAAAAACATGTTTCTCTGTAGAACAAAGAGACATTGGATTTAAAGGAACAGTCCAACTTTTCAGAGAAGCTCCTATTCTCTGTTCAGTAACACGGAGTTCCTCAGGGAACTGTCCTGGACCTATCTTGAGCTTCTTATTAAACTTTACAAATTGAAAGGAACACTTAAATTTTTTCAACCCTCTTCGTTGCTTCTCCAGATTATGATGACAAGATTAACTAGCTACATCCGAGACAGTTACAGGATGCAGTTAGCCTAGCTTAGCACAAAGACTAAAAGCAAGGGGCAACTGTTAGCATAGCTCTTCCAAAAAAACAACTACTTCAAGGTCTGTCGGATTTTTATCTTGTTATCTAACCAGCTAGGCAGCTGTTTTTAGTCGACAGTGGAGTCAACAAATCTGCAGATATCACATCTTAGACTCACAGGTCTGAGAGCCAATAAGAAAGGTACCGAGTCATTTCAAAACACCACTGTCATGGTGTTTTAACTCCTTTTTTTCCTAGCATAAAACGCTCAGTATTACAGTTTCAATGCATATTTCACACAAGTTTTAACAGTGAATCATCTACAGTAAAACCTCAGTGAAGTCCTGTTTCCTCCATAGCATTAGGTGTAGCGGAATCTCCAGTTGCTGCTGTTAAACCACCACAGAAGAAGAGGACATCACAGGATGAGGTCATTAAAAGAGCAGTCAGTTATAGTTTTCTGAATCTCTATGACTTTTTCAGATGGGTTCTGTTCAAAACCCAAAGATCTTCAGTCACTGAAACAGAAAACAGAAGACAACTGAAAATCTGACACCGGACAAACTAACACATATTTGACATTTTGGCTTGAAAGTGTACTTCGATTAATCAGTTATCAGAAAAGTTGAAAATTTTCTGTCAGTCAGTTAATCAACAAATCTTAAGTCGGTTCAGGTTGATGACAACAAACAATTTTCCCTGGGTTAGGGTCAAAAAGATTCTGAGCTTTTAAAGTGATGTTCACAAATAATTCCAATTTTTGTAGTTGTGATTCAACTGTTTTAAATTGTAAAATGAAACTGCATCTGCAAGACGCTGAAAAAAAATGTGCTTTAGTGAACATCTATGTACAGTTACAAAGCAGAAAACTGTGTGAAACACAAAAGCACTCAAAGTTTGCACAGTATATGTGATGCTCAAGTTACAAGTATGAATTTACATCTGAATCTGTATTTACATCTGAATCTGAATGGACAATGACAATCCAATCACAAAGCAAAGTCCAATCAGAGGACAGGTTATTCCATTGCCTTCATTTCCCACTCAGGTCGTGATAGCAGTAGATTTTCAAGGTCAACGACAGTGCAGGCTCTCACGTGATCCAGGTGTGTTTGCATATAAACACAGCACATTAAATGTTTACTATTATTTTCTCAAGTATCAGTAAACTCACCTCGGTTGCAGTTTTCTGCTTTGTATCTGTTCACAGATGGTCACAAAAATACTTGTTTTTTCACTGTGTCTTTGTGTAACCTCAACACTAATCCCATTGGTTCAGAGATTATATTCTTTTTTTTTCTTACAAAAACAAATATTTTCAACACATGTACACACTTGAATCTCTCAAGCATATTTATTTTACTGGCTTACAAAGATTAATTTTCCTCTGGAATAATTTGTGAACATCATTTTATAAGTTAAAAACCTTTTTAAACTTAATTGGAGCTCATATTTTCTGTCTTCAGCAGGTAAAACAGCTGCTGAGTCAGTGTGTTAAGTGTTGTTATGGCATATTAAACCAGGAAATATACTGTATATATCATTCACCATTAATTGAGTTTGTCAGCCATCATAATAGACATCAGTAAAATCAGGTCATCTCCAAAATAAATCTCATCTTTAATCAGCTTCTTCACCACGCATAACAAAAACCCTAATCTACGTAGATGTTAAGATTCACCCTCAGCCATCACCAGACCAACATTGTCCTAATGTCTCTCAGAAACAGTTAAAAGTGGGAAAACTTCTTGAGTTAAGGTCTTAGGAGACCCTTCTCTCGTCCCAGGGGCTCACAGGCCTGATAAGGTGTGAGGTCTGCAGGTGGAAGGGCTATGATTCCAGGCCTTTGCCTTCAGTTTTTAGTCAAGAAACAGTTCCCAACATGTCTCTCCTTTATGTTTTTGTTTTTCCAGCAGAGGGCTTCTTGAAAAGACGGACTGATCCTTTAAAGTGTATTAAACAGCTTCTGAATTACTCAGCGTGTAATAATCAGATATAAACAGCATTATACAATCTATAACCTGACTGATTGATCAATATTATCTCTGAAGTGACCTGAACATGTCCTGATGGTGTCTGTTTCTGTCTCTGTCCTCTGTGTCACATGGTACCGAAGGTAATGACGATAATGATGATAAAGATGAAGAATGATGTGTGTGATGCTTTCAGTTCAGTGTCTTTACTGCCTCAGCTTTAAATGTCAACATGTCACAAAATGTCATTAAATTGTCATAAGATTGTCATTATATGTCATTATATGTCATTAATGTAATAAATGCCATTACAGTGTCACTACATGTGATTAAATGTCATTTAGGTGTCACTAACTCTCATTAAAATGTCGTCAAATTGGCATTTGGCTTCAATAAATGACATTGAGTTATTTATTAATTTACACTGAATGTCATTTATTGATACCAAATGCCAATGTAATAAGTGTCACTAAATGTCAGTGTCACTACATTTAATTAGTGTCACTAAACGTCATTAAATGCCATTAAAGTGTCACTACATGAAATTAGTGTCATGAGTCACTAAATTTCCTGAAATTGTCATTAAAGTGTCACTGAATGACATTAAATTCTATTAAATGTCATTAAAGTGTCACTAAAGACCATTAAATATCATTAAAGTGTTAATAAATGTTAGTAAAGTGTTACTAAATGTCATTTAAGTGTCATTAAATGCCATTCAATGTCATTAAATTGTAAATCATTGCCTTTAACATGCAGAATCTGTTTATGCAGTGGTTGTTTATTTATTGTCATACTAATAACCACTATGATGGCAGAGCAAAATGTCTTTCTCTCCACATCCACAATAATCCAAGGTCCAACAAAAAGCTTAGCAAAAGAAAAAGCACTATTTATTATGAATGATAAATGAATACAAGCATGAGAAGTTCAAATCTTTCTTGAAAATAAGGATTGCCAAGATAAACCAAACATTTTCTGAAACAGCAGGAGCAGTGTCTGCAGCATGAACTTAAGGATATGACGTCAAAGTCTGTCTCCTGCTCCAGCCACACCCTCCAGGTAGCATCCCCTGCCTGTATCTCCCAGTGGCACATCCATTCCAGCCCCTAGGTGGTGTTGACTCAAACAAAAAGGAGAATGAGACACTGCAAACCAATATGGAATCATTCTGGTTCCTCTAGTTTATTTATCACCTTAAACACTGATTCACTCCCCTTCATCAAAAGTCAGTAAGTATTTCATACATAGAGTAAGTATAATTCAAATTTACTGAATTTCAACCAGTAAATAATCACAGTTTGAGATAAAACAATAGAATAAGAAGGAGTGTATAAATATACAGCATTATTATGGTTATTGGCCTCATCACGTCAGAGGTTTAAAAAGACAATGACCCTTAAGTGCACATTTAGAAAGCAGCCATTTATTCGCCTGGCTCACAGAGGTGATGGTTTGTAAAACTCAGGCAACAGTCAGGATTCATCAGATCTGCAGACCTCAGTTCGTTCACAGTTTGGTCATTAAATTATGAAATTGATACGTATGAACAGATCATTAGTCAGTGTCAGTCTCTAACTATCTATCTATCTATCTATCTATCTATCTATCTATCTATCTATCTATCTATCTATCTATCTAAACACTAATCACTATCAAATCAAAGAAAATAACTCCATTAGATGAAAATAAAATCAATAGGAACAGATTGACAGTGTTATAAACTTTTACTGTGATACTGGAACTACACGAAGTACTTTTGCTGTGACACATTAACAACAGGAAGTACTTTTACTGTAAAAATGGCACTACATTAAGTACTTTTACTGTGATACTTTGACTACATGAAGTACTTCTACTACTGATGCTTTAACTATATGAAGTATTAGTCTACTGTTACTTATGTAGGAAAAAACAGCAGAAACGTTTTATTTACATTTAATGTTTTTCTCAGTCAATGATGTCATGACGCAGCGTGCGCAGACGGCGTGTCCTGAGTGTCAGACCCGGAAGTGATGTGCAGTCATCTGACCGAGTGAAAACAACATCAGCTCTGTGTTTGTCTGAACTAGACGGAGCCGCCGCATTGTCCCAGTGTTTCACGGCGGGGGGTAGTATCTCCCGGTGTTTCCCGGAGGGGGGCAGTAACTCCCGGTGTGTACCCGGTGGAGGGTGAGATGTGGATCCAGCCGGAGGAGGTGCTGATGGCCGGAGCTCTCTGGGTTTCTGAGCGGGCCAACCCGTTCTTCATCCTGCAGAGGAGGAGGGGGCACGGCCGCGGGGGGGGGCTCTCTGGTGAGTACTGCTACATAGTGTCTGAGGACCAGTCCGCTTCTGTATGATTCACCGCGGTCCACTATGGACAGAGGAGAGAACACGGCCGCGGGGTTGGGGTGGGGGTGGTGGTTCGGGGGGGGGGTATCGTAGACACTGTTGCCCACTTCAGTTTAAATTAACGATCAACCCAGATCCCCCCATCCCACCCCCACAGCAGTTCAGGTCCACTGTGTCTCAGGGGTTCTGGTCCTGAATAATAATCCAGTCCAACGACCTTAAGGACTTTTTGTTTGATATGGTCCTAACTAGAGGTCCACTGACAAGTTTTCCTGAGCTTTCAACCACTATTACACAGCGTTCCATGCAACGCTGCATGGAGGCCGTCCTGTTGTCATGGAGACGGGCCTTTGGAAACATTATCCTGAGCATTAGAGTTGATGCAGAAATTAAAAGTCCATGAGTCATAGTTCAGCAGCAGGTCCCACAGCTCATGAACAGATCACTCGTCTGGTTTGTAAAATGACCCCTTCACATACATATACTGCAGTGCAAGTACACTATCAAGTACAAGTACCTCAAACTGTACTCCAGTGTCCTCCCTCTGTAAATGTACTAAGTTACTTTCAAACACTGATTTACAGACCAAGAGTAAAACTAATACTTTATTACTCACGATTTTTATTGAACTGTCAGACTGTTGGTTAGTTTCAGAATCTGCTGACGGACACTGAACAAAACACACCGTTCCCTTTGTTCTTTTTTATTAGATTTTACTGCTGCTCCTGGTTCAGTCTCTGACACCAACTCTGAATCATTCCTGATCCAAGGAGCCCTGACCTAGAGTCTAGAACCAAAACTCTGGTCAGAGCTTTGACCTTTAACTCTCATTCATTTTATTTGTTTAGAGTTTTATTAGTGTTGAAGCTCTGGATTGTAATGACTCCCCAGTCTCAGGTGAGTTTATCCTCCACAGTCAGCTGCTTAGAATATACATATATCTGTCCATATCTGTGTTTTTTTATATACCTGATTTTTTCTGTTTGAAATGTGTTGAATGATGTCTCCTTCCCACTGGTTGGCGCTGTAACAGTTGTGCGAGAGGAGGAAATGAAAGGTCTGCGTGACAGTCTCATGGTTTACCTAGGTACCTGTTTTTTTGTATGTAGGTCTCCTTGTTGGGACTCTGGATGTGGTTCTGGATTCGAGTGCCAGAGTAGCTCCATACAGGATCCTGCTACAGACTGCAGACTCTCAGATCTACTGGAACATCGCCTGTGGTGAGTCTTCTGGACTGTACTGTACTGGACTCTGCTGCACTGTAATGAACTAGACTGGACTAGATTGGACCCAGCTATACTGTACTGGACTGGACTGGACTAGATTTGACCCTGCTTTACTTTAATGGACTGGACTTGACTAGAATCAACTCTGCTGTACTATATTGGCCTGGACTGGACTGGACTAGACTGGACCCTGCTATACTGTACTGGACTGGACTCTGCTGTACTGTAATGGACTGGACTGGACTGGACTAGACCCAGCTATACTGTATTGGATTAGACTGGACTAGATTGAACTCCGCTTTACTTTAATGAACTGGACTTGACTAGAATCAACTCTGCTATACTGCAGTGGACTGGACTGGACTAGATTGGACCCAGCTATACTGCAATGGACTAGACTGAACTAGACTGGACCCTACTATACTGTAATGGACTGGACTCTGCTGTACTGTAATGAACTGTTCTGGACTAGATTGGACCGAGCTTTACTGTAATAGGCTTGATTCTACTGTACTGTAATGGACTTGACTTGACTAGATTGGGCCCTGCTATACTGTAATGGACTGGACTCTGCTGTACTGTGATGGACTAGACTGAACTAGACTGGACCCTACTATACTGTAATGGACTGGACTCTGCTGTACTGTAATGGACTGGACTGAACTAGACTGGACCCTGCTATACTGTACTGGACTGGACTCTGCTGTACTGTATTGGACTGGACTGGACTATATTGGACCCTGCTTAACTTTAAGGGACTGGACTTGACTAAAATCAACTCTGCTAAACTGCAATGAACTAGACTAGATTGGACCCAGCTATACTGCAGTGGACCGGACTGGACTAGACTGGACCCAGCTATATTGGACTTTGCTGTACTGTAATGGACTGGATTTGACTAGATTGGACCAAGCTATACTTTAATAGGCTCAACTCTGCTGTGCTGTACTGGACTGGACTGGACTCTGCTACACTATAATGGACTGGACTAGATTGGACCCAGCTATACTGTATTGGACTGGACTCTTCTGTACTGCATTGGACTGGACTAGACTAGATTGGACCCAGCTATACTGTACTGGACTGGACTGGACTAGACTGTACTGGGAGTATCAGGATTGGCTGAATGTTTGCTGACCCTTAGCTTTGTCTTGCAGGCTCATCCAGGAAGGAGATCACAGAGCACTGGGATTGGCTGGAGTCCAACCTGCTACAGACCATCTCCATCTTCGACAACGATGAAGACGTCACTACCTTTGTCAAAGGGAAGATTTCTGTACGTCACTTCCTGTTTTTGCTCCTCAGCCTGTTTCTCTACCTGTGTGTACCTGTCAGTGAGGGATGTTTCTTCCTGCAGGGTATCATCGCAGAGGAGAACCGGCTGAAGCAGGGGGAGGAACAGGAGGAGGACTGTGGGAAGTTTCGGGAGGCAGAGCTGAAGATGAGGAGGCTGTTCGGGATGCCTGATGAGGAGAAGCTGGTGAACTATTACTCCTGTAGCTACTGGAAGGGAAGAGTCCCGCGGCAGGGCTGGCTTTACCTGTCTGTCAACCATCTGTGCTTCTACTCATTCCTGCTGGGCAAAGAGGGTACGACCAGCCAATCATAGGCTATAGTTTAATGATGTAATTTATACTGTCTGTCTGTCTGTCTGTCTGTGGAAAGATTTTGTCAGCACCATAATGTCATACACATGAAAGACACAGTCACAAAACTGTAGGATGAAGTCTGAGTTTAAAGATGGGTGTGGTCTGACCCATAATAACATAGTAATGACTACTCATGTAATAATGTTAATGATTCCTGAGTACTGATAATAATATACTAATGAATACTGTGTAGTCATCTAATACTGTAGTATTGACTACTGAGTAATAATGTAATGATGTAGTAGTAAGCACTTTGTACTGATGTAATAATGTACTGACAACTACTGAGCACTATTGTATTAATGCAGTATTGACTACTGAGTACTACTGTAATAATGTAGTATTGACTACTGAGTACTACTGTAATAATGCAGTACTGACTACCTAGTACTACTGTAATAAATTAGTATGACTACTGAGTACTATTGTAATAATGTATTAAAGACTCATGGGTCTGAACGTCAACACATTGACTGTTGTCACAGCTGCTTTGATCTCATTATAAGATGGTCTCTAGTTTTATTAGGCTTCTATAGCTTACAACAAACTTTCTCTTTTAAACAGTAACTAAACACCCTGTTTTACCTGAGCACAACTGTCAGGGGCACTTCTGTAGTGACCAGGGGGTGTTTTCCCCACAAGTGGCTTATGTAGTCATTGGGTAGGAACATCTGTCCTTAGCAGGGGTACAATACACACACCCAATCTCAGCGTGATTCATTCCATTCATTAAGGTTTTATTTTATATTGATATATCTATGAGTTTAATCTCAACCCCTTCTCGTTATTTAACCCCCACCCTCAGTGACTCTGGTGGTGCAGTGGACAGAAGTGACCCAGCTGGAGAAGGACGCAACCCTGGTGTTTCCAGAGAGCATTCGTGTCAGTACTCGTCACACTGAACATTTCTTCTCCATGTTCCTTAACATCAACGACACCTTCAAGCTGATGGAGCAGCTCGCCAACATCGCCATGCGTCAGCTGCTCGATAACGAAGCATTTGCCGCCGACCGCTCACTGCCCAAACCCTGCAAGACACTCAAGAATGTCTCTGCACTCAAGAGGTCTCACTCTGCTCAGTAATCTTGCACCTGATATCAAGCTTACAGAGTTTACCTGATTACACGGAATTGTACATGTTTTACAAATAAAGGACTGGTGCTGACCCTGTTTGTTACACTAAATCACTATAAAGCTAAATTAACAGCACCATACTCATCAGGCATGCAGAATGTGTGTATGCAAAACAGAGTGCAGTTTCCTGACAGAGGTTAGATATTAATAACCATAATTAGACAAACTGATATCGGTTTGTATTAACAGTGATGATGTTTATGATGCAGTCTTCAGTTTTTCCCCCTGAACCATTAAAGTAACCGAGACTGTCTCTCAGTCTGTATGTCTCTGTTGTTGATGTTTTCCCTTGGACCTGATCCGCTGTCTGCGCTCTGTGTAATTTCTTCAGGGATTTGGATGCTCGGGCAAAGAACGAGCGGTACCGGACGATGTTTCGGCTGATGCAGGACGAGCGTTTGGATGGACACACGGACTGCACACTGTGGACGCCGTTTGCTAAGATGCATGTGGTTGGACAGCTGTTCATCTCCAACAACTATATCTGCTTTAACAGCAGAGAAGAAGACCTTTGTCAGCTCATCATACCACTCAGAGAGGTAAACAAGTACTCCCAGACCAGTTTTCAAACACTCAGACTTTCACTCAAGGTAAAGTTAAAGCTGCTCTTAATTAAATATAACTGTAAGAACATCTAGCAGCACTGGAGGAAATTTTAAACCTGGCTTCAACAAGTGTAACACCTCCTTCAAATTTGCATTGAAGTCCGGCTGAAAGTTCCACCTGTGAGATGTGGCTCAGATGTTCAGTCACCTTTTAGAGAAAATAAACCAACTGCAGAGTGTACAGTGGGTAGTTCAGAGAGCCTAGGGCCAGAGATTGTTTTTATGCAAATAGGGTCAGTATTTTATAAATGCCACACACATGAATTTACATTGTCTGTTGCTTTTACACACAATGAAGCTTGCATCTGGTCCTATTATGACAGACCAAATATTTTATTTTTTTTCCACGTTCCAACAATACTTTGAATGTCAAATAATAAAGTGAAGGACCTACTGGTGTTTAGTTAAGGGGGAGTGGGAGAGTGGAGTTTTTCCAGTGAATACATGGGACCTGATTAGAAATGTGTTAAATACTCATCAGCTTTTATATTCATGACATATTCATGTGTGCAAAGATCCAGTGAAATGGTTGTCTGTTTAAATATCTCTAAAACATTTGGGTGATTCATTTTACTACATTTTACTAAACGTTTTATTTAGTGTTCACGTCAATGTTCTGAAGAACCCAAATCCGCTAAACCCTGACAGACCTTCCTGTCTATCTTCTAATACTCTGGATTTGCAGATAAACAAAATCCGACCAGACCTTATAAGGAATTTTATCCATGACCCTTTGCTTCTCAGGTTACCATCGTGGAGAAGGCGGACAGCAGTAGTGTCCTGCCATGTCCAGTCTCTATCAGCACCAAGAACAAAATGAACTTCCTGTTCGCCAATCTCAAAGACAGAGACTTCCTGGTCCAACGTATTTCCGACTTCCTGCAGCGAACGCCTGACAGCTCATGGGGCGATACCAGCCCGCTGTCTCTGATTGGACACTCAGTAAGTCACTAATTTAGAGGGTCAGATCTGCTACGACCAAAATCATTCATGGGAAAGAGGATTCAGATTGATGCTACATCAGACAGATTGGAAGTTATTTGTAATGTGTAATTGTACTGCCACCATGTGGCTGAGTGGTATAACTTTTCAGCTGACTAACATTGTATTTCACAGTGACGAGTCCCTTTAGCTGCCAGTTGTTGACTGGTTTCAGACATTTTCAGAGGGTTAGGGTTAGAGAGAAGAACCCTAAAAGTGATATAGTTCCAGTTTTATTTTCAATTTTTGGTGTGTCTTCAGGCATCCTCCAGTGTCCCCTCTTCCTCGTCTGCAGTATCTGAGTCCATCCACAGGGGGCGTCATTACCACCCAGGTCTGCCCACAGCCAGCCAGGGTCTGCTGCAACTCTACCATCGAGATGCTCCAGAGGATCTCGGACCCAAAGCTGTGAGTTCAAAATTGGATTTGACACAGCATACTGGTACTGTTAGATATCGCAATGTGCTGTAAGTAAGCAAGTAAGTAAAAACCTACTAACTTAGTTAATCTATATGGCACCTTTTTTAATACAGGTACAAAGTGTTTTACATCAAAACTGCATTCAAAAATACATACAGATATAACCAATATGAACACAGATAGCAAACAGCAACCAGCAGTTATCAAATGTTATAGAGAGGCCATCCTAAAAAAAGTCGGCCATTAAATCTTGTTTTAAACCGTCATCAGACTCGGATGATATAATCGGGAGGGGCAGATTGTACCTGACTCTGGCTAGAGCAGAAAAAGTGAAGCCTTTGGTTTCCAGTTTGGCACACGGCCAGGCCAACAGTTTTTGGTTGAATGTACTAAGCGAATGTTTGGTAGTGTAAAGGCTTAATGGCTAGGAAATGTAGGCTGGAGCTAAACCATGTAGGGCCTTATAAGTGATTAAATACTCTGCAAATTGATCCTGAATTTAACTGGCAGCAAGTACAGTGAGGCTAAAATAGGAGTGATATGCAACCTAGGGCTAGTCCTAGTTAAAGGCCTTGTTGCTACATTTAGTAAAAGCTGAAGACGTGGAAAGGGGCAGAATTGACTAGGGCAAGTGAAAAGGGCATCGCAGGAGTCGAGGAGAGAAATTAATTTATCTGGTTATACTGAAAAATATAGATAAGTGTCGTCTTCATAACAATAATAGGATATAAACCCAAAGTGACTGATTATCTAGCCCAGGGAAGCCTATACAAAGAGAAAAGAATAGGACCGAGGACGGAGCCTTGGGGGGCTCCATATAACAGCGGAGCAGAGGAGGACACATAGTTACCCACACGGACTGAAAAAGGTCTACTTGACAAATGTGTCACAAACAACTCTACAGCTTTCCCTGAGATACCAACACATGTATTTAGTCAGTTAATGAGGATGGAGTGAATTTTGGTATCAAAGGCAGCGCTCATGTCGAGTAAGACCAAGATGGAGAGTTCCATTCTATCAGCCTGCACAGAGATGTCAATCACAGCTCATATCGAAACAGGTTGACTACTTTTCTTTCAGTGACAGACCGAAATTTATCAAAGATTTTTCTCCTTTCAATAACTTGCAGAAGCTGCTCAAGTTTTTCTAGTACTTTGGAAATAAAAGGTAATTTTAAGATCGGTCTAAAATTGTTAATGGATGGATCAAGGACAGTTTTTTTATAAGGACCTGGACACTAGCTGTCTTCAGTTGATCCCTGCAGTCCTGCCTACAGCTATGTGTAGCATCATTTATCCACTGAGAGGTCTAGGCAGCTGCTTCTGACCTGGTCATAATAGGCACAATGGCAAAGGTACACCGGTTATTGAAATGACTGAACTGATCATTAATGTTAGAGAGTTGAATATAATTCTCTCTTGATTTAGAGCAATAGAAGGTAGAAATGTTAGCATCAGTGTCAGTGAAAAGGACTTCATCCATGGCGATGGAGACCAATGAGCAGGAGCCCACTGCAGCACTGGGGTATAGAGCTCGTACTGTCAGAGACTGAGCATTACTAGTACTAATAACTGAGGAGGAGTACCAGGACTGTGTACAAGACAGTACACAGAGTAGCTCCGAGACACTGCGGAGGACCTGGGAACTAATGCCATGAGTCCGAAAGTCCTAACAAAACACAGCTGTGTCTGATGAGAACCAGCACTTGTAGACACTGGTATTAATAGATGATGAACAAGGATTATCATCACTTTCAGATACTGTGGAGTACCATTAGATATCAAGGAGTACCGTTAGACATCTTGAAATAACATTATCTGCTGAGGAGTAAGGATCGATACTGAGAAGTTCCTCTTGGAAACAACGGAGCACAGAGGAGTACTGTCAGGTACCAGCAGATGTTGTTTAGCTTTGCTTTGATTTTTTTGGGGGGAGGACAGGTCATTGATCCAAACTGATATGTTGACGTGTAAGATGAAGCTATTTCAGCATTTTAAAGTTCCTGCAATAGACTTTAGAAGTAAATCCCCCTCCTCTCCTTCCCTCCTCCCTCACCTTTGCCTGTCTAAAGATGAAGGAGAAAATGAAGGAGGAGGCATGGAACATTCACTTTTCAGAGTTCGGTCGAGGTGTCTGCATGTACCGAACCTCCAGAACCAGAGAACTTGTTCTCAATGGGATCCCAGAGCGCCTGAGAGGAGAGCTGTGGCTGCTTTTCTCTGGTCAGTGTTCATTTGTTCATTCATTTGATCAATCCTTCATTCATCAAGAGGAGAACTGTGGCTGCCGTTCTCTAAACTGTACTCCTGTGTGTTCACCTGTCCACTTGTCTGTCCAGGAGCACAGAACGAGATGGCGACCCACCCCGGTTACTACGGCGACCTAGTGGAGCAGGCCATGGGGCTGTGTTCACTGGCTACAGAGGAGATCGAGCGTGACCTCCATCGCTCGATGCCTGAACACAGAGCCTTCCAAAATGAGACTGGCATCGCTGCGCTGCGCCGCGTCCTCACCGCCTATGCCCACCGCAACCCCGGTATCGGATACTGCCAGGTAAAACAAAACAAAACAACGCAAAATAAAACAAAACAAAACAAAACAATACAAAACAAATCAAAACAAACATTTAATACTGCCAGGTAATTTAATCAAAACAGAATAAAACCCTGGAATCAGACGTAGCCACTTAATTGCAATAATCATTTAATAGAATTTAATACATTTCAGTACTGGTTATAATGTATATACTCTGCACTGACTGACATTTAAAAACTGCAAATAGTCCAGAAAGTGGTGGGCATGACTTAACCACATATGTAGTCATTCGGGTGGGCAACACCCCCTGCACCTTATGTTGAATAATGTTTCATATTAGTAGTCAGTCAAGAACTGACTCATAACACCCCCCCCCAGGCCATGAACATCGTCACCTCTGTCTTGCTGCTCTACTGTACGGAGGAAGAAGCCTTCTGGCTGTTGGTGGCGCTATGTGAGCGGATGCTGCCCGACTACTACAACACCAGAGTCGTAGGTCAGTAGATCGGTCTGTGACCTCTGACCCCTTTTCAGTGTCTGGTTTTAGTGCAAAAGCCAAGTGACAGTGTTCCCTTGCAAGAATCCAGTGTTAAGTGTCAGCACCGCCTCACAGCAGGTTTTATGTCAGTCTTCCTAAAACCCTGAAACCTGAAAGAAATAAATCAATACTGCACCTACTTAGCTGGAGAGTTTAGTCTGAACAAAGATAAAACAGTGAAGTGCAGCGACAGGGAGAACTTTCCAAGTCTGATGTTGTTTCTCTTTCCGCAGGAGCTCTCGTAGATCAGGGTGTGTTTGAGGAGCTGACCCGAGCCTTCCTCCCCCTGCTGTATGAACACATGCAGGAGCTCGGAGTCATCTCCACCATCAGTCTATCCTGGTTCCTCACCCTCTTCCTGTCTGTGATGCCGTTCGACAGTGCCGTCCTATTGGTCGACTGCTTCTTCTATGAGGGCATCAAGGTCATCTTCCAGGTAGTGACCCACTGGTTACCGACTGGTTACTGACTGGTTATTGGGATGGGAATAGATAAGATTTTATTGATAGCGATGCCATTATCAATTCTGCTTAACAACCTGATTCTTTATCAATTCTTATAAAGATTCCTGACCAATTTTCTAAGCAGAAAAAAGTGGGTCCCCACAAGTTTTCAGGCATTGAGGGAATATTTGTACAGCATTCGCTTTTACATTTAGGTTTTCTTTGTCAAAGGAAAAATCTGCTAAACCTGCTTGTTTAGCTATATTGTAATTATAGCCCAGGATATTTATCTAATATAACAGACATGCTGCTCGGTTGGATGCAGTGATACTCAGATGAGGAGGGTCAAATACACGGCCTTCCTGTAATCTAAGCCTATGTTGCACAGAGAGTTGTTTCAGCATATCACTGGTGTTTCCACCCATATTTGAAATTACCATTTTATAGACATTTTGACCTGCACTGCCATCGTCTTTCTCTTTTCCATCGTCTTTCTCTGCTTCTTCTGCGATATACTGACCAGTTTACAACTGACATTTATAGCATAAATTCCAGATAGATGAAAACAAAACACTGTATGAAGACATGAACACACAAAAAAATAAACCAGTAGGTAGAAACCAGTGGATTGAGGCATATGATAATTGTGTATAAAGAATTGCACGCTTCTCAGTGTACAATGTAAAGAGAGTGATGGTGAGTTAGAGGAACTCATATCTGTCTGTACAGTTTTGTTAGGTGTGTTATTAAGTGTCAGGGAACGTCTCTTTTCACCTCTGACCTCTGACCTTGGCTCTCTCTGCAGGTGGCACTGGCTGTTCTCCATGACAATATGGATACCCTGCTGTCCTGCAGTGACGAGGGAGAGGCTATGACAATCCTTGGCAGGTAGGAGTCAGAGTAGAGTCCAGACTAGACTGGTGGGAGTGCATAAAGTATAAAATAAGTGTATAAGTAAATAGAAACACAAATTAAATAAAGTTTTGTGTGTGTGTGTGTGCAGGTACCTTGATAACGTTGTGAATAAACAGACGGTGGCTCCACCCATCCCTCACCTGCACGCCCTGCTGACGAGCGGAGACAACCCTCCACCTGAGATTGACATCTTCGACCTCATCAAGTCGTCCTATGAGGTCAGACCGGACCGATGACACATATCGATTTCATCACACTCATTCACTGTTACTGTGTTTATTATCACTTGGGAAAGTCTCACCTGGTCTCACCAGTCTCACCTGGGAAAGGCATGGTGCCTTTCCCAGGTGAGACTGCAGCACTCACATTTTAATTTACGGACAAAATTGATTAATTCACGTGTTATGTAGTTTATGTATGGAAATATGTCTGAAGTATGTTTTTCACATAGATATAAAGACCTGATCTGGTTGAACAACCAGTCTAGCATCTTACATACAACAGAACACACCATGAATATTTCTTTGGGCACTGTCTCGGTCTAATTCCTGTAACTGTACTGGCACTGTCTAATTCCTGTTCCTGTGCTGTCTTGCTGTAATTCCTGGAAGTTTTTTTTAAGGTGATCCTAGTTTATTCTTCTCTGAGCAGAAGTTTGGTAGCCTGCGCTCTGACGTCATTGAGCAGATGAGGTTCAAACAGAGGTTAAAGGTCATCCAGTCACTGGAGGACACGGCCAAGAGGAGTGTGGTGGGTGATGTCAGCGTGCTGTAAGCTCAGGCTAACATGCTAATGGAGTATTTACAGGCATGTGTGTATGTGTATGTGTGCAGGTGAGGGCGATGATGACCGAGTCTGCCTTTAGTATTGAGGAACTGGAGGACCTCTACTGTCTATTTAAGGTAAGAAGACAGAATGGACAAAGGGAACAATAACCCTTGTTCTCATCATAATTTTAAAAAAGGTACCGGTGCCACAGTCACCAGAGGAACACTATTATACTGAGAGACTAAGATGAAGCTGTTTACATCTCTTAGACATAAACAACAGGATGTGAGCAAAAATAGCACATGATGGTTCCACATAACATGTATTAAAATAATAATAAGACAAATAATAAAACTAATAAGAATAACTGAAGAAGTGAGTGTTGATCAGGATTATGGGGCAGTAGGTGGTCTACAGTCCTGGATTCAGACTCAGGAGCATCAGAGTCAGAAAAACCTGCAGAAAGTGACAGGAGGAGAGTGGAGAGAGAAAAAGTAAAGTTAGCAATGAGCATTGATGGGATATGAATGTGAACAGATGGAGAAGAAGAGGAGAGAGGAGCCCGGTGCATCATGGGAAGTCCCCTGATAGTCTAAGCCTGTAGCAGCATAACTAGGGGAAGGTTCAAGCTGATCCTGAGCCAGTTCTAACTATTAAAGTTAGGTCAAAAAAAGGTTTTAAGCCTCCTCTTAAAGGTGGAAAAGGCTTTTTGGTTAGGAGGAGGATTTTAAACAGGGAGCCAGTGATGAGAAACTAACACAGGAGAGATATGATCTCTCTTCTAGTTCCTGTCAATACTGGAGCTGCAGATTCTGGATCAGAGGGAAAGTCTCTATTTTTGAGACAGGATGTTCCCATTTTTTGCAGCTTTATGTGGGAAGGCAGGTTAGGTGAGCATCCTACCTGTGTGTGTCCTGACAGGTGAAACTCAGGGCACAAACAGATCAGTGTTGCAAACGTTCTCACAGTCCTCTGACTGTGGTAGGGGGAGAAGACTCTGTTGTTTTGGGTTGGGTGGTTTCAGGAAGTCCTGTGTGTGGTAAACCAGGTCCTCAGTCCGGTCCTCTAGATGATTCCATCAGCTGGTTTCAGTCATGTGATGATCTCACTTTGATCCTGTTCTCTTTTTTTGTTTGTTTGTTTTTTTTTTTGGGGGGGGTCTGACCCTTCAGTCCAAACACATGACGAGCTGTTACTGGGGATCCAGCAGCTCTGCAGCCGAGCGTCACGATCCGAGCCTGCCGTACCTGGAGCAGTACCGCATCGACCCGGCTCAGTTTACCCAGCTCTTCACTGCACTTGCCCCTTGGATCTGTGGAGGCCACACCCCCACTCTATCAGCCCGCCTCTTCCGACTCCTGGACCAGAACCAGGATGGACTGGTCAACTTCAAAGAGTTCATCACCGGACTCAGTGAGTCCAGATCCACACAACAACACACACTCAGATTGGACACAACAACACACACCTCCATACATAACAAAATTGATGATTCCAGAGTCAACGGGAGAACGGTGTACACATAAACAACCAATTAAATCCAGTTTGGTTGTAGTCCCTCCAGAGGACTCGAGTTCCTGTTTGTGTGTCAATATCTGCAGATATTTGAAGGATCAGAGCATTGAGGTTTGATGTGTCGGAGGTTTGATGTTCAGTCTTGAGTGTGTTTTCTCACTGTGTATGTGAGTATGTGTGTTTGTGTGTTTGCAGGTGGGATGTATCATGGAGACATGACAGAGAAACTCAAACTGTTGTACAAGCTCCACCTTCCACCAGGTCAGACCCACACAGCTCATCTGGACATGTTACTGGGTGTGGAGGGAACAGGATCAGGATCAAACATAGTGGTCTTACCAGTGACACCCACACCCCAACCCCAAAGAACTCAGATGGGCTCATGAACACAATTAATCTAATTGTCAAACATGTCAACCCCCCAACTTTCACCAGTTTATTTGAAAATTCAAGACTGGTTGGCAGGTCTTTTTCCTCTGCTGTGACCCAGCCAACATTTTAACGGTATCCAGACCACATCTAGGACCCCGAGCCAACATTTTAGAAACTCAGAGTTGAATCGATTTTGTTTGTTTAACTGCAGAGCAGCAGGTGCAGCAGATTGTTTGTTTGTTTGTTTGTTTGTTTGTTTGTTTGTTTGTGGACTGACTGGAGTTTACATTGCAAACATACTTTTTAAACTTAAATTTATTTTGGCCTTAAACAAACAAAAAGGCCTGTAACTCCCAACAAAACAGTAGAAACTCTGCTAGTCTAAAAATAGATTTCCTGAGCCTTTATTTTAATAAACGGTGGTTTTGGTGGTTCTTGATTATTTCGTCTTGTTTTTATTTAGTTGCCTGATAATTTGTATATTATTTTGTGTTTTATTTTGTTTATTGGTTTGTTTTGTTTGTTTATTTTGTCTGTCTGCCTGTCTTCTTATTTATTTGTTTGTTTGTTTCAGCTCTGTGTCCTGAGGAGGCGGAGTCTGCCCTAGAAGCGACTCACTTCTTCACTGAGGATGAACCACAAGGTGAAAACTGACAAACACATTTAACTAATGACTTACTGTAGTATTTCTTCTTCTACTACTACTGCTACTACTACCACAGTACTCTCAGTGTGTCTATGGGTCTGTACTACGGCAATCTCTGTGTTTAATGAGGTTTGTTTTGAGACCTGAATAAGCTGATAACAAATGATAGAACAGACTTAAAGCAGTGTTGATAATTTTAATGAAGAATGTTAATGTCAACATAAAGCAGTAAGTCAGATTCTGATCAGCTTTATCAACACACCGGTGCTACAAACTCTATTGTCTGTTTGATTTGCATGACAAATCTTTTAATTAACAGATCTGAGTGTTTCCTCTCGCAATTCTTTTTCTTCCTCTTCTATTTCCTCTTCTTCTTCTTCCTCTTCTTCTTCTTTCTGTGCTTCCCTCCAGAATCTTCCTTCTTGTCTGATCTGGACATTTTGGGGCAACAGGAAATTACATCAGGTTTGTGTCTTGTGGTTTGAGGAAACCTGCTGTTGCTCTGTTTTTAGACATGATGGTCCCTCTGGTTCTGCCAACAGCCAGTAATATTAAAGCAGGTGTTCCTCACCTGGACTTTTCTAAGCCCGTCACTGTGTATGTGGGAAGTTCTCAATAAGTATTTCTGACCTGGTGAATCAGATTTCACCATTAGTGATGTATAAATCGTTGCTAGGAAACATCCCTGGAGCTGTCCAATCAATGATGCTTAGAAGCTACAGGAGTTCACAAGAGCTCAGTGAAAAAACTACAATCAACACAACTGTGTCCTGAGGTGGAGTAGTACCAACTAGACATAGGCGGGTTCCCCTCTCCAAACAAAACCAGGTCTGGAACCAGATTCCTAGGCGGAGGCGGGACTCTGTCCTCGAGCTGCGCTGCTGTGCCAGAGTTTTCTCAGAATATAGGAGGTCTTCATGAGATGGATTGACCTGAAAGGGAAGCTTCCTGGACTCATGGTGGAGCCCTAAAGAAGGCATCACCTGGGAATCCCATGGTTCAGCTGGGGGGCCTCAATTTTCCCTTGAGCAATGATAGAGAAACATGGATGGATGTGATTAGGAGGAACAGCCTGATCTGAGCCTGAGTGATGTTTTCCTGCTAGACTTCTTTGGGCATGGATTGTTCGTACCAAACAAAGTGGTTCACAGGTGAACCTTGAAAATAAACCTTTGACCTCAGGTGTTCTTGTACAACTTTGTAATCATGTCATCAGGTGTGCAGCTGTAAGTCTTAGACATAGAGAAGAGTAGAGCTGTCAGCTGATCTACACCTGGAGAACAACTTTCAGTCGGCCTTGAAGAGAATCTGACTAGTGCCCAACTGATACATGATTTTTAAGGTGGATGTCGATTTAAATTTTTGAGAGTTTAAAAAATATTATTTTCTAACAGAAACACATAAAAAAAGTTTTATTGGGATCCTTTGCATTTTGTTAATTTGTCAGCCAGATTTCGAAAAATGTTGGACCGATATGCACCAGACTTGGTGGAGGGATGGGGTTGAAGGGGTGGATCCAGCATTTTTTTTTTTTTAACACTTTCCTTGACATAGCTAGATAGGGCATTTTTCACCTTGGTGGAGGATGGTGCTTTACTGAGTGTCAGTCCAGCTTCTTGTGTTTTGCCGCTGGTCTGATAAACCCCTTTTAATGTTACCGGTTGTATCCAGCTGTGGATTAGGGTTAATTCTGAGGAGGCAGCTTGTCTCAGCCTAAAATTGCTCAGACAAACCACTGGTATAATATATTCAGTGTAAATGAGATGTGTTTCCACTGCACGCACTGTAACTGTCCTGACGTATTTAACATGATGTCATTTTGGTAGAATAAGTATATCACTATAACTTACCAGCTCCTCAGCTGTTGTTCATTGCCAATCAATGGCATTAACTAGCTTTGTGCTAACTAGTATAATTAACTGAAACAAATAAACTGAAAGCTTGTGTTTTATAGTGGCTGTCAGGGACAAGGGAGAAAATGATTGGACGATTGTACATTTACCTCTAGGAACTGTCCTACTGACTGTTTCACTAATAAACATGATATCTGGGGCTGTTTTATAAATCTTTTAGTATTTATCACTAATTCATTTAAATTGAATGGATTAAAATTAGTTAATCCAGAGATGCCATTTTTTTCCTATGCAACCCAATGATGGTTGAGGAGTAGCTATGATATTCAGTTCAACAAGATTTTCTTTGGTTGACTACAGCCCTGGTAAAATCAAGTCCGTCAAACGGCTACTGCTGACACCAGCCAACTGCCATAGGGCCATAGTGACTGCATGCATTTGCATTTGTCAACTATCAAAGATTAGTGTGTTGCGAGCAGATGAGTCAAAGTGCTGCCTGGTATACAAACTATACAAAAGCTACACTGGTGAGAAAGTTGTTCAAACATCGACGTTTGGCTTTACTTGATTTTCTTGTTATTTATCAGTGGTTCTAAACAATGTATCAGTCGGGCCCTGGTTCTAACAAACCCTCAGACCCAGGAGGGAGGAACAGGATTTAGTCCACACTGTTTACAGCTGGGAGGAGAACTGCTGACTCAGACAGTTGAAAGAACTTTTTAAGGAACTCCTGAACCTTAACCTCATCCTAAACACGCTCATTCAGGAGTTAGTCAGAGTTGGTTAAGGCATCTGATCGCGATTATCCTGTGGAAATATTTTAGGAATGTCTAACATGAATGAGACCCCCGTGTGTATACCTAGAACACAGTGAGCGGAGTATATGTCCCCTCGGGCCCCTGGATCGTCCAGGAGGAGGTGGAGGACGTGGCTGAGCGTGGACGGACTACCTTAGTCTGCCGCAGCCGTGACCCAGACCTGATATCTGGTCCAATCTTTAGTGACCTTACCTGTGCTATGAGATTCCCGATGGCAGCACGGCTAGAGATGCAACACGCTGCTCATCGAGGCTAAATTTCAGAACAGCAAAGTCCGGATCAACACAGCTTTTACTCTCTTGTCTGACACTTTAACTACCAGTTTAGTCACTATCAGAGATAGCTATTTAAACTGAGATTTTAACTACCTAATTGTTTTAGTTACTCTAGGACTGATGATGTTGATTCTTCTCTGTGAACAGGTGAGGAGGACAAGGATGGAGGAGGAGACAGTGAGTTGAAGAAAGGTAAATGCCCTGCCCCCTGATGACAGAGTGTACAGGTGATGTACCTGTATGTAAAGGTGAAATGTTTTATAATCTCATACTTTCCCTCTGTTACTATTCATGGAGGAAGGAGCAGGACTAAGACAGAGTCAGTCAGAGAACCTTGTCCAGTGAGGATCAGGTCCACATCACTGTGTTTTTTGTCCAATAGAACAAATTCTGGTCTTAACTCAGTTTTTTTAATTGAATATGTAGCTTGTACTCTATTCCAGTATTAGAGTAGAATAAAAAAAATTATTAGGACTGTAGTTACTGACATTAGGCACAGTAGGAACCTTTCCAAGGTTTTCAGCTGCTGTTCGGTTACTTATTATGGGACAAAGTCTCTGTACCCCTGACCTCTGAACTGTTGCGTCTGATCTCCCACCTGTTGCCTTTGACCTGTGACCTGGTGTTGTTGCAGAGGAGAAACTGAAGGACTACAAGTACTACTTGAGGATGTGGGCCAAAGAGAAGGAGCCCAAGAGAGAGACCATCAAAGACTTGCCCCGGATGAACCAGGTGAGGACCCGGTCAGGTGTAAGATCAGGTGTAATTGTAACAGTGTGTATTAACCTGTTCCTGTCTGTGTAGGAGCAATTCATAGAGTTGTGTAAGACTCTGTACAACATGTTCAGTGAGGAGCCTCTGGAGCAGGAGCTCTATCACTCTATTGCCACTGTGGCCAGTTTGCTGCTGCGCATCGGAGAGGTCGGCAAGAAGTTCAACAATGGGACCAGGAAGACTGAGACTACTGCTGTGGCACAGGCTCCGCCCCTCCCTCCAGTCCCTACCTCTGACCCTCAGAGGGAGGAGGGGCCCGGTGAGGGAGTGTCAGGCGAGTCTCAGGTGTGTCAGGCTCTGGCCGACGCCCAGCTAGAGCCTGCTCCGCAGACTTCTGACGAGGACACCAAAGACGACACGTCTGTGTCTTCATACTCCGTGGTGAGCTCTGGCTCGCTGCAGTGTGAGGACATAGCCGACGACACGGTGCTGATAGGTGGCGAGCAGAGGCGGGGAAGCGTCCTGGACGCAGATTGGTCGATCACCTTCGAGCAGGTGCTGGCATCGCTGCTGACAGAGCCGCCGCTTGTCGACTACTTTGAGAGGAAGGGGGACATCCAGAGCAAGATGGCTGCCTGTAAGGCCCAGCGGGCAGTGGAGCGTCAGATAAGCTCCGCCTCTGACCATGAACTCACCAACCAGTCCATCTGACTTACCTTACGCAGTTTTGCCTGTCCACCAGACTCATCTTTACCTGCCCACCTGAGGTACCTTTACCTGAGTTTGTTTCAGCAGGGACTCTCCTTTAGAGCAGATCCTAGATTTAAAATCAATCGGCCGATCGATCAGATGGTTTAAGATGATGTGAGCTCCTGGTTCTGTTGTCTGATTTTGTTGCTCTGTTGCCAGCAGCAGACAGACTGATTGACACGTTGAGGAAACACATCACTCTGATTAGTATTTTGTAATGTCACTAACCTGTGATGTCACTGACTGACCTTCTTCTTTCAGGCCGATGTGGACTAAACCAGACCAAGTTACCAGGACCAGACTGTGGTCCAGATTCAGGTTTCAGTCTTCAAATCACACAGAGAATTAAATCCTCCCCCAGCTTTTAAATTGATTTATTGATCTTGTGAGTGAGACATGTAAAAATTCTCTGCAGGATCAGCTTTAAACTAACAAGCAGTAACAGGCCAACAAGTACAGCAGGCAAACAATATGCTATCACAACTACAGAAGCCCCAAAGTCCAAAATGGTGGGTTTTTTTTTTAAGGATTGAAGAATTGTTTTCTCACAATTTAAAAATCAGAATCTTTTACATCAGAAGTTTCAAACGCTGAAAAAACTCTTCATATAATAATGTTTCTGTCTTTAATTGGGTCTTAACATTTCACTATTAAATAATGTGACATTTCCGAGATAAAATCTCAACTTGTTTCTGATACAAATTTGTTCAGGTTAAGTTTCTGTTAACCTTCAGAATGGAGACAAACCGACCTGTAAACAGGTGAACCTGGGTCCTCTCACCAAATGACACAGCGGTAATGTTTATTTCATTATCTGATCTAATTGACTTGATTTATGTTGGAAACAAGCAGAACTGAACAGGGAGAGATTTTTTTTGTTGAATTTAAGAAAATAAAAGTCAGTTACATAAATAAAGTACTTAATAGTTAATTCATTTAGAGGAAAAATAAAATAAACTTGTTTAATTTTTTTTTGTTTCTGTACAGTTCACATATATATTAACCATGTAATAATAAAATCATAAGGTGGTATTACTGAGTAAACTCATTTATCTCTTTCACCAGGTGAGGTCACACCTGTCCACTTTTTTTTGACATCACTGAAGCCTTTTTTGTTTATCTGCCTGTGTGATGGCATCACTCCTGTTTACTTGGAGAGGATGTTTGTTTTTTAATTCTTTTTTCTCTTGCATCGTCTATTTATTTACCAGCCTGCTTTTAAATCCATTCATATTGATTAGTTATTGATCTGTATTTTGTTGCTCTAATAAATACTGCAGGAAATCCCTTTCTTCTTCTGTGGTCGTGATTATTGATTTCAAAATAAGAAGTAAAAATATAAAGCAGGTCAAAGTTTTAGGTTCTGCTCATTTGACAACTGATAATATTATATTATGTTTTCCTGATTTTGATTCCATACTAAACTAACTAAAAATGGGATAAAATGTAAGAGTACAATCACCTGCTATTAAAACTATTTTAAACTTTATTTAAATCTAAAATGTAAACATGTCTAAAAAACAGATTACAGACCATGATGTAAATTGCACAATCAATTAAATTAATGTTTTTTTATTTATTTAATATTTAATTAATTTATTTTATCAGCGGCTGCTGTTTTTAGGATCAAGAATGTCTCTGGCAGCCCATCAGGTTTATTGATAATTGACGTCACACAGCATCCTGTTTACGTGAAGCTGAATCAAAAACCGTCGGATTTTTTTGTGATCCCGAAACACAAAGTTCCTCCTTCCTGCAGGGGGCGCGCTGCCGTGATGAGCTCACTGCTGCCTCTGTGACGTTATGCTGTGTCGTGCAGCGGGTTTCAAACAGACCCGGGAAAATTAGCCGGCGCAGGACCGTTAGAACCAGAATCAGAACAGGCCTGTTTGAAACCCGTCCATCATGGTTCAGGAGTTTCACGTGGTCAGGTGTTTCAGATGCGAGATCTTCCAGGTTCAACAGGTAACACACCACACACACAAAGTACACACGGAGTTCACAGACTGTGGACTCCAGGTAACCGAGTTCACCGTCAGCGTTCAGCTCACCCGTGTGGACTTAGTTGTAGACGTTTGACCTCTCATCAAAGGCGAATGCTAAGCTAACACGCTAAAAGCTAATGTTCCTGATGGGAAAACGTTTAAAACAACTTTGTGATAAATTTAATTTACGTTATTGTTTAAACTCACAGCAGGTACAGAACTGATCATGAACTGATTAAAAAAACAACTCTGTTCAGAGGTTTCTTCTGATAAAATAAAAAAATGTATTAAATAGCAATGATAATAAATCCGCAATAGGTATATAGAGGCGGTGGACTGCCTTCCGCTAGCCATGTCTCTGTGAAACGCATAAGATCCTCCGATTCCTCACTCGGGCACCAGCTCGTCCATCTTAGTCTTCAGCGATCTAAGGTGTTCCGGCCCATATCTCCTCCCTTCCATCCGTCTCCGTTGTCTGGACCCGGCTCTCTCCTCTCGTCGTTCCTCCATCACATCCTCTGTGTGCCCCCGCGATTTCAGAGATGTTGCCGTGCCCGCCAGCTTCAGTGCGACCAACAGGTCCCACTACACTACACTCACTACAAAGAAATTCCATGATGAACGAAACAGACCGGAACCCTCTCTACCTGCCCGTCTAGATAGGGCGCAGCTGAAATCAGTTACAAGTAAGCATTTTTAAAAAGTGTGACAACAGAAAGGTAGAAAGTTGAAAACGAACGGGACCAACTGTAACCAGGTGCATGTATACACTGCACACACACAATAAAAAGATATGTATATCTATCTATCTATCTATCTATCTATCTATATAGATATACATATACATATACATACATAAATACACACACACACACACACACACATATATATATATATATATATATATATATATATATATATATATATATATATATATATATATACCGACGGTTTATTAAAAATCAGATGTTCATTAAAAATACAAACCTGATGTTAAAAATGAAAACCTGATGTGGTGTGTAAAAACCATCAGGAGGCCTGAAGTCTTTACAGGCTTTTTCTTTTTTTTCATCTTGTGTCAGATACTACAAAAAGGTAGGAGGAACTATTTCCACCCAACCTTGTAAAATCAAAAGTCCCGAAGAATGTTGAGGGACATGCAATTATTATAAGTGTGTTTTTTGTCTGGTAATAATGACTTTTATTCTGAAGGCATGACTTAGGGGAGTTTGTGTGGTGCACCCTTTGTTCTGTCTTTCAGGTGAAGAAGGTGAACAGGTGGAGTTGTAAAATGTGTGGAGAGAAACAGTCACTGCTCAAGGTCAGGATATAACTTTTGTTCTCTAAACACAATAAAAAAGACTGAGCCAAGTCACTGTTTGGTTTTTACTGATATGTTTATTTCACAGGGAACAGTCAGAAACCATAGATCATATGTTGTGTGCACAGGATGTGTAATCTGTATCAGGAGGATGTTAAAAAAAAAAAGAAAACAGTGGAACTGGTCCTTTTATCTAAACAGACTAAAGCTCATTATTCGTCATCCTTATCAATTAATCAGTAACAGAGAAAGAGAGCCAGACATGCACACACCTCTAAAAGGAAGTTAGATTTTACCTATTCAAAATAGTAAAACAAAGTAGAAAATCAAAATTGGTGGAACACCGCAAATAAATCAATCAGTGTATATGATATAATTTCCAACCTGAATGGGAGACAGTCAGGTTGGAAACAGACCTGATGGAAGCAGCTTTCCTCAGTTAATTGATCAGTCCATCAAGTCAATAAGCAGGCAGAGGCAGTCAGTGTGTCCAATAAACTTAGGTATCAGGTGTAGTTTGTGTATCTACCACATGGTGGCGACTGAACCTTCAGCAAAAAATCACACTGTCTAAAACGCAACAAACCAGTTCAACTTTAAAGGTATGTGTGTGTATATGCATATGTCTGTCTTTCTGTGTGTGTGGGTCTGTGTGTCCGTGTTTGTGTGTGGGGGTCTGTGTGTGTACACAACCTGGACACAGCAAAATAGGAAGAAAATGGAAAACACAGACAGAGGGCGGCGTCTGCAGGTAAATACAGCGCCACACACTTCTGATGATGATTTGATGATTGATTGATTGACAGGAGTTTGGACGGGGCTCTGGGGCTGACTGCAGGTGCCACGTTCAGAAACTGAACGCCATGAGAGGAGCCATGATTGGGGAGCAGGAGCACAACACCCGGTTGCTATGGTAACTACATTCTGTCTCACATTGCACTGCAGCCTCCTTGAGTCCCATCAGATATCCATCAGTGTTCTCACCTGTCTATCAGGTTGTCTCACCTGTCTCGGACTCCTAGGGTGAATGCTGATGTTTGTTAACAGGGAACAGGTGGAGGTGGATGTAGAAGAAAAACCTGAGGAAAGAGACAACCAGGTGAGAGCACATGCACGCACATGTGTACACACACACACACACGGAATGTCGTGAAGTGTCTTAATCTCAGTTTTTTTTTAAAATTCCAAACACCAGAAAGGTTTAAAAGGTTGTCAGTGTTTTTTAAAGTTCAGCTTTCTTCCCTGACTGTCTACAGGTGAGACAGACTCGGGTGAGCCGCTGGAGCAAATACAAGGTCACACCTAGGGAGGCAGAGATGGAGGAGGAGAATGTTTTGATGGACAGACAGCAGCTCCATGGCAGTGGTATGACTGAAAGGTGTGTATGTTGTTAGAGGCACTGCCCACCCACTTGTTAGTTAGAATGGTTATAAAAAAAAACACCTGTAGTGATAAGACAGGTGAGAGGCAATGCAGATCTAATAGATAGCTGACCGATAGCTGATCAATAGCATGAACCAGGTGAGGTGGTGCTGTGCTCTTTGAAGCCCAGAGTTTTGTTATAAGGGTCATTAATCTAGTGTTACTATAGTGTAACAGAGGTCAAGAGTTCAGTACAAAAAATGACCTCTGACCTTTAACCCTCTGTGTTCTTGACAGGAAGAGGAAGAGAATAGACACACCTGAGAAGGTAACATGCTGACATCACCAACACCTTACAGCAATGCTACCACGTTATATTGTAAAGATATGAACTTTTTTAATCCTGGAAGAACAGTAAACTTCACCAGTTCATCACTGAGACATGACTCTGATCTAATTAATCAGAGAAAAATCAGGACTCAGATCATCTACAACTTGAAACTCCTTAAAACCAGTTATTGCTTAAAATGTTGATGATCCCCTTTTTAGATTTCTAACGATGTCATGGTTTTTTCTTATGTATTTTACATTCAGACTTTTTTACGTTGGACTGTTCCTTTTCAGAACCAAACCTCCTCCTCCCAGCGGTCATCCTGCTCCAGTCTGACAAGGAGACCTGTTGGACCATCAGCCTCAACCAGAACCACCATTCCGACCCACACAAGTCCTCCCAGTCTGAACCAGTCCAGTCCTTTTAACCAGGTAGGCACCAGTCCTCCCATGAAGAAGAGAATTAATCCTCCCAGCCAGAATAGTGGTCCCGTCTCCAAGTGGATTCGTTTCCTCGGTTCTGGCTGTCAGTTGCAGGAGGGGGAGGGGCCTTCTACCAGTGGGGGGAATAAACCTATTGGTGGGGCCACATCACTGTTATGTGGGGACATCATCACCAGGCCCCACCCCATGCTTCCTGTTTCATCCCAGTATGAGATCGGAGAGGAGTTCAGCTTCGACGACGAGGACTTTCTGTCATAACAGAGGGTTTAAACCAGTGTGGGAGCTAAAGCTGTTCCTTTGGTTTATCCTGAGGTTATAGTCAAACTGACAGGTAATAAAGAAACACTGAGGGTCGAACTAACAGTTTAATTCAATGAAACATTCAGTTTATTCTACAGTGAATCTGTTGTATCTGAACGACTTGTGTTCAGTTTAGATCGGCAGCCATTTGTCTGTCGATTAGTTTTTTCTGAGTCTCTTCAAAGAAAAAATGTCCTCTTCTTCGGTTCCTTCATATGTGAATATTGGTGGGTCACATCTTAATGGTTTCCTGAAATTTTTTGGACAAAAGACAAACTTATCAATCAGCAGATTATTGGATGATGACAATAATTGTTGGCTGCAGCTGAAGTTTTCCTGTTTGTCATACAGTAAAGATCCAGCTGTGTTCAAATCTGCAGCTGTTTCAACTTCTTCGTCGAAAACTTTTAGTCTTCAGTGCAGCCCAACTGATAGTGATATCTATGTTTGATGATCTATTAAATTCTCTTCTTTGTATAATCATTTTGCGTCTGATGTGGTTTTCACAACGAAATACATTTACTAAGTTAAAATCCTCAAATCTGCAGTTACTGATTAATTCTTACTCCTTAGTTTAAACATTATAACAGTTCTGTCAGTTTGTAACTACTGTTCATCTTCCAATCATCTTGTACATCTAGGTGTGAAAGGTGAGAGCAGAGAAACATTAGTCCTTCAGCAGAGGGAAATGAAAACAAATTGAACAGAAGTAGATCACAGCGAAGATCAGACATCACAGATCAAAAACGCAACAGGAGGTAGCTTTATAATCTGATCAATATAAATCTGATGAATGCCACATAACAAACACTGTGGACTTATCTGTCCCTCCTCTGCACTATTAAAACCTGATAATACATCTGAGCTGGGCAGGAAGACACAGGCATCAAGAATATGAAAAGCTGTTTTTACATGACTTTGTCATTATAAAGTTATCCAGAGTCAGAGTTTATATTTCCTTTATAACTACTGATTATCCTCATTTTTAATTAACCTGCTATTAAACAATTTTGAGTCCTTGGTCTTTGGATTTCTCTTTTTGTCCAAGAGTTTATTAACTGAGTAATATTAATCTGATTAAAAATCTGCTGAAATAATCAATCATTAGAGTTATTTAGGAATTTTCTTTGATTTAATCAACCAAAGAATTGTTGAAGCTCTATAAGTAGCTAAACTCAGTTCAATAATGGAGCTTGAAAAACAAGCTCCTCTGTACAGCCACTGATGAACTGATCAGAGCTGAGACAATAGAAAATCAGGTAAAGACAAAACGAATCTGAAACTATTCTGGTAACCAATAAATTGTAGTAATTTGTAATTGAATAACCTCATGCATTTTCTTAGCTGTTCTGTTTTTCATATATTTTTCTCAGTAAAGTGAAGATTTCTGAGTTTTAGACAAATTAGTTGAAGTTTTCATGTTGGACTCTGATAATTGATAGCTTAATCAATGAAAATACTGATTAATTGCCACTAAGATAAAAGAAACTGATGCGATGATTACAACAACAGCAGCAGCAGTGAATCAGGGCTGATTAACTGTTGTTAATTATCTTCTTTAAATCAGCTGCACTGATACAGACGTGATGTGCAAGCTGCAGATAACGATTATTTTCTTTATTGATCCATTAGTTTTTCAGTCTAAAAAAATGTTGAAAGTCACCATAACAGTGAAAAGCAAAACTTCTCAGAGGCTGAGGTAACAGCCTCCATTTGTTTGTGTTGTTCAACCAACAGTCAAAAACCCACATTATTTTCATAATTATTTTATCAATGGATCTTTTAGTCTAGAAAACATCAGAAAACTTCTAATTTCCCTTCAGTGTCCAAGGAAACAAGGTCACATCATTTTGTTTGATCAACAACTAAAACCCGAAAATCTTCAATTTCGACTGACCAAGAAACCAAGAAAAGCAAAAACATCTGAGAAAAAAAACCCTTCCAAAATTATTTGATATTCAGAAAAGTTAGCTAATTTTCTTTTAATCAATTAATTGTCTACATATGATCCGGGGAAAATGGCAAGTCCTCTCACACATTTTCTGTTTTTTCTGTTTAGAACTGACTCAAGAAATCAATTATCAACCAATGATTGTTTCTGTCCTGTATGATGTATTGACACTATGGACCTGAGTAAACATGGAATCAGTTCAAATTGTCAGAAATATTTCATCATTTCATTTATTAATCTGATTACTTTAGAACCGATCAATAAACAGACTACTGAATCGGTTTAAAGACATGAAGAACTGAACATCTGCATTTTTCTTAAACTCAGATTTATTATTCAGCTTAACAAAACAAACATGTCAGTGACTAATGAAGATAATATTGCAGAGCAAACCCTGATCAATGAGTTAAAGCATTGCTTAACAAGTAAAAGAATGATTAATGATAACAATCTCACAGATAATCTCAGTTTAAGGGCAACAGTATAAATGATCTCTGGTTATATCAATTTAGTTTTAGGTGATGATGTAAGTGATGAAATTGTGATGACATCATCAGGGCTGCTGAAGGCGGGGCTGTTTAGCGTACTGAATAGCATCGAGTGCGGCTCCGATGTCAAAGTTTTTGGCCTGAAGGAGTCGAGTCAACCACCCCCCCTCATCAGTGAAGCCCATGGACAGCATGAGGGACAGGGACTCCACCAGGCGGGGGTCTGCCTCTGTGGGGAACAGGAGAAGTCATAGGTCAGTAGGGACATCACAAAGGCTAAAACAGCTCAGATTCAGCTCTAGGATGTGGTCCTACCTTGAGGCAGGTGGGGGTACAGAGCTGCCTCCCTCAGACCTGTTGGACCCTGCTGGTCTTCTGGAGGCCCCTGGTGTCCTCCTGACAGGGGGTCCTTGTCCTGGTCCCTAGGCTCGAGGGACTGTAGTTCTCCGGTGGAAGGGTCGACCTCTCTGGAGCTCAGGTGGGTCCACTCTTCATCAGATTCTCTGTTAACCTGAAGACCACACAGTCACAATCTGGTCACATACTGGTTATTCTAGTCTCAGGTAGACCTGGGTCAGGTTCACACCAGGCTAATGTGAGTTCACAGGTTTATCTGAACTTAAGTACATCTAGATTAAACTAAACTACTGCAGTGTAATACAAAAGTCCTGCAATATAGCGCCACCAATGTTTCAAAGTTTATGCTCGTAACTTTTAAACAGCATGTCCAATTTTCAAAAATTAGCTTCTGTTGGATTCCTTGGATCATGCAAAGTTCAACGGAGGCCACGAATTTGGTCCAATCTTAACCAAAAGTGGCATAAATGTTCTTCAGACCTGATCTGAACAGTTATCTGTTGTGCACCGCCCTACTTCTCTGCACTGATGTTCACCTATTGAGTCTAGTGGTTTTGGGAGTTTTAAATTTATGTCAAAGATGTTGAGTTTTCTGTTGCAGAAAACTGAGAAACCAGCAAAGACTCATTAAAGAACCTGGAGCAGTTGAATATCAGTATTTTATGCTTAAAAAAAAACCCTACTTAAATAATTAATAAATTATCAAATTTTTGCCAAAAAATTTCCTGTAATGGATTAATCAACCAATTCAGTCAACAGCACATCTGTTCTCATGGCCCCTCAGGTGAGTCTGCCCTTTGTACCTGTCACACACCTCAGGTGAGTCTGATGAATGTGATGATGATGAAGATGAGCTGACCTTTGAACCCTCGCTGGCTCCACCCTCACTGCCACCACCATCCATTTCAAAGTTACCCTCCACCCCCCCGCTCTGACTGGGAGGCGTCACCTTAGTCCTCTGCCCCTCATGCTCCACATCGATGTCCACATCGATACCTGCACACAACATCAATTCCAGTTTGAGGCCAGGTAAACAATAACTTTTTTTAAAGAAAAATCCGTAATCAGTTATTTTCTCCATGAATTTTTCAGTCCGTAATTGTGTTCATTTTTTTTAGTGTCAGCTTATTGTCTTCTGACAAGCTTCAGAATAATTTTGAGTCAAAATATAAATAATTCAAATAAATTTAATTGTTCCTGAACACAAGCAGGATTTAAAAGAGCAAAGTAATGCTCATTAAACTGACTCAAAACAAGCTAATCACTCCTTTAACTGTGCTGTTATGTGGAATGGGCGCCATCAATTCTTGAATGACAGCCAATCAGAAAGATTCGTTAATCTCAGGCTTAATCAGTGACATCACTTACCCAATGGGCTCAACATGGCTGCTACGCCCTCTCCAATGTTCTTCAGGAAGTCCACATTGGCCTGAGAGGCTGTGGACAGAGGTCAGACTTCACTGATGATGTCATTAGTGAGCAGAGGTCAGAGATCATCAAAGGTAATTCGTCACAGCACTCAGTTATTGATCATTACATAAATGATTAAATAAAACCAGATTAGATAGATCACAGTTCCTGACACTGACCAGAGTCAGCTGCAGGTTTCGAGGATCCAGCCTGGTTCTGATCCTGGTCCTGTTCCTGTTCCTGGTTGTGGGTCTGAGCCTGACTCTGGTTCAAGTTCTGGTTCCACATGCAGTGTCTCATCCTCTTCATCCACTTCCCCCGAGGAAACCACTGTTGACAAAAGGAGAAGGAAATCTACACTAGAAAACATCTCCTGACAGTCACAGAGCAGGGCTGAATAAAAGTGCAACTATGAGGTACATTGAGGTCATTGAAGGTGAATGCAGTCTGGATGAGGTAGATGAACAGATCAGTTCCAATGCTTCAGGACTTTGATAGTTTGAATGTTTGTTTCTTATCATTTGTTCACACTGATTTTTGGAAAACATGTATCCATCATGACATTAGTACTGTAACATAACAGCTGCTGGAAAGCTTTTATTTCGAATCATCTGTACAGGAAGTCTGGCTAAATAGTTTTCTTATGAACTGACCTTGTCTTCTGTATTTTTACTTTTATGCAGAATTTACTTTATGACTTTTAATTTTGATATAAAGCTAATATGACAGTACATAGACAAGAATTAACATCAGTAGACGCTTACAGACCAAAGAGCTAAAGTCAGTTTGCTGTGTTTTTAACTGAAGCTGTAAATAAATTAATTAAAAAATAGATTTAATTAATGTCAAAAAGAGTATTAATAATATTAAAAATATGAATACTGGGATTATTGTTATTTAAAGTCCTATTGTCAACTGCCACACACTGGTGGTTACTTCTGAGACCCCCCCCATGATTCCTCTCACCTGCAGCGGGTGCCAGATTGGCAGCAGAGCGTGCTCGGTGTGCATCCCTCGGGCCTGGCAGGTGGCGCACAGGTCATAGTTTGGACAAACTGAACACTTGAAGCGAGTTCCCACCACGGGACTGTCACAGCCATCACAGGTGACGTTTGGTTGCAGGGCAGACGGTGGGGCCAGGTGAGGGGGGGGGGGCTGAGGAACTCCAGGTGGAGGAGGAGTATGGGGTCCAAAGCTGAAGGGGGGGAAGGCGTGGAGAGGAAAGTCCCGGCGGTGCTCCTTCTTCTCTGAAAAGAGTTCAATAAAAACTTCATTAGAAACAAAATGACAAACTTTTTTTTTTAATTTCATCCATTAAACCAGAATATTAACTGCTGACTAAACTATTATCTATAGTCAATCAATAGTCATATTCATCCGATATGAACGAGCATCAGCCACAGCTCAGATATGTGATAATTACAAAAAAAGAAGGCAGAATATTTCAAGGAAAACTATTTTCCTCTTTAGCTTTGTGTGTGAACTCTTGTGGAAAAAAAACTTATAAAAACATAACATCACAATTGTTCTTCAAATATTTTGACTTTATTCTTGATGTTTCCCCCCTCAAAGAGTTCAGCTATATCTCAGTCATAATATGACTTTCAGAATAAAAGCCGGGAATTTATACTAAAGTATATTACAGCTTTTAATTTTCAGAGCAGCTAAATAAAAAGCAGTAACTTACAACTGGCTTCTTGTACATGAGCAAGTAAAAATCTGTAGGTCATTTTGTAATTCATCTGTGACTGTTTAAGTTATAACTTTATCCTCACATACAGTATAAATTCTATGTTAATAACCAAACAGGATTCTCTCAGTGTTTGCTTCAGCCTCTGATTATTAATCTGTTATTCAGTGGGAAGAAAAATCTAAACTGTGTCTGATGATCCTGAAAATCTTGGGTGTCTCTAACTCAAACAGCCATGAACATGAAGGAAGATGAGGCCCAGGTGAGTGTCAGGTGTTTGGATCATGTACCTTTGATGAAGAGGCGGAAGGTGTCATCCTTCATACAGGCCAAACCCATCATCAGTTCATCATCAGAGGAAAACGCCACCAGGTCTCCATCGTCATCTGAGACGTTAATCATCACCATAATCATCCTCATCATCATTATACAGTATTATCTCCACTCCAATACAATGACATCAAATATTTAAGACTTCTCCATCTTAATCTATAACAAAAACACTCCAGTCGATCTAAAATGACCTGATTATTCTGTTTAATATTCATAACCATAATAATTTCGTTGTACTTATAAGTTTTTTTAAAAAGTGTAAAAGTCCTATACAGAAAACAAACTAAGATACAGTATATAGAATATATTGTTAAAAATATAAATACATAGATAATAATAAAGGGTAACTTCAGAAAATAAAGTGTAATTTAAGCGCAGAATAAATTAAACTTATGAGAATGAGTTCCTAAAATTTGTTTTTAAGAGAAATTTAAATGAAGATAGCGAAAGAAAATTAGATGTTTGTCCAGAGGAGTCAATTTAATTTTACTGACCAAAGTAAAAATAACCCTAATACTGTGTTGACCCTCAGTGACATAATGCATTCCCTGGCTGACACTATCCCGAACCTTAAAACCAGGTTCTCTTCAAACAGACATCTGAAGTAGTCAAGAGTGGCCATGATGTCCTCATGAGTCAGAACCATTCTTACAATTTAGAAATGTTCTAACTGCTTTGTCTTTTTTTTTTTTTTTTATTAATTGTTTTGCATGTTTGATTTTATTGTTGCAGCTTCAAAAGTAAAACTGTAAAATTACAAATTAGATTTTATTTAGCTTTGGTTCAGAATAAAAATCATTTCTGTGTTTTTAATGACAAATATTTAACTTGAGATATAGCTCTTCAAACCACATCAATGACTAATTGATTCTAAGTTTGATTGTCCTGGTTTTAAATGTTATATAATTGTTTCTTAGAAACACCTCTTCACACAGCTACAGGAACCTGTCCAGCTACAGTGTGAACGGGAGCAGGTGAAGGTTCATTCACTTGTTGATATAAAATGTGCCTCCAGCTTAGGAATTTGGTTTGTAAAGAGGAGATTTATTGATATGATCAATAATTTAAAGGAGGATAGTTATGTTAAAACTGTTGGTACAGTACTCCAATAAAATGCGATTCAAATTTTTGTAATTTTTTTTCGTGTGTATACTTTTATAATTAAGTGAATATTGTACCTCAATAAAGCATTATGAAGCTCAACTTTTCCACCTGGTTTTGATGTTAAATCATATTAATAACTGACCCTCTTAAACAGACTGAACGTAGTTTTTCAGATTGTTTTTTAATATATTTTTTAACTATAAAGACATATTGAATCCGTTGTCTTACAGGTTATTAATATATAATCATTTAAATATCTTACCTCTGTAGTACATGTTGAACCCATTGTTTTTCCGGTTATTAAAGACGTCCGCGGTTTTCCTGCTCAGGTAGTCAAAACTGCAGGAAACGTCCTGATCCACCGCGAACCTCCGGATCTCTTTCACCGACTCGTCTTTTCCCAACAGGTAGGCCTTCACCGTCACCGACATCCTGCTGCGGGAGCTGGGTACACTGAAGCAGAACAATCCGAACCAGACCCCGGGCTGGAAACACACTTTTAAAAACACTTATCGGACCAGACGGAGCCAGACACCGGACACTCAGACTCTGCGCTGACCGCTCACAGTGAACTAGACTCCGGGCAAAATACACGCACGTTTGCAGGCTCTGAAAAAAAGTGGGGAACTTTGTGACGCAGCGCTAAATCCTCTCAGCTTAGTTTATGTTTACTTCCGTGATTAGCGTCACTGTTGTCTGGAGGCGTAAATATTGACGAAGCCTCTCATTGGTTCGCTCCCGGAGTCCCGCAGAGTCGACCAATGAGAGGCCGAGAAATGACTATGCAGTTTCCAATGAGGGGATTTTCCCTTCGTCTGCGGACAAATCAGGTTGAACCTGTGTAAAGTTCAGGTTTGGGAAAAATAACGCTGCGTCACCGTCATGAGACAAGAAGGCGGACTTCTCATGTGTTAGTGTTTACGAAGAAAACTTAATTATCGTTCAAGTTTTAGGATCTAAATATAAAGGTTTTCAAAAAGCTTGACATGTAAACAGACCGGGTTGATAAAGTTCTGACCCTTTATAAGAATTCATTAATTTCAGCGAGTGCATGCTGTTGTCACAATATTTTTTCGATTAATTAAC